>JBBPBS010000968.1:16445547-16461058 GCA_037974835.1 Cicer judaicum
ATTATTTTGTTATTTCAATAAAAATTAAAAAAAAATTGATTTTTTTTTATTTTATTTTTTAAAAAGATCTTATGGGAAATTGCTCTTTGGGCTTCCTTAATGAAGTTTGATAAATTTGTTAAATTTTTTTCTTATGATAGTTAAATTTGATTTTTTTTCTTGTTTCAAAAAAAGAGTAGTTTGATAAATTTGTTTTTCAGAAAAGATATTTAAAAATAATTGCCTAAAGATTTTCCCCTTTTCTCAAGATTTTCCACTAGCGATTTTCAAGTTTAATCCATATTTCAATATATCTGCTGGGTAATAAAGTAACATTTAGAACTAGATTTTTGAGATTTTCACTTGCAAAATTAAAAGTTATTATTAGATATAATATTTATCACACTAGTTAGTTAAATTAATTAATTAATTAATTTTTTATCATCCAATATATACCAACAAAACTCTATTGAATTATGAGAGAATACAATAAAACTTATATAATTAATAATTTAATAAGAATGTCTAACTAACTAATTAATTAGTTTAACTAACGTAACTAGTATATTTATCTAACCAGTATGACTAATAGTATCTAATAGTTATAGTTAATGATATGGCACATAACATTCAAGCATTTATTCCCTTCCCAGTTTTATAGTGTAAAAATGTTTAAACTGAATAATTTTGTAGGCCTACTTAATGACTATATATTGAAAATGAATTATAGGTTAATTTGGGCTGTCAAGACTAATAACGTGATACACTGCTATATTTGCTTTCCTACAACCATTTCTCTTATTATGTGTTGGATGGTTTTTTTTATGCAGGTTCAACATTGTTGGCCAGGTACTCTTATGAAGATAAATATTCTAAAATCTCATCATCCTTCACTACTCACTACAAGGTCAAACTTGTGTGGGATGTGTAGATTTTCTAATAACCCAATCTACACTCATAACTTTTGATTTCTTTTCCATTTGCAGTGGGCAGTGACAACAAGTGTAGACTTTTCACTTGCACAGCTCATTCAGGTTATCATTCTTCTAAGTACTGGTGGAAAAAATGGTGGTGGTTATGCAGGATCTAAATATGTAACTATTGCTTTCCATGGTGGACTTTTGCTAGTTCATGGTATAATAAACAGTCTTCCAATCTCATTGTTATCATTCTTAGGACAGTTGGCTGCTTTCTGGAATGTTTTAGGTACAAAGAAACTTCCTTTTTATGCTTTCTTTTCTAAATTTAGTATTCTGTGATAACCCTTTTGGGATCTCTAATTGGAATGGACAACTTTTTAGGTGTTTGTGTGCTTATGATTATCATTCCATCTGTTGCAACGGAAAGAGCTAGTGCCAAGTTTGTTTTCACTCATTTCTATAGTGATAATGGGGAAGGAATCAATAGTAAACCCTATATATTTCTCGTGGGACTTCTAATGAGTCAGTACACCCTATCAGCATATGATGCATCAGCTCATATGGTATATTGTCCTTCCTACTTTTTAAATCTCTTTTTGTGCCATCCATTTGTATTCAAATATATGGTTAATTATGTTCAATGGATGATTAATGAATATAACAAGATGTCACAACTCATCAACTCAAATTAACCATGTATTTTTATTGAATTAACTATCCAATTTGTTGTCCCCTTTTGTGTCAAAATAAGTCAACTCATATGATTTTAGACTAAGATATCATGTTTAATGTAAACTTATATTTTCAGACAGAGGAAACCAAAGATGCTGATATAAATGGACCAAAAGGAATAATCAGTGCTGTTGGGATATCTATCATTGTTGGATGGGGTTACATTCTAGGAATTACCTTTGCTGTTACTGACATCCCTTACCTTTTGAATGAAAATAATGAGGCTGGTGGATATGCCATTGCTGAAGTATTTTATCTTGCATTTAAGAGAAGATATGGCCATGGAATTGGTGGCATTATTTGCTTGGGAATTGTTGCTGTTGCAATATTTTTCTGTGGTATGAGTTCAATTACCAGCAATTCAAGGTAACTGTGCCTACTATTAGTGAGTTTTCCATTTGAGATGGATTAAATTTGTATAGTTACTGATCATGCTTAAAATTTGTACAGGATGGCTTATGCTTTTTCAAGAGATGGGGCCATGCCATTGTCATCATTGTGGCATCAAGTTAACAAGCAGGAGGTCCCCATATATGCTGTGTGGCTTTCTGTTTTTATATCATTTTGCATGGCACTAACGGTGTGTACTTTATTACCAGATTTCTTTTTTCAGTAAGCTGCAAATTTAAGTGCTCTATGATATGGTGAAAATGGAAAACTATAATTCTAATGTTATTTGGTTGGTAACAGAGAAAAAGAACAACTTAAGGGACAATTATCAAATTCAAGATCTTGAAAAGCTTTTTGATTTCTCTATAATATTGCTACCTAATCGAAGTGGTTGGATTTAATTGTTTAATAAATTTTAGTTAAAGACGAATCATTTGAGAAAATTCGAATTTTAATTCTGATTGGAACAACACTTGAATTTCGTATTACCCTAGAGGTGATTTCAAGTATACATAATAAGACCCTAGTCTTGTTGTGATTTGTGATGTTCTTGTTTATAGCTCAACCTAATAAACAATAGTCATGGTTCAATCATATTATTATTTTATTGTTCTAACTCAATTCAAACTCTATTATTGCATGCAGTCTCTTGGAAGCATAGTGGCATTTGAGGCTATGGTGTCCATAGCAACCATTGGACTATATATTGCCTATGCATTCCCTATATTCTTTAGGGTGACCTTGGCACGAAAGTATTTTGTTGCAGGGCCTTTTAATTTGGGTCGTTACGGAGTTATTGTTGGTTGGATTGCAGTTCTTTGGGTGGTGACTATTTCTATATTATTCTCATTACCTATTTCCTATCCAATAACCATTGAGACACTTAACTATACACCTGTTGCTGTTGGATTATTACTTCTTCTTGTAATTTCTTATTGGATAATCAGTGGTAGACATTGGTTTAAAGGCCCTATCACTAATATACAAAATTAAACTTGTGTACATATTTAGTGAGTTGAACTTTAGTCAATTGTTGGAGAGTCATCTTTTCTATCAATGTAATGTACACGTCGTAATAATGTATAAATTAGGGATGTGGATAATGCAACATTGGCGTGAATATGCTGACTAATATGTTTGTATGTAGGTTCACTTTTTTTTCTATAAAAATAATAGAAGTTCCAAAATTTTATATAATTATTGAGTAAAGATGAAATTTTAAATAAAATTGTTTTAATTAAATGGTAAAATAAATTTAAAAAAAAAAAACTAAACTTGATATCCATTTATATAGGTATAGATAATTTGAAGTACATATTTATCTTAATTCATTTCACATTGTATATGGGTAAGCAGAACTTCAAAACCACCATCATGAGAAAAATAAATTTCGATTCTCCTGGTTGAATCTAATATGAAGGGACATATATATTATAACTACAAAAATTACAGCTAGATTAACATAACATATTTATTTCATATATAATTGAAACTTCCCTCAATAAGTGAAAAAATTTAACATATATATTCTCTCATATTAGATTTAAACATGAAAATATCTAAACCTTGATAATAACGTAAAGATACATAATGTATGCGATATAGATGCACATAAATTCAAACTATAGTTAATCTGAATTTCTGTCAAACCTTGCAGAATCTTATCTACTAGAAATAACTACATAACATTTCAACTAAAATAAAGAAAAATCTATTTATAATATATGAAAAGAGACTCTAAATCAGTTTTTGCCTCATCGTCTATTTATTCGCCAACTAAAAAGATTTGTTACACCTCGTTAAAAATTTGAGTTGTCATATAATTCATTTTCCTTTCTCTCTCTATATATATATATATATATTGTCGTGCATTGTATGGATTGAAGATCTAATTTCCTATCAAAGTAACTTTTACTCTATTTTTTTTTTCTCATAGTTCAATATTTACTCATGAATTTAATATATAAAATAGATTTGTGATTATAAACAAATGGCATGAAATAGAAGATTTCTACGGTATATTTAACAATTCTTTATAATGATTTTTAAATTAATAGTTAAATGTGGTTTTTTTGATGTAGCTAAATATCACTAGAAGGGAGGTTGAATAGGGATTTTGTTGTTTTAAAAATAATTTCTAAGTGTTTTTAAAAACTATCCTCTCACTGAGGATGGGTAGCTCGAGGATGCAATTTTTCAAATCGTTAGATCTAAGTTGAGCAAAAGAGTAAGAGTAGAGTAAGAGAGACATACACACAATTTTATACTGGTTCACCCAAAGATGGCTACGTCCAGTCCTCACACCCTTGTGAGATTTCACCCGAGGATGATTACAAACCGTGTATTCTTAAGCTTCACCAAGCTTACAATCAATTTCCGAATATTTCCAAGTGTAACTCACAAGGAAATTACAAAGTGATTTGAAAGTGATTGATACTTAATACTTTCTCACACGATTTACAAAGATATAGTGTAGGATCAAAGAAAGTAAGAAGTGAGGGTGTTTTGCTCTTGATTAGCTTTAAGATGCTTGATCTTTTTATGCAAGTGTGTTGTGTGTTGATGAAGATCAGTTTGTTGTAATTTATAGAGTTCTTGTGATGTTCATTTCATAAGTCAAGCCTTTTATGACCGTTGGAAAATCCATTTGAGAAATGCCAAGGTTTTTCTTCATATTTACGAAAATGCCATTCAGCGAGGTAGCTGTTTTCTTGGCATTTGAGGACATGTGATGTCCTATTCTCTTCCCTTTCTTTAAGGTTTGAATATTGTGTGTAGTCATTTTCCTTCTCTTTCTTCAATGCCTTGCTAAAGCTTCACATGTGAACTTTTTTCTCTTTCCTCTATTTAATGCCTTTAAAGAGCATGTGATGTTCTTTTCATTCCTTTCTTCAAGACTATGTGAAGGCTTCACGTGAATGCTTCTTACCATGCCTTAAGACATGTGATGCATTTATTTAGAGCATGTTTTTTGTTACCTTTTTGAATATTTGAATTTATAATCCTTTTGTATCACATAAAGGTGCATATAGCCTTTTGCCTAAGAAGCCTAAGATTTCAGTGTTGCTTTCATAAAGTGTTGGGATGCATTTCAAAATGTTGACTATAGGCACATGCTACTATCATCATTCCTCGTACCTTTCTTTTGCAATCTTGCCACTTTTCTTCACAAGACTTTCTTTGAATATTTTTAATAGTATTTTGCCTTTATTGAATGAATCAAACAATTTATTCTTTAATACCATTCAGCCTTTGTTGAATGAATTCAAATAATTCATTTTATAATACTATTGGGCCCTTGTTTAATGGATTCAAAACCGTGAGAATACAAAACTGCAGTTTCCTCAGCTTGTGAGGCATCCTCGACCTTTTCATACTTGGCATTTTTAACTCAAAATTTTCTTCTTTTTCCTTGATGAATGATAACCTGTTTTCTTATATGAATACACTCAAACACACAGATTAATCATTAAACATAATCATAATCTTTTAATTAATTTTGTTATCATTAAAACCAATTAAGAGAGATTTTGTCTCAACATTTTTTAATTAACTATTTTCTATCATTTAAAAAATTGTAATAATTAAATATTATTTACCAAAAGTTTCAATGAAATATAATTAATTTTTATTATTTATACTAATAAATATTTAATATTTTTTTACATAAAATATAAAAAAGAAAAATACATCGTTCGATCTTTTACGTTACACGAAAATAACGTATTATTCAATTTTTTTTATAAGTTATTTATGTTTTTTTAGTGTCAAGTTCGTCATTTATATTTGTAAATGTTTATACTAATGATTTTAATTTCAAACTAGCAAAATTAAAATTTTAAATTCTCTCAACTTTTTTTTAATAAACTCATGTAATTCTTAAAGGATTTTGATTGCAATTATGATAAGTCTTCAATGATATTTATAAAAATAATTAAACCAAGAGAGAATTCAAGTGAGAGAGATTTTAAAATTCTTGAGATTAAATACAAAATTATTTCAATCTATGTGATTTCAATTATTTCAAGTGAGATAGATTTTGAAAATTTATTATGTTGTTTTTTATATGATTGAGATTACAAAATTCATAGAACCATTTTAATGATTTCTAATTAAAACTAATTGAAATGAGATTAATATTAAAAATAGTTTAACATTATAATTTTTACAAACATGACTAATTTGATAAAAAAAAATTAAAATAATTAATTTAATATTTTCTTATAACTTAAAAAATCCACATATATTTTGCTTATAATTTTTTTTTTTTGTTTACGATAGATTCCTCCCCTAAATATAGTCTCAAAGTTGACTACTAAATATAATGTAAATATTTCTTCTAGCGGAGATTTAAACTCAGGTTCCCGATAATACTTATAATCAATAAAATAGTGTATAATACAAAAGTAAACAAATAATTCTTTAATTCAAAAAATAATTGTTAATTTATTAATTTAGGAAGTAATGAACTAAAACCCTCTCAATGAAATAACTTGCTTATATATTCATTTTTAGATTTCTTTACAATCTCGGATCCCAAAAGATGTTGAGAAAGATTAGAAACTTAATCGCTCAAAGAGGTACAGTAAGTATTATTGGTAGGCCATGTGAGGAAACTTATTCGCTCGATCACTGCAATTCTATAGTTCTGCAACAAATTTCTTATAATATTATATTGATAAAAAAATTCAACAACTATTCCATTATATATTCTTCTCCAAACTTCACTCAGACAACAGATTACATTATCTTTAAATTATATGCGCAAATTCATCTAATGTCAGTTAATATATTAACTTTTCGTATATAATAATCAAGACATATTTTGCAACCTTAGTAGCATTTTTTTTTAACTCATCCTATGTCATAATTTGTTAATTATTGATTACAAATCTAACAAAAACTAAAAAAGAATTTCACAATGTACATTGACACCCAAGTAACATATCACAATCTAGTTTATATTATATCTGCATATTTGCACAAGCATGTTTCTATAATTATAAGAGTCATGGCATGCCTAGAAAGAAACCTTAAGTCTTTCTTCTTCGAAATAAAGGAAACAACAAATACCAAATCCAAGATCTTGAGAGAAAAGGAAACTATGTTTTCCTAAATACATAAACTTACAAGAATCACATAAGACAGTGTCTGTTATTGCAAATTAAAAGGGAAAAAAACCCAGTAATTTTCAATGTAAATTGAATTTTCTAATGACATGTGTATAGCAACTGCAAACAGAATTGCAGTATGCATAACAGAACGATTCGAATTGATCAGTAGTAGTACCTGCATGCACATAACATCAAAAAATAATAAATATTATATGAACATAAAATATTCTTTACTTTCTTAGATCTCATTAATATTCTATCTAAAATGAAATATACACAAAATTAGTATTTGAAAACTTGATATATCATGTCTAAATTAGACCAAGTACTCTTTAGGTTCATATTTCATTAAAGTGGAAATATAATTTTGCAGACAAACCTTAGAACATGTTGTTATATATACCTAGAAGGATTGAAGCTGCCATCTCATCCATCTAGAATTGTCTCTGACATTTGATTAAATTGATCAAATTCATGAAGATTGATGTCATTAAAATCGCAATAAGAATCGTCGTCGAGCATTTTTAGGAAGTCGTCGAATTCAGTTGCACCTGGTTGAAAATATTGATCCATTGAATCAGCAAAAAAATCTATATTTGTACTTCCAGTACTGATGGTTAACTCATTTGGAAAGTCTTGGAGAAACTCTGTCTCTTCATTATTCACATTCAAAGGTGCTGTTGGGAGATCTGCATCAAATTACAATGTCTTATATATGTTCTTACTATACCAATAATGACTAATCACAGTGCCTTTTGATTAAAAGTGGTATGTGGAATCAGTTCAGTGGTAATATTTGATTTTCTAATTTTAAAGAACATTATTCAAATTTTTTCATAAACTTTTATAAAATAATTAGGCTTAATTGCAGATTTGGTCCATCTAATTTAGCTGAATCGCGAAAATAATCTCCCCCATTTTGTTTCTCCTTAGTTTTGGTCCCCAAACAGAATTTTGGTCTAAAACCAGATGAAATTTCATTTTTTAAAATCGTATTGCACCATTTATGAACATAGATTTCATGTACAACTGTTGCAAATGTGACTTAAATAAATGCAAAAAAAATGAAATTTTATCAAATTTTGGAACAAAATTCTGTTTTGAACCAAAACTGAGAAGAAACAAAATGGAGGGACTACTTTCCCGATTCAGCTAAACTAGAGGGACCAAAACTGCAATTAAGTCAAATAATTATGAATACCATATTAATTAATAATTATTTTTCTCCTTTTCAATTTTATAAAAAAATTAGACTATGATAACAACTTAAAATTTGTGTTACCCAATTTGTAAGGTTAAGGATGACTCTATTTGTAAAATACATTTTCATATCATATTTTATATTTTATAGTAAAACTCTCAATAGAACTAATCAATCCAAACCTGGAAAATATACCTTTAAATTAATTAATCTAAACAAATATTAAAAACTTATGAGAAGAGGTAAGGGGAGAAAGAAAACCCACGAAGTAATTTATCTTGTAGAATAGTATTATTACCTTTTGTTCCTAAGTTGCAAGTGGACCCTCCAGAAGGTAAAGGAATATGGGCCTTATTGGTTGACCTTGATGATGAGCTTGTTGGTGCCAAATTAAATTTTCTTCCATGTTTCAGACGATTTTTGTACTTCTATATGTAAGAAGTGAAGCAGAAAAGTAAACAAATTAAGAAGCATACAGGGTAAATATATAATGCAACTATAATCATTGGAAATTAAAGATGCAATATTGTATACTTAAAAACAAAATTTGGTAAATTCTTTTATAAGTTAAAATTTTGTTGGATACCGTTTCACAAAAATGGTCTCATTTTATAGTTTAATACAAATTAAAAAAATTATAAATAAGATAAAATAGATTAGTGATTTTACTAAATCATCCATTGGTGATGATTTATTTTATTCTCATTATATATCATATGTGTAAAATAAATATTAATAATTTAAAATTGATGGACATAATATCAATTAAATGATATTATTGGTAAGATAATTTTATTTTATAAATATAACGCGGTTATTATTTGACAAATAAATTACATGGTCTTCAAACAAATACATAATTCACAGAAAAAGTATAAGAAAAAGTTAAGGATTGTACCGGAAACAATTTTCACACATTTACTTAATCTTTGTTTTCAATTATAGCAGCTCACTAATTAAACTCCACTAAATAGCCAACAACAATCCATATAATCTATTAACATACATAAATTAGAAGAAGAAAGTGTTGCATATGCATTTGCACTTGAAGAGTTAATTAGTTACCTGCAAGTGGCTTGCAACCTGGCGAACTGTCATGGTAGGCTCATTCATATGTTTTAATATTTGTTTTGGACGAGCATCTGAATACATATACATACATATATGCACAATTGAATTATACAATATGAATTAATTAGCACAATTGAATTGAATTGAATTGAATATATGTGTACCATTCTCTCCTAACGCATGTATAGCTTTTAAAAACTTATGATGACGCTTAGGAGTCCAAATACGTTCTCTATCAGACCATATCTCTTCTTCCATCTCTATTCTTCTTCTCTTCTCTTTCTCCATTGCCACACTCTATTGTCATTGTAAATACTTACAATCTAAGTCAAAATGATAAATCAAACAAAAATAATAACTCTTTTATATACCTGTTTAGTACTCTTGGTGTGTTGTAAGCTCTTTCCATCACAATGCTTATTCTGAGAATCTACATTTTGAGTTTCTTTGTATGAATACTTTTCTGAGTGATACACATGTTGCCATACGTATTTCAGATCATTGGAACACAATGGTTCATGAATGAAATGACATAATGTTTCTCTTTCTAAAGCTTTCCATTTTGCATTATCATGATTTAAGAACCCTACAGTATACAAGACTACAAATACATGGTAAGAACAAGTTATCATGAGACTTATAATTGAATTCAGTAATTAAGAGATTTGAGGTAATTAAGCATACAAATGACAGCAATGCCCTTATTAAAGGGTACTACTTCCAGAAGGGTATCCATTCCAGGAATGTTAGCTTTTGCCATGATAAGTTTAAAATTGTATTCATCATTGCAAATCATGGATGCTGCTGCTGCTATGTCATGTGTAACAGTAACTGAAAAATAACCAAAACAATTATAACTGTTTTATAAAGATAAATTAATCTAGGATATATACTAACCATAATGATTCTTCATTGAATTGGGAAAAATTAATTCATCAAGATATATATACAATACAAAGTCATATGGAATTTGGAAAAGATCAGTGTAATTTGTTGATTTATTGTTGTGCCCTAAATCAATTACTGGAAAAGGAAAGGAAAATGCAAATTTATCCACCAAGAATTTAGAGAGATGCCATGATGTTAAATTCAAACTAAGTATATTCAAAAATTAATACTATAAGTATAAGTTGCAAACTTGGAAGTCAAATTAATGGATCTTTGAAGAATTATAGTCCGGGTAGTTTGAGATGGAACATGGTAGGAGTATTGAAAGTTAAATCCATGATTCCATCTATGATTTCAAGATTTCTCTCTTCTCCTAACTAAAAATAAAAACGTTAAAGGTTTGACCGATCAATAATACAATCAAATTAAATATAGTATGAGAATATAATCTAATGAACATGGTATAAATTTTCACATGTTTAGTTTTTCATTCTTTTTAAAAGTTATTCTAATTTTTTCAATTTTCTTTCTATTGATCATTAGGTTATCTGATTTTTTTATATTTATTTGTCTGAATTTTTAAATATTTCTTATGAAAACAGTTGTATAAAAAAATTATTCTTATTTTTTAAAATCATATTACTTTTTCGTATGAAACTATAAGAGACGACGATAAAATAGATAACAAGGTTAAGAATGAAAGTTACAAAATAAAATAAAAAATAAAAAATAACCTTTGAATGAATATTGCTCAAGCATCTTTGAAAGACAATGGAGTGACAATGTACTATCATGTATTAACAAAACGTTACATCCACGTACAAATGTAGGAACATAGTTGATCAATGACACTGATCCATCTTCCATTGTTTCGATATAAGTAATGATCCTGAGAAATTGATCAAGAGAATGAGTTAAAGAATATAAACATTGAAACCATAGAGAGAAATTAAGAAGAAGAAGTTTTAAAGAATCAATACTAGTGAGCTAGCTTATGAGATGGGTATAGTGGCAACCGCTTGGCTATGGGATCAACATTTTAACTTGCAACAGTAGCATCCGGAACATCGGTTACATTTATAAAGGTTAAGTTCCAAATTTAAAACTAAGTGATTCAGCTAGAGTTATAAATAAATTTTAGTTAAAAATAATCGTTTAAGAGAATTTAAATATTGATTATACTAATTTTTAATCGGATCTTACTTATCTTTAAATTGACCTATAGATATTACTAAGATATATTTCTCTACGAACTATGAAAAAAAAAATTGAGGATAAATTTACTTTAGATGATGTATGGTACTTCACTTTTGATGCTGCTAGGTGACTTGAAGAATTATCGTAGGGTATTTTTATTTTTTAGAGAATCGTTTGAGAATAATTTTTTACTTCTCACTAAAATTTGTGAAAAATTAAAATAAGTCAGCAATTTAAAAAATGTTGACCTTTGCCGTTTGAACGTGATGTAATGTTTAAATTGGGTTTAAATGAGGAGCGAGTTGGCAGTAAAATAGACATAAAAAAGAGTGGCTAATTTATTTGCAACGTCCCAAAAAAATAATTAATAATTAACGAGTGAATAAATTATAAAATAAAAGAGAATTATTAAAATATTGTCTGAATATTATGAATACGACGACAACTCTATTCAGTGTTTTTAATATTTTGTATTTTTTTACTAATTTTTATTTTTATTTTATTTTATCAATAACTACAAAATAATGAGGAAATAAAATATATGTCTAGAAGGTCTCAACCCCATATTGCACCGACTAGTATCTCAAATTTTATTTTATTTTTGTTTCACTTGATCACAGAAAATCCTGAATAAAAAAAATAAAACATTATAATATTATAAACTTTAAAGTTAGATATTTTTTAAATTAAAAAAAATGATATCTAAGAAAAAAATCTCAGTCTATAATCCAAATTTTTATAACCGTTAAGATGATCAATTTAAGGAATATTGTTGTTTATTTAAAATATACATTTTTCACAAATTTTATTTTTTAAAGATTTTATATTTTATAAAAATATTGAGCTAAGACATAAAAAAGTATTATCAATAAAATTGTTAAATCTTTATACCCAAAAAGAAAGAAAAAGAAACCGGTAAGTCTATAATTAATTTTAGACTAAATTACATCTGTGGTACTTTAACTTAATTTCAGGTAATGTTTTAGTCTTTTATTTTTTATTTTTTTCAAGTTGGTCATTTATTTTAATTTTAAGTGACAATTTGATATTTTATGTTTTAAAATTTCAACAATGTTATTCTTTTTTATACAAAAATTCAAAAAAATCATCAAAATTTTCAACCAAAACTCATAAAATTAATAATCATCTTCAATATAATACAAATTTTATCAAATTCATAGCTCAAATATTTAAATACAGTCATATTTTCATCTTCAAGAACATCAAATAAAGAATGCAAATATGAGTTTATTTCAAAATTTAAGTTTGGATTTGATAAAATTTGCCTTATATTGAAAATGATTATTAATTTTATGGGTTTTGGTTGAAAATTTTGATTATTTTTTTGAATTTTTGTATAAAAAAATGATAACATTGTTGAAATTTTAAAATATAAAATATCAAATTGTCACTTAAAATTAAAATAAATGACCAACTCGGGAAAAAAAAAGATAAAAGACTAAAATATTACCTGAAATTAAGTTAAAGGACCACGGATATAATTTAGCCTTAATTTTAATTTTATCAATACTAAAAAATTCATTAATTTATTTTAAAATATATATTTGTCAATAAGTTAAATTGAAAAAAAATATTGTTTTATTGAAACTTGTGTAAATATATATTCTTTAGTATTGGGAAAGAACAACACATTTAATGAACAATTATTAAATGTTATAACATTTTGAAAGTTTTTAAAAATATTCTAAAATTATTAAAACATTAAATACTTTCATTAATATTTAAAAGATAAATATTTCAAATAATTGTAAAAATATTATATAGATATTAAATCTACTTTAAAAGTAGTAACATTTTTATATTTAATGAAACATTTTTTTTTTTAAATATAAGTATTATCAGAGGGTGCACCAAAAATCTTTTGAGTGGAAAAATGTGTATACAATTGTCAAATAATTTATAAAAAAAATATTTATCTAATAAAGTATTTTTGTTAATATAAATAATTCATTTAAAAAATATTTATATTTTTTTTTAAATTATACATCTCATATTTAGATTTTTTTCTACTGAAATTATATTTTTAAAATTTTGAATCTGATGCATTGAACTAGTGAAAAATCTATACAAACAAAATCTTGAGTTAAAACAAAATAAAGAAATGATATTTTTTTAATAGTAAAAAATAAATAAAAACCAATAAAATTCGTGTGTATTTCATGCATAGTGAATAGCGATAACAATTAGACCCAGATCTAACTCGTATCTGCAAAAAAGATCCACAATGGGTAGGTAAAAATTCACATAATAGGTATGGGCATGGGACGGGTAAGAGGTACGGATACATGTATTATATTATCCACTCCACCCCGCAGCTGCACTTATATAAATATATTATTTATTTATTTATTTACTTATTATGTTAGTGTTTAGTTTAATTAATTTTTTTTTAATATTTTAACATCTATTAGTAATATTAAACCACTACAATATTTATAATTGAAAGATAAACGTTTGCAAATTTTTAAAAATCTGATTAGATAAATAGGTAAATAATTGTGATTTTATAAGTAATAGTTATGTCTTATTAATCATGACTTTATAATTATATTTGCAACTTTGTATCAATTATCTCAAATGATATTGCGGTATGACTTGCAACTTCATAAAATATAACTATGAATATTTAAATATGTATTGTAACGAGTATTCATTTAAAATGTTTGAGTTATAAAATATTTTGGTTTATAATATTTAATGATTGGATTTAACATATTTGAATAATTTTTAAATTTAATCACGATAATATTATTTATTTATCAATTTTTTTAATTAAAGCTGGGTAATGGATATGAGTACGGGCACTTAGATACCTAGAGGATAAGGGTACGAATATTAAAGTTGATATCCAATAGGGTACAGGCACGAGTATGAGTATTTTTTTAGATCGTGAATACGGGAACGGATACTATAGTACCCTACCCAAACTCTACCCATTGTCATCTCTAATAGTGAGAGCAGACGACCCGACTTTGTTATTTATTTTGTTAACATATGTATTAAATAAATTTTTTGTATCCTTTGAAAAATTAAGTGATAATCCAACTAAAAATTATTGAATAATTTTATTTGTGAAAAAACAAATATTGATATCAGAGATAAATTATTAAAAGATCGGTTGGTTGCATATGTTGAGACAAAATCTCAATTTTAATGTATTGATGAAAACAAACAAAAAATTAATTAAGAATGTTAATTATGAATCTAAATGTTATGTTAATTTAATATTGTATTTTTGAGTGAATTTAATCAAGCAAAGAAAACAGCAACAAGAACACTAAAACAGAGAAAGAGCTCTAGCTTCAAAAAAGTTCATCACAGCATGTTGGTCAAACTTTTTCTACCTCTTTAACAAATAGTTTGCCCTGAAAATTTATTGATATACAATCAATACATGGCAAGGAACAAGTAGGATTTATCCAAACTCAAAAAGGCTATTTGATCTCAAAAATAAAAGGACTCAAAGACAGACAAAAGTCATGATAGTGTGTAAACTCCAAAAATCAAATGTCAAGAAAGCTCGATCAATCTTGACATATGACAAAACAATTGCAAAGGAAATCCAGAATGATTAAAACGGGAACTCCAGAATGATTATTTAAGCTCAAGAAAGTTCATTCTAAAAACCGAGAACGTTTATCATTCTTCGTTTTCTGCACAACAACAGCAGCCCTACATCTGCTCTGTTTCAGTTTGTAATTCTTCTCCAATCTTCTCTAACTACACTCAAGACTCAAGACAGAGAATGTACAACGAAGAAACATCAAGAGTCATTTCTAAAAAGGACAGAACTGCTTTAAATGCTAAACCAAAAAAGTTAAAAAGGCTACTTCAAAGCAAAATTATTTTAATTCTAAAATAATGTTTCAATAAAAAAAAAAAAAAAAAAAAAACAGAGCTTTCCCAATAGCTCTCTATACCTTCATTCAGTACTTCTACAGCCTATAAATAGAAGAACAACATCTAGTATGAAGGCAAGAAATTCAAGTGCTGTGAAA
>JBBPBS010000968.1:16461108-16480640 GCA_037974835.1 Cicer judaicum
AAAAAAAAAAAAAAAAAAAAAAACAGAGCTTTCCCAATAGCTCTCTATACCTTCATTCAGTACTTCTACAGCCTATAAATAGAAGAACAACATCTAGTATGAAGGCAAGAAATTCAAGTGCTGTGAAATCCATAAATCAATCACATACACTTGAAATTCTGCAAAACAGAGAATCATACATTCTGCTTTCGCAAAACAGAGAATCATACATTCTGCTTATTTTAATTTGGTTCAGTTTCGATTGACAATTATGTTTATTTTTTTAATAAAATAATTAAAATTAAACTAAATAAAAAAATCTAAAGTAATTAAAATATTTTTTTTTTGCTTAATATTGTTTAATTAATCCTCGACAACGGCGCCAAAAACTTTTGTGGAAAATTCTGAAGTATACACAGATTTGTCAAGTTGTAAGATTATCGTATACAAATATATTAATTTAACAACTACCAAATTAATCAAAATTTTATATTATTTAAACTAATGAAAATTATTGTTTATTCGAGATAACAAAAACACAAAGTTAGCATAAATAATATAATTTTAAATTAATGGAAAGTAAACATAGGTCATGGTTTCACTTGTAATGTCAATATTTAATTCTAGTTTCATATAAATTTTTATTCATTTTCTTAATTATCAATCATTCGTTCAAACTATTAACAAAATTTCATTATTATTTTTCCTAAATTAATTATTTGATTGATCGCACACAAAATATATTTAAGAGAAAGTATAAAAAATCAAGAGATTAAATGATTGAAAGTTTAATATATATGTTTAATTATACAATAATCTAATCTTAATATCAATGATTAAATCTACTAATTAATTATAATCGATAGTTAATTAATTAATTGATTAAGGGAGCAAATGTTCTTCAGTCTAAACATGCAAATAAAACAATAAAATCATTTAATTGAGATAATCATATAAAAGATATCTTAATCAATCATCAATATAATTGTTCATCAAGAAAAAGAAATAAAGTCTTCAAAGGATAAAATATTTTTATCCAAATTTAATACACTTTATTTCACCCACAATCATTAGCCTCCAAAATATTTCTTGTTATTTTCTCTTTCTAATTTCCATTGTGTGACTTTTTTTTTTTTGTTTTTCATTTATCTTCTTATTAGATATAACAAAAAATCTTAATTTTTTGCAACAACAACCTTCCCCATATATTCTCAACCACATTCTCCGATAACCATCCCTATATATTCTCAACAACATTCTCCGATAACGTTCCCCATTTATTCAGCAACATTTTGTTATTATAAAATTCTGCAACAAAATCTTCTTCTTGTACTCCTTAATTGAAATATTAATTTTAATAAAAAAAAATTTCACTAAAAATTTAGTAAATTTAAATAAACTTATTTTAGTATCTCAACAAATATTATAAATAAATGAATAAATAAAAAGGAGTTGATGTCAAAATTATAAAATAAAATAGGATAGAAGATTAATATCCTTTTAAAATCCTGTGAAAATATTAAAGGAGTTGTGACTCCAATTTCTTTTTAATAAATATAATAAAAATTATAGTATTTGATAAAATTATTTAAAAAAATGTGTAGAAAAAGAAATTGAAAATAAAATTATTTGAGTGACCGGTAAAACTAACACCAAAAAATGAAAAAGTTACATTAAAAACTAAAGAAAAAAGTGCATCAAATTTGGTATAATTTTATATATAATTCTTTCGTGTCCAGATATAAATTTTTTTTTAATTTCAATAGTTTTTAATTTAAATAGAAGGTAAAACAGAAAGAAAAAAATCTTTTATTAAATAAATCACACCATATCTTTTATTAAATGAAGATACTTGATAGATAACGTTTATTTTATTTTATTTTACGAACAAATATACTAGTGTTCATACAATAAAAAATAAAATATAATCTTAAGAGGCGACGATTAACCGATTTCAATTTTGGAGCGGGAGAGTGATTTATTAGGTTCATTGCGAAACCTCAATAACATTCACAGAGCGTGAAAGGTGGATAATGGTGGTGAGTCTCTTGTACTCAATTTGAATTATTTAGGGTTCGTCGTTCAATTTCAAATCTTAAATTTGTATGTGTTTTTTTTTTCTCTCGCTTTGCAGGACGAACCCGAAGAACTCGAGCCCTTGTTTGATTACAGTCGCGTTCAGCCCAACATCGTCTGCCTCGACGGTTAGCTTATTTTCATATGCATCTATTTCTCAAAAATTCAAATTAAATATTTTTGTTTTTCTTTTATTTATACTCCAATTTGTTGATGAACCGTTGCAGATGATGACGATGATGTGATTTGTGTTACTAAGAAGAGAAAAACTTCTAAGCAGCATGTAATGATTATTTTGATTGTAAATTTGTGTTATTTTTTCTTAGTATAGGGATTATTTGTTATTCTGTTTTTGTAAATTTTGAAAATGTTTTGTAGATTCAGGTTGAGAATGGGAAGACTGATGTGAAAGCGGCGACGCCTGTGGTGGACCTTGAGGATGATGATTGGTTACCTTCTCCACCCAAGGTCAAAAGTAAATCACATAGGAAGATTGATGAGGAGAATTCGACTTTGAAGAATTTGAGGTTGACAACATTTTACTCTTCTAATCTTACTTTAAATTTGTAGTTGCCAAATTCTTTATTCTTGCTATTGCCTTGTTTGTTTTGTTACCGTTGTTAGATGTTGTCTGCATTCAGAAGCAAAGTGAGAGGAACCAAAGTAAAAATAAGAAATATAAAGTGAGATGATTTTTAGTTAATAGCAGGATTGAAAGCTAGTACTTTATGCCTTCTTGTTTACTTGTGTAGTAAGTGATAGAAAATACCATTCTTAGTTAGAAGTGGTTGTCTCAACTGTGATTGTTTCAGGATAAGATTTCTTATTGGTATTGAGGGCAGTATTCGGGGGAGTTATTCTCTTGAGCAATGACATGATTGAACCTAGATTTATGCTGATCATTTTGTTCATTATTGAAATAGTTGGTTCAATTATCCTTATTCTGAAATGCAAAAATAAAATGCAGCGGTTCATACTTGTTTTCCTTTTCGTCATCCACTGTGTTCACCTGGAGAGGGCTAAAAATGAAAGAAAAAAACTAAAGAACAGATAGGGTGTTAATGCATTTATACACCTGTTTGTATAAGAAAAGTGTGCATTGGGTGAAGAAAATGCTTTTAGTCTTTTATAACTAGTTAACTCTATTATTGGTTTGGATTTTTACCAATATAAGTTGTACTAATCTTATGCTCTTATCATTATGCTGACGTGTTTGTATTCTTTATTTACCATACAACTTCTTATAAAGGTGTTCATCATTTTTATAGATTGAAGAAGCAGGAACTTGCCTCTTTAGCTGAATCAGCAAAAAAAATGTTAAAAACTGCTGAGTCTGCAGAAATGGAAATTTTCAATTCATTGCAGTCTCCCACGGACACTGTAAGTGAAAAAACATCAAAACCTTCTGAACGCGCAAAGATTCTCATCTCTGTTCAAGACAAGGATGAAACCAAGCAGATTCGAATGTTCATGGTAATGATTCCTTCATCAGATATACTATATGTTGTCTATTTACTTAATATTTTGCGGTGTTGTTAATATTAGTATTCAGGTCAAATCTAGTTGTAGTTTGTTTGAAATATTATAATGGTTGTGTTTCCGATGTGCCCTCTTCTTTTCTTTATCAGAGCTTCATTTCTTTAGGTCATATTGAATGGTTGTATTTGTCACTTTATTGAGCTCCATGTCTTACTCTCCTTTTTCAATTCTCTGTAGGATGACAAGTTTGAAAGGATTATTAAAACATATGCAGATAAAAGGAAGTGTGATGTGAAACAAATTGTATTGTCATTTGACGGTGATAAAATCAGTTCATCTGAAACCCCTGCTAGCCTTGGAATGGAAGACGATGATATTATTGAAGTTCATGTGAAATCAAGTTGATTTAGGTGAGAAATGTTCTAGCCTCTCACTTTTGAGTTTTCTATAATTATTGGCATCTCATCATGATATTGTGGTTGTTGTGGTTGTTATATACTTATGATCTGAATTAATTTCATACCTTTCTTGACGATGAATATATGCTCATGTGTATGGAACGAAAGAATGACGGGGTGGGGTGGTACTTTTAAGAAAGAAACTAAGGACCTTTCGTTCTCCTGAGGCATTGAGCACCATTAGAAATAGAAATCAATCTATGCTAGAGTTTGGTACTTATGCTGATAAACCAGAAGATAGTATTTTCATTTTTTTCAACACTGATAATGTGCAATGGGGTTGTTTGAAATGATGAATGCTCATATTTAGGGTGTGGTAGATATCACTTTTTAGGAGACATATTATTGTCATGTTTGTTCTTAGCCTCAGCTCGTATCACTTATATTGCTGCTGGAGATAAACTACCTTGTTTTTTAAGGTAGCTTAAACTAGTTATAAGAAAATATTCATTATTTTTAGGTGTTGTTATGTAATTGTGGAGGTAAAGCATTGCCATGGCTTTTCCTTGTATTGCATTGTTACAGTGTTCTGTTTGTCATTGACTTGCTCAGCAGTTCAGAAGTATCATTTGTGGCCTCTTCTGCTCTAGTAGCATTTCAAATTTTCAATTGATTATGTAGTTGATTCAAAATGAGTGTGCATTTTTGGAAATATGTTGATTAAATTTCTTGTACTACTTTTCTGATTCAGATCTTCAATCATGGAGCTGAAATTGACATTTTGGGGCCTTGCTTTGGAGTTTCATTACCCTTCAAGCTATTGTTCAATCATCATTGGAGAAAAACAATTCCAGTTCTTTAATTAATTTATTCACAATATATCAGGCTTAATTGTACAGCACACGTTTTGACAGAATGTTTTGGAACAATTTTTAGGTAGAAGTTTCTTCGGTATAATATGGCATAGGTTTGTGAAAATATATAAACCCTCCTATTGTTGAAGTGCATTATGTTTGGGGTTTCTTAATCATTTTGTTGATTGTTCAATAGATTTTTTTTGACAGAACAGTTCAATAGAACTGTGTCAAGGAGAAACTCAAATTCAAGCACCAACATTATAATAATGATTGTTAGTTATTGCTAACCAGAGTGGCAGAAATAGACTTTTAGTCTTTAGATAAAAATCGAAGGGCTTGGGCCGTATACGTTATAAGGTATCTTTACATGACAATAATTTACCGTATATTTGATGGATGAAACTATTTTTAATTCATTTTTATATATTCTACCGAGTAACTCGTAAAAGTAATTTATCCAAATATGTACTGAAGTTATTGTACTTTCTTTTTTGATCTTAAAAGTATAAACACTTATATATATGCTTTGGTAAAAAAATTGGTGGTTCAAAATATAATTAAATCTGAACCAATTTTATTTTATTTAGTGATTTTATTAAAACATTTTTCAAATTAACTTATACTATTCTATCCTAGTAATTTTAATCAATTTTTAAATATACTTCTTTTGTATATTTTATTTTGAAATAAGTATATCTCAATATTAATAATTTAAAGAATATGGTACAATTATTATCAAAAAATTAAATGATCTATTTTTTTTTATAAAATTTTAAATGATATAATTATTATCTATTTTTCGTAAAAAATGTAAGTTTTTTTTTCTACATTAAAGGGTTTCTCCCTACATTCTATACGTAGGTAGAATATTAGGTCAATATTGAAATAAAATAAACTGGCACGAGGCTTTACAATCTACTATTTGAAATTAATTGTTATGTAAAATATTTAAACGGTCAAATACATAATAATTTTTTATATAAATAATTTTAGATGTAATTATAATAAAATTTTATAATCTCTCATAATTTAATTAATGTAATTGATTAATAATATAAAAACTCTTTACACTAATATATATCAATTCATTCTTATCGTTTACTCCTTCAAACCTCTTTTAATTTTGTTCACTCTTGTGGTTTTAGTTGTGAACCTTATGGTACTGACAAGGTTTTCTAACAGATAGAGATGTTTTGTAGATCAACTTATAGTAAAATGAAAAACTAACATGTGATCCATAAATTACTGTAAAAAAATATTGTTGATTCATATTTAAAAACTTAACGACTATCATAAATTTTTTAAAGATAAAAATTATAAAATTTTATTACTTTTATAAGTGAGACGATAATTTAATTGAAATTGATTTGAAGAATTAAATTTGAAAAATACGATTAATTTTTCTTATTTTTATCTGATTAATATTGATTTTTAAGTAGAAGGACCACTTAGATAAAAGTTTTGGTGACCCATGAAGCACGAAATAGTGGGCCCAGGCTAGTTATTTGGTCCATCCATGTGAATGTAACAGCTATGCTGCGATTGGCCCAACGCGGGTAAAGTTTGGGATTTCGTAACCACATTCACATGTAAGGCGCAGGATGCACTTTTGATATTTTGGATAACGTACTAAGTGGACCCCACATCCTTATTCCACGCTGGAAAGTTCCATGTCTTAAAGTGTACATGTCATCTCCCCAATTGGGTAAAAACTAGAACAACGCATGAGTCATGCCTCAGAATCAAAGCGCATATTACCGCAATAACAGCATAAGCAGAGCAGAAGAAAGAACCAACAATCACCACCTCCTTTCCAAACAAAATAAACAACACTTCTTTACTTTCTCTCTCACACTTTTCCTTGTTCATGATTTTACTAGTACAAAATTTTAGGTACGCCTCTTATACAATTTATTTCATGTTATTTGTTGCAAGCACTGTTTTCTAGATACTATTCTTAGTTTTTTGTTTTTTGGAGCGTGTATTAGTTAAAAAAAAATTAAAATTGAATCTCTTTTATTTTTGTATAAAAATAAATTTAGGCGAGTTGAATCTCAGGAGTTCCTCAAATTGTCAGCAAAATTTGAACCTAGATCATTGTGGAATCTGAGTAGAATCTTTACCATCGGCAATTTGAGATCTCTTTTGTTTTCTATATTCATGTTGATGATATTTCTCATTGAATTAGAGCTATAAGAGTAGGATGAGCTTTTGAATAATTCTTTTCTTTTTTGTATACTTAGAGGATTGTTCAAAACAGTTTTAATATGTGCTGTTATGGTTTCACAAAGTATGTGAAACTGTATTTGTTGTACAATTTTTTTGTTGTTGTCTTTTTTAAGCTTTTATTACATTCTATTGACTCCACTTATAATGGATGAGTTTTTATTTATTTATTTATTTATTTATTTATTTATTTATTTATTTATATAAGTTTACATTATACAGGACAACTTCATATATAACATGAGATTTCCCCTTATGCAAAAGGCCTCTGCAACGGTTCAAACATGTATTATATAGTATGAGGTTATATAATTTAAGAGTTTTTTTTCATGTTTGTTGAAATTTACAACTAAGGAAATGGAGAAAGTTTGTGAATTCTGCAAAGCAATGAGGGCACTTGTTTACTGTAATGCTGATGCAGCATATCTTTGTCTATCCTGTGATGCAAAGGTCCATTGGGCAAATGAATTGTCCGGCCGACACCTCCGGACCCTCGTGTGTAACTCATGTCGATGTCATCTTGCTTATGTTCAGTGCTTGGAGCACAAAATGTTAATCTGTCGAGAATGTGATCAAAACTTGCACGGTAGTTCTTCACCGCATTGCAAACGAGCGGTTAAAAGTTTCATGGGTTGTCCTTCTGCTAAAGAGTTTGCAACACTCTGGGGATTTGAATTTAAGGAGATTGAAAAGAGTGTGAATCACAAGGATCAGTTTACATCTAGTTCTTGTGTTTTTACAGATGTGAATGAGGTTCGAATCCCGGGAAAGTGTCGCATTCAAATTAGCGCCCCTTCAACCAAATTTGATAAGGGATCCAGCAGTCAACTAGGCCAGGTATGCAGATTTGCAAATTTAAGCACCTCATTATCATAGTTTGACAACATTTTATTGATTTCATTTTGCTTGGAATGGATGCAAGAAAGGAAATTTGAGTTTTGAAATTAAAGGTATTATTAGTATTGTGTAGAATTGGGCATAGTTAATGTTATTTTAATCTTGAGCAAATCGAAGAAATGATTAATGCATTCTTAACTAAGGAATTTTCAACAATTATAGGAAGGTATAATTTGAAGTTCACTCCTTAAAGTGTCAATTAAACTAATAAAATTAACAAACTATATAATTTGAGTATAAATTATCTAAAAGCATCTCAATGATTTTCTTTTTTCATTCTTTAACAGACAAGTTAAAGATGCATCTTAGTTTTTAATTTCTTGTGGCAGGTCTTGTACAGGGATCAAGAGCGTCAAACTATTCTGCAGCAGATTGTCGATTTAAAATGGTTTCAGCAAACTGAGGAGAGTAACTATTATCCTTCAGTTTATGAAAAATTCAATCAGCAAGCACAAAAAACCCAAGATTTTGCTACTAATCATCCAGAGGAAGACAAACATATTGGGGAGCTAAATCCCGAAAGTTTCTGTTCGGCATTTTCTCAACTTGATAATATGTCTTCATCTAATTCAGTTATGGACCTTCCCTTGCATGGAGAGTTGTTTTGGACTTGCAAAAGTTCACTTCAAAGTAATCAGGTCAGATACTTACTTCAAAACGGCTACAGGCCGCGGCTGAGAGAAAACATACATTATTTTGTGTACATCCCTTGGAAATATATTTTAGCTTTGGTGTAGAATAGGAACAGAACCAAGTAATAATCTTAAAAGTGCTCAATTCTTTATTTGACACAAAGTATCTGTCATAAATAAGCTACTATCTATAAGACAGATAAATATGCCTTATATAGGAAACTAACTTTTATTTCAAACAGACATTTATTTAA
The DNA here is from genome assembly GCA_037974835.1 of Cicer judaicum. Classification (NCBI taxonomy): domain Eukaryota; kingdom Viridiplantae; phylum Streptophyta; class Magnoliopsida; order Fabales; family Fabaceae; genus Cicer; species Cicer judaicum. The sequence continues at coordinate 16,469,907 of JBBPBS010000968.1, forward strand.
ACTTTGTTTTGGAATTTTGGTGACTGTATTAACATTTAATTCATTTAAATTTGATAGGTTGACATTAAATTGATTGGTTTGCTTTTTTTCTTCTGGTCATAGTAGAAATATCTTTTTGTCAATGTTTGCAGCTGTGGTCCCAAAATATTCAAGACCTGGGAATATGCGAAGAACTTGTTTGTCGAGATGATTTTAACATACCCGATGTCGACTTAACATTCCAAAACTTTGAGGAACTATTTGGAGGAGATCAAGATCCACTTAGAGTAATGTTTGGTGGCAAAGAAATCTCTTGCTCTTCTTTGGAGGATGATATATCAGTTGATAAGTCAGATATTGACAATCCAAGTGCAATGGAGGTCTGAATTTCTATCTTTATTCAACACATTTTCACTTCCTCTCAGTGAATTGATGATTCAAGTGCTGCTGCATCGGACCATAATAGAAAATCATCGTACGATTTGTATGATCTTAAGCCGAATACAAACAGGAGCTTAACTTCTATCGAAAGAGGAAAACGTGAAACTCACCAAGTTTATACATGAATTATATTGCTGTCCATTGTTATTGATTGTGCCAAATATTTACTTAAATTAGAGATGTACCATATATACAGTAAAATTGTTGCATTCAAGATTCATAAACGGTGGTAAAATATTACTCCAAATCAAAACTGAGTTTACTTGAACTATTGCACTTCCTGTCTTTAGTTTTGCAGCTATTTATATAATACCATAAAAGAAGTATTGGGTGGCTGCTATGTTTTTCCTTATGTAATGCAAATGATTTGGATCCTTAAATATTTAGTATATGGTGAAGCTTTATGTTGTTACTTGTATAGTAGGCTTCATAAGAAGAAAAGGGAATTTTGTGAAATAAGGTTAATTCCATTTAATTTTACCAAAATCCTTTAATAACTTATTCATAGATAGTTGAATGTGCTTAGCTGTATGAAGTCAAGGTAACATTAATAAGATATCATATCTCCAAGATAAATCTTTTAAACGATATCGGTGTTTTTCTGTCACGAAAGAGTGCTTCAGTTCGGCAGCTGCATCGCATTCAAATCATGAGAACAAGGATATGATCCCTACCAACCAGTACTGTCCCAGAAGAATTGATCTTGCACCTGGAATTCAACCACTTGAGTCAACTAAATGATTCATTGTATATAGTGAAGGGATGGGTTGTCCAGGCAATTAAGCTGAACTGCAGATACAACATATGTGAAGAAAGCTATTGATATGTGTGATATATTTATGTAAAAACCCGATTGATCTGCATCATGAGGCTCATGGTATTTTTTTTATCAATTCATTTGCGTGATATATTTATTTTAAATTGCTAATAAGGAGCTAAAAGACACATGTAGTGAATAATTGTGATAGAGATAAAATGCTGATTGGGGATAATGCATTTTGTTTTTAAAACATCGAAAACTGTGTTTTGAGGTTTTCGAAAATCTTTAAAATGTTGGTTCTGTTTTAAATTCATGTAAATGAAAATTGTTAAGGAAATATCATATCCATATTTTATTATGTTTATTAATTAAAGTAAAAATAAAAACACGAAACAATAAGAGTATATCGGCCCTAATATTGCCAGTGGCCAAGGGTTAACTACAAGAATAAAAATTCTGTGAACCTATTTTATTTTATTTTTTGAAATATTTTTAGTAAAAAAAAATGTTATAATACACATATCAATACACTATTTCTTATTGGTTGAATTTTTAATGAGATCTACCAAATTGACGTGATCTTCACATGATTTAGTGAATTTCATATAAATTTTAATCAATAAAAAAAAATGTGTTGATAATTCTGTGTTAGAGAACCTGTTGTTAATATTAAAATTCACTATTGTGTTCAATGGTGATGCAAATAAGTTTCCAATTAAAATCAAGTTTAATTAAGATTGTGCTGGACAAAGCAGACATTTTCCCTTGTTTTTGGAGACAATTAAAGGGACATGTATGTTCCTTAAGCCTTGTGTATGATAAAACCCAATAACAGCTAATTCAGCTTTTAGCTATAATAGCATTATGACCTAAGCTGTAATGAAAGGGAAAGTTAATCTGACCAAAGTTTGTTTTATGAAAGAATAGTATATGAGAAGAATTGTATGGCTAACTTAACAACCATCACACATGGAAAGGGCTTCATCTATTGGCTTTTGAGAGGAAAAATAATTAATGTGGGGATCTTTGGACGTGTCTTATTTTATTTCAACAAACATTTTGATATTACATTTTGATAGAGTAGCGATTAGACGAAGAGGTTGTTGTAAATGTGATAAAGAAGCAAACAATAACTCCCTCCAAATAAGACCATGATTTCATTCTATATTCGTAAATGACAAGTGTCTTAATCTAGTTTATGACTAGAAAATGGGAAACCCAAGCCAAAACCACCAGCTACTTGTAACTAACTTCAAATTCAAGCATTATGTAATAATCAAATGCTATTCTAACCGCAACTATGCACCTTGAATACGCCCTCTAAACTATCTTGTTGCCTTATCATTTTTCTGTTACAACCCATAAATTATATTAATTCTTCAAACACATGTACTTTCAAAACAAGGAATAATATAGTATATATGGTGTGGACCCTGATGTGGGATTTTCATGTAATTGAATATTTTAGTATAGTAGATCATTCGGTTTGTCAACTTGAGGTACTTGAGTGTATGGTTTTTGAAGTTATGCACTACTCACAATAACACTTTTTTCAACGTTAACTCTTTTTTATTAAGTGAGATATATATACATGTTTTATCTTTTTAAAAATTGATCTCACCTAATGGAATTTATATATATTTCATTTAATAAAAGAGTGAATGTCAAAAGTAAAAATTGTGAGAATATTACTAACATTGTTCGTGTGTGTGTATGTATAAGATATAAAAGTTTAATGATAAAAGACTTTAATTTTGGATATTTAATAATGTAAAGATGGTCAATTTAATTCTTACCTATGCTTTATATATATATGATGACCGAATAAATTTACATTTTGATGTTTGAAAGATATTTATTTGGAATATTGATGGGGCCCTCAAATGATAAAAAAAAATTTAAACCAAAATTATCTAAAAGCTATTGATTATGATGATATAATTTATATGTTTTAATAAATAAATAAAAAGTAATTTATGGATGTTTGACATTACTAATTTAGGAAAAAAAGATTGTAAACATTCTATCACTTTTTTTAATACCTAAATAAGGGTTTGTTTATAATTTTTATAATAATTATAATCTCAATATATTAAACTAATTTTTTTAATGATTCTATTATTTTTAATGTATAATAATACTGTACTTGAAGAAATATTAGGTGAATAATTAAAAATAAAATGTCAATTCGTTGAAACTTATTATATATATATAACACTAATGTGCACGTACGACAAAAATATGAATTCCAATGCTACGTGTGGATATGGAATATGTCGTGACAATGATTTTAGATAAAATAAAACAGTACCTACTCAATTAAATTTTTCGGTATTAAGAAATTATGGTGTAATAAGGATTTGAAACAATGGCACAAGAATTTAATTTATCAACTCGATGTAGAAACATTTACATAGATAATTTAGCATAGTTGTTATATTATTAAAAATGTTTAACTTTTATTCTAATTATTTATTAAATAATTTGTATAATTGATCATAATTTTTTTATTGTTTAAAATATTTTATACTACAATATATACAAATTAAATCCATAACACAAAAAACTTAAATGATTAAACTCATAACACAAAAAACTTAAACATCATTTAGATACAATTATACTAATGAATAAAAATTTATGCATATGGCAAAAAGAGATTATAGCCGTAGAGTTGAATTTAGGCCAAAAGAAAAAGCTTGCACGATTAATTCAGCAACCATAACATCAAAATTCAATACCGTACATTTTTCATAAGTAAAAACTGATGAAATACCAATGGTCCTTACCAACGAGTTGCGTTTCAGTTACACGGAATACACCAAATCGAATTCCCAAAGACTCCCTTAAGAATGCACGACTGTTTCGTGATGGGTAGGGGTAATTAGGGAAAACGACTTTTCCAGCCTCGAAAATTGCCCAAAAACCGAAAGAGCAATTCTGTTAGAAAGTGTGTTGAAGACGGTTTTCCCTCGCACCAAACACACTCCTCTGCCATCGCCACTATATAACCTTCTTCTTCTAGCTCTCTCTCTTTCAACCATATTTCTCTTTCTAAAATTCTATTCCCTCTTCTTCTATCTCTCTCTCTCTAGAACCTCTCTGCTTGTGAGGTAGGAGCTTCTCTTCGTTTCTCCTCCTCTGTTACGTTCAAGCATCTTCAATGTTGTATGGTTTCTTTCGATTTCTCTTCAAATAATCTCATAATTCATTTATTTATAACATTACCAATTTCAAGTATACTTTCTTGAATTCGTTGTGTTTAATTTATTCATCGATCGAAAAATTGTTAATATACTTTATAATGAATCTTTGCAAGGATTATTGATCTGAAAATGTAGATATTAATGAATGCTTTAAATCGTGAATGACTCTGAATTTATGATAAATCGATCGTCACGTTTCTGAATCGTTATCTGATTTTTTGCAGCAATTCACCGATCAAAATGCACAACAAGGACGTTTGCTCTCCATCATCTAAAGGTGGATTCGGCGTCAACACCACCGGCCACATGCAGTCGAATGCCGGCGCACTTGCTTCATTGTACTCCGCTCTGACTAATGAGAATCATCCATCCCTCTCTGGAAACTGCAGCAACGGTGGAGGCGTATCGCTTTACCAGTACTCCGACTCAGGAACTGAATACGACTCGTGCGTGATACAGAAGCATCAAGATATGGTGAATCGTCACAGTATGTGCCTCAGTCGTCTTGTGGAAACTTCGAAAGAGGTTGAAGCTCTGCAACAGGAGAACGGACAGCTCCGTGCATTGAATAAGGAACTGCAGAAGCAACTGAACCTCCTCATTCAAGCGTCACTGGAGAATCGATATGGTGGTGGTGGAGGCTCCTCCGGCCAAACACAAACGACTCCGTTTGATGTTTTACACGGTTTCCATAGCTTGAATCTTGGCGATGGTAAAGAGAACTGTTCTGATTGGAATAACAATAACATAAACAATAATAACAAGGATCTGCAAGAAGCTTCTGATGAGAGTCCAACTAGCGTGATAGAGAACAACGGTGTTGAAGTGGAGAGGTTCTCGTTGCCAAAGAGCATTTCTGTTAGATCCAATGGCTACTTGAAAATGGCTCAGCCTCCAGCCGTTGCCACTAATAACAGTAATGCTTGTCGCACCAAAGGCGCTACCCGCTCCCGCGCGTCTTCCACTCAACCTGACGCAGTTGTAAGCACACGCACATTATGCTTGCTTTTAATTATAATTTATTTATTTATTTATTTATTTATTATTATTATTATTATTATTATTATTATTATTATTATTATTATTATTATTGTTGTTGTTGTTCTTATTATTACCGTTGTTATTGTCACTTCGGCTTAATTTATTGATTGATTATTGGTTGTTTCGTTATGTACCGAACTTGACGTGTATGTTAGTAGCTTAATTATTTGCCTTCCAAATGAAGTAAAACCTTGCTTGTCAGTCATTACCTGGTAGCTGCAACGAACGAAGAAGTTTGGTCGTTATTTTCATTTGCCTTGTTTTGCAAGGATGCAAATTCGACTCTAGTTAATAGTACTAGTAGTTAAGTGTCGTAGGACCACATTAGCTCTAATTGTTCTATGAGGCAAAAAATATGCGCTAAACTTTGAATGTTTTCTGTGACATTTTTAACCGTTTCCATGTCTTTCTAATGTGCTTGGTGTATCATGCTCCACTTTTAAATTTGATGGAGCCATAAAGATTTTACATTATATACACACACTCACATTAATTCAGCGGTTAAATAATTTATTTTCACATTTCTCTAAAAATTCTTGAAATATATAGGACCAGCATGCAGCAAGACTAAGAAAATAGATGAGTCAAACAGCGTCTGTATCTATATCATGATGTTAAATTGAAGTTGCAGTCATGTAGTACTAGTGTTGTGCTAAATTGCAAGCCGATGTGACCGCTAAATTGCAAGTCGATGTGACAGGAATTGTTGTTGCAATGCCGTTGCAAAGACCTTTATACCTATGCGGCGGCCGTAGTTACGATTGTGTACCACGATTTGAAACCATGGTTTGCATCATATTTGAAAGACATCAACTATTTTTTTCTTACATCTTTGAATTTTTAAATATTTATGATAGCCGTGTATCGAAGTCTGTAGTGCTGCTGTTATAAAGTTTTTGTTTTCAACTTTTAGTGAAAAAAAACAATATGTTGATTTTATCAAGTCTAAAAGTTACTAAATGTTTGGACTGATTTTTACAAGTAATTCAGGGGATATGCAGGATATCTGACTCAATTGCCTTTCATGGTTTTTATCTACTGCTGTTGGTGTAGTTTTCAATAGATCTATTATAGTCTTGTATCTTCATTGGTTAGCCTTGGGCATATCTTGTGCTTGGGGTTAGCATCTACTATTAATATATGCTTTGATCTATAAGAAGAAAAAAAAAAGACAATACCTTGAGATGAAGATGACTGGGTGCAAATATAGTATGATGATCAAGGCAGAACATTTTGAAGATGAATCAAACAGAAAAAACATTAAGATGAAAAAAACCATTTGGTTTCATGAATAGTTTATGCAATAATGCAAAGTTCAATTAATTGCACGATCGATAATCCTATCAATAAATCATTTCACAATTGAACACAATTATGTGGTTGTAGATTGTAAATGCAACATCTAATCACAATGCGTGGACAATACATAGATTAATTTTATTTTTGTGAATTAAGATATATAGATTTGATTGTTGACATCGAGAAGAATTGATTATTGTTGAATTTTGTGTTCTGCTGCTTCGTATGCTGCAGCAAAAGGTATATGTGCGAGGAGGGCAGAAAGAGGAAGAGCCTCTTGAGATGGTTGTGTATAACCAGGGGATGTTCAAGACTGAGCTGTGTAACAAATGGCAGGAAACTGGTACATGCCCTTACGGAGACCACTGCCAATTTGCTCACGGCATTGGTGAGCTACGCCCAGTCATCCGCCACCCACGCTACAAAACTGAGGTCTGCAGGATGGTCCTTGCTGGGGTTGTGTGCCCGTATGGCCATAGATGCCATTTCCGTCATGCACTTAATGAACAAGAGAGATTATCGCAACCTAAGCCCAGATCAATGAAGCTGGAAAGATAAATAGTCTGAAATGGAGTTTTTTGTGACTCAAAACGTTCTCAACAGTACATAATAATATTCTTGATTGTGTAATTACAAACTGCAGGGAGCATGAGCTAAAAATAATTACTTTCCATTAGAAAGTAATACTAATGAAGAAAAAACAATGGACGGTTGCAGCAAAATGAGGTGATCTAGAGCAGCACTCTTGAGGAGAATATTGTCGTCGGTCGTCTTTCTTTTTTTTTTTTCCTCCCTCATAAGTTTGACATTTTGATTTTTGAACACTACAAACAAATACGTCTATTGGTCCAAATACAGCGAACCAAAGGGAAAGTACTCTTTGAAATAATACATTTTTTTGGTAGTTTTGTAATTGATGCTCGTTCGATACTTTGCATAGTAAGCAATTTCTGGTTGTGCTTGTAATATGTTTCAAGTGGTCTATTTTACAATTCTTTATACTTTTTCTATTAATATATATATATATATATATATATATATAGTAGTATATATTTTATCAAAGTAACATCTTCCTTTTCTTTTTATAAGCTTCGAGTTCATAGTATTCTCTGGGTGTCCTCTTCTAGACTGTTTAGTATTTTCACTTGCATTTAATCAGGCTCTATCTAGCTAATGACTCAAGCATTGGCTGAAGTAGACTTGAGTTTTTATACAGTAAGCTTCTTTAATTATTAAGTTAATGATCTTCTTTTGAATCCACAAGTTATTTGTAATTTTTTATGTTTTAAGAAACATCATTTTATATAAAGAAAATATTATTTGATCGTGCACGAGTATTATATTTATTTTCTATTTTTATAATAATTCGTTTAATAAAGTTTTAGTGGTCTCTAAAGCAGTAAAATAAGTTATTTAATAAAAAATATTTATATTATTTTCAATATATTTAGTTATTATATTTTTTTAAACTATACTATCAAATATTTTTAGTATATTTAGTTATTATATTGATTTAAAGACCAGTAGTACCAAATCATTTATATTTGGATATGTATGGTATAAATCATCTTAGTTCTATGATAAATTTTAAGATCTATTAGTAGTGAAAATTTATTTTAAAATATTATTAAGTTATCTATTTTTTTGTGTAATTGTGTGTAAAAACGTTTAAAGTGGTGACTATATTTGAAATAATCTTTTAAAATCATAATTACTTTAAAGAGTTTAATTATTCTATTTTTAAAATCAGATTCTTTGTCCTTCTATTTTACAACTTATGTGATTTGTCGGTCCTTTCAAATTTTTATGATATTATATGCCTATTAATAATGTGATAGTAATGCAACCTAACTAAATTAGATAAAATTGATTTGATGTCATTAATCAATATGCATTTCATTGTTTTGTATTCGACAAAGTTTCATAAGCACATTTTTTAATAACTCGTAAGAGAAGATTTGAAGAAAAAATGAAATTTTATTTTATCGAATGAAATTATGCCACATCATTTTTGTATCATTAATGAGAGCAAATCAAAACATTAAAAATGAAAAAACCAATAAAATTCACAAATTGTAAAATAATGAAACTAAATATCTAGATTTAAAATTAGAGGTCTGAAAATGCATTTTTGAGTGAAATAAAATAACTAAAAGTAGATTTAATTGTACTTTAAGTAAGATGAATCCGTTTTGATGAGTTTTATTCTTCTTATTTTTTATATATACAATATAGACTAGGGAAGAGTAATATATATATCGATTAGTTTTTGCTCAAATAAATAACAGGTTTTGGTAACATGTTTCTTTAAAGATTCCAAAAATGAATTATTTAAAAAAAATACTTTTTAAATTTATAAAAAGTTAAATACATATATTATAAAATAAAATTTAATACATTTTAATAATTTAAAGTATGTCTTGTGAAGGTATGGACAAAAAAGGAAGATGAGGTGGTAAATAACGTGCAGCGGGGTATAGGTGTCTTTTTTAGCGTGTTCCCCACTCGAAGACTCAAGTGATTCCCATGGGTCTATTTATTTGAGGTTTGTGTTCCAAAATGATAGTAGTACTAACGAGAGAGAATGGGAAAGGGTGAAAGAGCTTGAGGAAGTTATGGGATATGGGAGGGTCGGTAAAGTAGATCTGAATCTGATTAATCTTGTGGATTTTCAGTACTAAATATTTCTTTACCGATTCCACCCATTCCTATTATTTCCTATAGTTCCTCTCTTTCCACTCTCCTCTCCAATTCATTCCTTCATCCTCCTTTATTTGTTCTTTATCTGCCCAAAAACCAACTCATTTCATTCTTCTGCTCTTTCTCTTGTTTTAGCTTTAAGGTGTTTTTAATGGTCATACTAATTGATTAATTAAGGAGTTTTAAACTTTGATTGTGATTCACCGATCCATATTCCACTTTCATCTATCAACCTCATCGGTAAGAAACTAAATCCACTTAACTTGCATATTTCATAGATCTAGTGGATGTCATCCCACAACAACAATGTAATATTTAAATTTTGAGGAAATAGGTGAATTCGTATCAACCTGGTCTAATATTAGTTTTTATCTTAATACATTGGAACTTTAGAAAGAACAAAATCAATTTTTAACAAAAAAAGCACACATGTTTTGCAGTATATATTGCTACAAATAATTTGAGAAATAATACTATAATATATTCTATTTTTATTTTTTATGGAATATAATGTATTTTATTAGTAAGATCTGTAATGCATAGGGTTTTTCCATATATAACTTTTTTTTAAAAAAAAACATTTCAAAAATACTCCACTTTTAAAAACATATACCAAAATACCTAAAAGTTTTGCTGTTCACTATCGAATCATGTGAAGAAAAAAAAATCTACTCATATAGTTTTATTTATCTATTTATATATATTAAAATAATATAAAAACAAAAATATATAAATAATAATTAATTGACAATAATATTAAATAAACCAAAATTAATAAAAAAATTATAAAAATTGAGTAGAATTATAAATAATAATCAGATAATATTTTAAATTACGATCTAATAATCGATATAATATGTATATATTGTGTATTTTATTTCTAATATCTATTTTATTTTTAATGTATCTTCATTTTTTACTAAAAAAACAAATAAGTTTTTAAGTATTTATGTTTTATTTCTAATGGTAGCAAATGTATCTTCTACTATTTTATCTATAAAAATCAGAATTCGAGTATGTCGTAGATCAAAGAAAAAATAATGTAACTCAGACGTATTAAAACATTTGAACTTACTATTCAAATAGCCGTAATGTCAATTTACATTTTCATAAATAAAAGTGAACGTCACAAACAAATAATAAATAATTAACAAGTAAATAGTCTGTAAAATAGGAGTTTTTTTTATAAATATTATATAATTATTATCGATAGCTCTATTGAATTTCTGTAATTTTTTTTAGTTTTTTACTAATTTTAATCAATTAATATTTTTAATTTTTTTTTTGTTTATTGTATTAGTTAATACA
>JBBPBS010000968.1:16480709-16506493 GCA_037974835.1 Cicer judaicum
TAATTCCTTTTTTTTTTCATATGGTCAAAGTATATGATCTGATAAAATTTAAAAAAAATATATCATTTTTGTATTTTTTTAAAGAATAATATTTTGGAATTTCTTAAAAATAGACATACTCCAAAATATGAAATGGATTTCCTTATCTTTGATAGTTGACTTTCATAAATTTAGTGGTTGTTGATGATTAAATTAAATTAATAAAAATTATTAAAATTAAAGAGAAAATTTGGTTTTGAGAGATGCAGGGGATCTTGATCCGTAAAATATAATGTAATTTATTTTATTGATGGAATATGTGAATTTTTATAACTTTGGTTTCGAATACATACTGCAAAATACAATGTATTGATGGAATATACACCTTATAAACTGCAAAATATTGATGGAATATATTGTAGTAAGATTTATAATATATATTGTAAAACAAATCATATTTTTTTACGAAAATAAAAATTAAGAAATGTGATTAAAGTTGTAAGTTTAAAAGAACTCAAATAATTAAAGTTAACTATGGTCAAACATATTAGAAGTTTAATAAATGTAAAGGTATATGATGCAATCTAATATTCTTATATTTCAAATGCACATGAGAACTTTTCATCTTAGCATATGTATAAAAATAATTTTTATATGTCAAAAATGCATAAACAATATTGAAAAATAAAGTTTTTGACAAAATGTAATGTCGTATTCGGATACAACATATTATAGCCGAATATAGGTGATAAGTCAGTATCTAAAACTGAATATTTGTATTCGACTACGATATGGTGTAGCCGAATACAAGTGTTACGTCAGTAGCTAAAACTAAACATTTGTATTCGACTACAACCTAGTGTAGTCGAATACAACAACAAGTCAAGGACAAAATTCACTCAGTTGTATTCGAATACAAGGTTTCATATTTGAATACGATATTGAAATTTCAATAAAAACTGAACGTTACATAGGTGTTTTCGACTACACACAAACTGTAGTCGAATGTAATTGGAAACAATGCAATTTTTCAATTCTGAAAATGGTTCTAGATAATTGCATTTGTTCATCAAACATCTAGGAACGATGACCACTGATCTAAAGTGATGTCTATGGAGTATAAATACCCCATTACTCTAGTTTAAATGTAATCAATCTCATTACCAACCCTCGAACAACTTTAAACAATTTTCTAAAATATTCTCAAAATTATTTTTTATATTTCAAGTACTTGCATTACATTTTCACATCAGTGAGAAAGGTTCTCTGGTATACTTAAAATATTATTGGATTGATATCATTGTACAACTATTATACTCAGATTCTTAGTCAAGAACATTTGTTAAAAATATCATTGAAGTTATTGTATTGTATTTAAAGAAAGTAGTGTACTTTCTTTAAGTATTATAATATAAGATAGCGGTGTGTTATCTTAAGAAGTGTGTTAGAAGTTTGAAGCAGAGATCATATGGTGAGATTTGTACATATTCTAACAATAGTGGATAAATCTCTTATGGTGTGCAAGAGGATTGGATGTACCATTGGTGGGAACCAAGATAATATGAATGTGTTCATTATTATTTTTATTTTTTTTATTTTTACCATACACTATCTTAATCAGAAAAATCAATCACTAAATTTTTAAAAACAAGAAAATTTTAAAGATCTAATTCACCCCTCTATTTTAATCTAAGATAGTAGTGTGCTATCTTATAAAGTGTGTTAGAACTTTGTAGTAGAGATCAGATGATGAAATTTGTACATATTCTAGCAATAGTGGATAAACCTCTTGTAATGTGCAAAATGATTGGATGTACCATTGGTGGGAACCAAGATAATATCGATGTGTTCTTTATTTTTCTGTTATTTATCTTTATCATACATTATCTTAATCAGAAAAATAAATTTCTAAACACCTAATTTCTCCCTATTGTATTCTAAGATAGTGGTGTGTTATCTTATAAAGCGTATTAAAACTTTGTAGTAAAGATCATATGGTGAGATTTGTACATATTCTAACTTTATAGTAAGATTTGTATACAACATTTTTATATATATGAATTTAATTTAATTATATGTTATTTAAATATTTTAAGAAATAATATTGTAAATATACTTTAATAGTATATCTCTAAACTTTTTTACGGTGTTCTTGGATACAAATCAAGGTTTTATTTATTTATTTATTAAACATGAGTGCATTAAATTAAGCCTTTTTAAATATTATTCTAAATCTCAAAGCATAATGATATCTCTATTTTAATTAATTTACGAAATTGATTATCTTATTTTAAAAATTGACAATTTTGATTATTTTATTATATATTTAAATTAAAAAATAATAATATGATATATTTTAAATGATGTGATTTACAATATTTTGATATATAACCATCTAGTGCATTGATCATTTATGTGTCATAAATTAAAATATTAAATTACAAAAATAAATAATTTCAAAGGTTAAAAAATTAGTGTTAAAAGTGTTTTATTGTGGTTTTATGAATATTAAACATTTTACATTATATATCATGTCATTTTAAGTACATTTCAGTTAAAAGATTAAGAGAACTAATATATAATATATCATGTCATTTTACGTCATTTCAATTAAAAAATTAAAATAAATAACGGAAACTAACATATTTTAAAATATAAGAACTGATTTCGTGAATCATTTTAAAATATAAAACCTCTCAAACAATGGGGACGTTCAAATTTGAACTTGGAAGATACTATCCTCATATAGTAAACTCCAATAATTTAGTGTAGTGATAAAAAAAATCATGTATTGAATAACCGATGTTATTAAATTAATAGAAGATAGATTTAAATATTTTTATAATTATTAAATAAATTCAAAGATGCTTTCTAATTTTAATTTTATTTAAAAAAAAAAGGTCATGTCTTAAGCCAAAATACAAGGACGCCCTCCATATAGGATGTGGAGCCAAAAAAACGGTAATTTTGAAATATATTAATGAGGTATTAACAAATTAATTAATTTTTGTTTGAAAAATTAATATTAATATAAAATTTTATAAATATTTTCTGATGATTAATAAATTTTAATTTAACATTAAATTTTATAATACAAATACACGATAAATAATTATTAAGTTTGATACTAAGGTTTCAACTATATATATGAGATAAATAATCATAACCAAATAAAAACAATAGTATATCATATAAAAAAAATTACATAATAAACTATCATTTTGAGTCTTGAATTTAAAAATATTAGTCTATTTGAGATTAAATTTACTAAATTCAAATTGTTCATTCAAATTGAATAACATTATTTAGAAAATTCTTTAAACTGTTTAATCTAGACAAAAAAATCATCTAAAACAATTGATAAAAGAAGCATTTTGACTAACTTTATATAAATTAAATGAATAATTTAAAGTTTTATAGATTTTAAAATTTAAAATTTAAATTATCGATATTTATAATTTAAGAACTTAAAATAATACTTTACTAAAAATGACATCAACGTAAACAAAATAGTGACGAAAAAACTTAGGAAAAGAAAATAAAAGGCTTGACAACTAGAAAAAACAAAACATTTAAGATTTTAAGGATAATTTTGTTAACAACAATTAAAATTTTAATAGTCCATTTTCTCGTTCCCTACAAATTGTCCAATATAGGGGGATGAAGCAAAAAGTGGCCAAGAAAGGATATTTCACCACAATTAATGAATATATATTTGGTTCCAAAGGTTTGACTCATTATAACTTCAATTTCTTTAAATTGATTTTTTTTTTAGTAACTCAAGCTTAAACTCAAAATATTTGCCTTATATGTGAGTTTTCCATACTTTTCACTTCACCTGTATTTATCATCCAATATGATTATTGTAATTATTTAATTGAAAATCATACTGCATACCCTTTAATTAAACTCTTACTCCCCCATCCCCCAAATTCTATCCAAACTAACTATCAATTTTATTTCTTTTGATAAAAAAAAACACTAAAATTCTTAGAATTTTTTTAAACTAATTTGTATTTTACAAAATTCAAATTTAAGTTTTTTAAAATATTAATGTGTTTTAAAAAATTGAATTTATAATTTTTTGTAACATAAGTGCCTTCTAGAAAATATAGTATAATTTTTTTTTGCAATAGAAATTTATTTAAAAAAACTTAAAATTATGTTTTTCATAAGTAAAATGGTTAATATATTAACGAAAAATTGAATGGAAACTTCAGGAAATCTTGCTTCAGTTTTTTCGGGTTTTTTTTTTGTAGTGGTCAATATTAATAGTTAGTATTAATATATTTAATATTGTTATTGTTTTGATGAAGGTAAAAATTAAACTCACAACTTTATTATCACTTTGTTCCTCCATTTCATCTACCAAATCAAATTTTTTTTATTGTACTTTTTAGTTTTTTTATTTTATTTTAAAAAAAAAAGTAAATCGGAGTTCAAGAAAATGCGAGGATTGGATTATTTATTGGAGTTTCAAGAAAATGCAAGCATTGGAGTTTCAGAAAGTAAATCCAAACGTATAAAATATACAACTGATTTAACTAATTTAAATAAATTGAAGTCTTTTAAGAAAATTTAGAAATGAAAAAAAAAAGTATTTACTAGAAATGGGCCATTGATCCATGACTAGTGGGCCTACAAAGAAGTGGTCCATTAAACAATTACTAGAAAAGATTCCACTTCCTTGGTCACTAACTTTACTTTGTTCCACTTCTTATGTCACCAATCTCACCACTTTTAGTTTTATTATTTTTGTTTTTGTGAGGTTCTCTTACTTTATGTCATATTTCTTGTTTTATAATTACTCCCATCTTACACCACCACCATCTTAAATCTAGATAAAAAAAAATCCACTCTCTTATGGTTTGTGTATCTTTGAAGAGATGAAAGGTAAAGGGAGGCAAAGTTTGGGGAAGGCATAGGCTTGGGCATAAGTTATTAATATGCTTACGCTGCTTATTAATTCTTCTTACCAACAATTCCCATGCCTATGCTTTTCCTTTATTTCTCCCTCTCCCCTTACTTTCTAAGGCCTTTCTCATATAAGGTAATTAACACTATTTTCATCTTCATTCTTTGTTTTCAAATATATTATTGTGCTCTATTATTTTTGTATTTTGTTGACTTTAATAATGTGCAGAATTTTAATTTTAACTTTGTTTTAAATAAAAAATTAGTTTTGTAAATTAGTTTTTTTTAATGTATCAATCGTATTCAAATTTAAA
Source organism: Cicer judaicum (assembly GCA_037974835.1). Lineage (NCBI taxonomy): Eukaryota > Viridiplantae > Streptophyta > Magnoliopsida > Fabales > Fabaceae > Cicer > Cicer judaicum. The sequence goes on from JBBPBS010000968.1 coordinate 16,485,917, forward strand.
ATCATTGAAAAAAAAATATTATTTAGAAAAAAAAAATTAAATACAATATTTAATATGAGTGCGTTTTGGGGTTTTATTTATTTTTATAATAATTTAAAAAGTACTACTATATTATATATTTTAATCATAGATGTGGAAACAACTATTTTATAATGTTTATTATTGTATACATGTTATTATCCTCCGTAGACCGGGGGTGGTAAAAGTATATCCCACATCTCTCTATACATGGAGCAGCTGTCATTGATGCTTGAAGGAGTGAGCTCAACGAGGAATTACATATTCGAGGAGTCATGATCTTCTTTATTTTTTTCTCATGACTATAATTATGAGGAATTTTAGGGTGTATAAAAATATTTGAGTTTATCAAATATCACGTTATTATATTTTATATTTTAAAACTTTGGTAATAAAAAAAATAAGAAAGAGAAAGATAAAGTAGATCTTAACTCTTAAGTTATATGCAGTCAAAACTTCTTATAATCAACATATTTAATATTTACAGCTGAATGATTTAAATTTTAAATTTGTGTTTTTTATATTTATTAATTATATTTTATTTAAATTTTAGATAATTTAATATTAACTAAACAATCTGATCACATAGTAATATAGTGTCCAAAAATTTCTAGAAGAAGAATAGATTAAGATTCGATTGATGGAACTTCGCACATAATAAAATAAAATAAAATAAAATAAAATAAAACAAAATAAAATAAACTATATTTAACACCATAAAATTCATTAACAATTTATAACATTTTTTAAAAGAAATTACCAATTAATGATTTGAAATCAGATTTTTAATTTACTAGTTCTGATCATATATAAATTAATACCGTTATACATTGATACACAACTAAAAGAAGATAAAATTAAATTGATACATTCTAACCAGTATTTTTAAAATACTTATTAAAAATATAAATATATATATATATATATATATATATATATATATATATATTAAAAGTGTAATTCAAACGCCCTTATTAGCAAAACACCTAAATAAGCAATAAGCAGAAGAATTTTGTTGGAGAAAAACATTTTTTTCCCACCTCTATCATCATCATGCATTAAATGGTTAATGTTTGGCCAGATAAGACCAAGCAATTGAATTGGTTCGGCCAGGGCTGGGACCACATTACACATTACCACGACACCAAGGGACGCCTTTACTAGAACTGTAGATTAATTCGAATTTTTTAAGGTTTTTTTAATCAAGTATGAATAAAACTGATATTCATTTATATTAGTCCGTATGCTACGGGATAGCTCACAATCCGTATAGATAATTTAAAAATAAAAAAAAATAGTAAACTTATGTTTTTTTTTTCAAATAATTTTTTTTTAAAAAAATATTGCCAAAACTACTCTCTTAAGGAATCTTAAGTTTTAAATGCCGATTTTCTAAATGATTTTTTAAAAATAAAAATCAATTTTTATTGAACTAACAAAAATAATATATATATATATATAATTAATATAATTCATAAAAATATATAAATAAAAATTTTAAATTACGATAAAATTTTAAATTACATAATTTATTCATAAAAAATATCACAAATTTTACAAAAATTACGATAAAATTAATGTCGAAGGCAGCTTCCAGTATCACATTGCTGATGTTTTCTCACTCGTACGAGATTTTGACGACGCCTTAGTACATCATGATTCTTCTTCTTCTTGGACTTTGTCTTCTTGATGTTGAGGATATCTATGAGGAAGTGCTGCAGAAGAACTACTTACACCTTGAGTCCAGTTGGATATTTGTTTCAACGGAGTATATGCATTCTCAAAGCTTGAAATTTGAAAGTTTTGTTTACACATATTATTTAGTAATTGGGTAACGAATCAGGTGTATTATGTCGAGTATTGAACGTATTATACAACAATTCCTCTTTACTTGATACAAATGATAGTCGACGATTGGCTTCTTGATGTGGTTGTTGGCTGTCAAAATTATATTGTTCTTCTTACGTGAACCCGTAAGATTGATGTGGTGTATAGGTAAAAGTATGAGATGTGGTGTGTGTAAAAGTATCAGGAGGCGATTGAGTGTCAGGAGATGTTGGTATATAATATTGATTTTATTATGTTGTGTTGAACATTGATTCTTGAATAAAATGTTGGCTAGATTGTGGTGGAGGTTAGAAGTGAAAAAAATATTGGTTAGATTGTGGTGGGGATTGGGGTGGATTGACACAATGATCAACCAATTGATTTTCAACAGAAATAAATCGTTTAGAATTTTTGCAAAACATAACCATGTATTCATAACTTGGTTTAAATTCAGCATTTAGAGGTTGACCATGAAGAATATGATTAGGGATGACAATTAGACTCAGCAGTGGGTACCCGCAAAAAAAATCCACAATGGGTAGAGTAAAAACCCACATAATGAGTATGGGCAAGGGGACGGGTAATTACCTGCAAAATTAAGCGGGTATGGATACGGGTACGGGTATTATAGTACCCACCCCGCACCCGCACCCGCATTTATATAAATATATTATTTATTTATTTATTTATTATATTAATATTTAGTTTAATTAATTGTTTTCCTTTATGTTTTAATATCTTTTAATATCATTGGACTATTACAATATTTATAATCAAATCAAAAGATAAACATTTGCAATCTTTTTAAGAATTTGATTACGATGAACACTTAAATAATTGTGACTTTATAACTAAGAAATATATTTTATTAATTGTGTCTTTATAATTATACTTGCAACTTATAAATTGTTTTTACTGATCTCAAATAATATTGTCGTAAGACTTGCAACTTCATAAAGTATTATTATAGATATTTGAATGTGTATTGTAACGAGTGTTCACTTGAAATGTTTTGAGTTAGAAAATATTTTGATTTATAATATTTTATGATTTAATTTATGATATCTGGATAATTTTTAAATGGGTAAATACCACATATAGTCCCTTAACTTAATTTCAGTTAACGTTTTAGTCTTTTATCTTTTTTTTCCCCCGATTTGGTCCTTTATTTTAATTTTAAGTGACAATTTGATCTTTTATGCTTTACAATGTCAACAATTTTATCCTTATTTTTTGAAAAATTTCAAAAAATTCATCAAAAATTTCCAACAAAACACATAAAATTAATTATCATCCTCAATATAATGTAATTTCTTCAACTTAAATATTTAAATAAACTCATATTTTTATCTCTAACAATATCAAATAAAGAATGGTAAATATGAGTTTATTTGAAGATTTGAGTTACAAATTTGATAAAGTTTATTTTATATTAAAGAATATAACTAAATTTATGAGTTTTGTTTGAAAATTTTGATGAATTTTTGAATTTTTCTAAAAAAAAAAAGGATAACATTGTTAACATTTTAAAACATAAAAGATTAAATTGTCACTTAAAATTAAAATAAAGCACTAAATCGAAAAAAAAAAAAAGATAAAAGACTAAAACGTTAACTGAAATTAAGTTAAGGGACTATAGGTGGTATTTACCCTTTTTAAATTTAATCACCAAATAATATTTATTTATCGATTTATTTTAGTTAAAGCGTGGATAATGGGTATGGGTACGGGCACTTAGGTACCCAGAGGGTAAGGGTACGAGTATTAAAGTTGATACCCAAGAGGGTACGGGCACGGGTATGGATATTTTTTTAAACTACGGGTATGGGTACGGGTACTATAGTACCCTACCCAAACCCTACCCATTGCCATCCCTAAATATGATTATCTCGTTCATTCCACTATTTGTTCTCATTTTCGTAGAATAATGTTCAACTATAGTCAACTTGTTTATGCAAATCTACCTTATGATACTTTCTCATGTTCCTCAGAGGATGTGGAATTTCTTGAGGTAGTCCAAATTGTAGCTTCACTCTATCAGTTTGATGCATTTCTATTATGTAGAAACAAATCAAATATGTAAATGCATTCCATAGCCAATTGTCTTCTGAACGATCGAATGTTATGCGTATATAGGGCCTCTAGAGAAATTGATATATAACAAGTTTGTTAGTAATATATGCATAAGAAAAATAAAATAATAAAAATAAAGTAATATTTTAATATATTATATCGTTAACGATCATGTGATCAATTTTTAATCGATAAGGTGGAAGTAGTTCTTATGCAGCACTTTCTCCTAGACATCCTTAACAACAAGACGACGAAGATCAAGAAGAACAAACTCGGGATATACCAAGGCGTCGTCAAAATCTCGTACGTGTGAGAAAACCTCGACAATATGATACTGGAGGTCACCTGCGACATTAATTTTATCGTAATTTTTGTAAAATTTGTGATGTTTTTATGAATGAATTATGTAATTTAAATTTTTTATTTATGTATTTTTATGAATAATATATATATATATATAATATTTTTGTTATTTTAATAAAAATAAAAATAAATGATTTTTTTTTTTAAATCCTTTAGAAAATCGCGATTTAAAACTTGAGCTTTATTAAGGAACTAAAAAAAGGTAATTTGATATTTAAATTTCAAGAGGGAGTAATTTGATAATATTTTTTTGAAAAAGGGTTACTTGAACAAAAAAAAATCTAAAATTGGTCTAAAAAAAAAGGTCCAAAAAATGTCTAATTCATTTAGTTGATTATATATATATATATATATATATAAAAAGTAAATAATCCATTTAGACAGCTCTAGTCCCATCCATATACACATATGTACTTGAATCATCAATTCAGTTAAAATATTAAATCAACAATAATTGAATCGATGATGGACTCCTTTAAAGTACTAAATCAATAAATTATTGGTCGAACTAATGAAACATTGATTGCACTGTACTATAATTTGGCCATAAAAAATGTAATAAGAGTTGTTGAAAGGAATGAACACTCTCGCAAACAAAACCACAGTAGGATTTTGTCATTTCTCAACCCTATAACGATATATCCTTGCTATCGAACCCGAGAATCACGTGCTCACAACAAATTTCTTGAGCAAATCAGACATAGTTTGATATATGATATATGAGAAATGTTATTTAAACACAATTTTAAACACAAATACAAACACAATTACTATATATTTATACGCCGTACACATTTATACATATTTATATCTTCATTAATACACTCTTATTACTCTCTCTTCATTGATTAACAATAAAATCAAATTAAACACCACAATCTCTCTCTTTCTTTTCTCTCTCTTCTCTCTATTCAATTTCATCTCCATTCATCTTCTTCCTCTCTCGTTCTCTTTTTTTTCTCTTTTTTTCTTTTGGATGAATCAGCTAATTTTTGTGTTGATCTAAAGTCTGTTTTTCACTTGTATTTTTTTACACATTGGTCTCCAAATCTACACTTCTTAAATTTTTATTTTATCTATTAAAATAGATTTTTATTTTATTTTAGTTCTTATGATATTTTCTTAACCGTTTCTTTTGTTGTTCTTGGCTCATACACGGTTTTCTACTTTTTTTTTATGTGTTTCCTTTTCTGGTTAATAGTGTAAACATTATTGGTTAATAAAGTATAATAGGTGGTTAATGCATTATTTTTGTCTAAAAGTCAAGCCTGTGAATTGTTAATTCATGTTAATTATTTATGTCTAAATATTAAGTTTCTTTATTTTTATTGTTATTGGTAAGTCTAATTATATTATTTTAAGTCATTAACCATGTTTATATCTTATTTGATTATAATATTCAAATTTTCAATTTGAATTTATTAACCAAGTTGTTCAGAACATTAACAGTGTTTCTTAAAGCAATTAATCAAATTTATATTATTTGATTAGAATGACCAAACTTTTTGTTCGAATCCATTGACCAAGTTATGCAAGGAATTAACCATATTATTTTGAGTCATTAACCAAGTTTATATTTTGTTTGATTATAATGTCCAAGTTACTTCATAAAAAATTTAATTAAAATAAATAAGTAAATTAAAGTAAAAATGAGGAATTATGAAAGAAAAGAAAGATGAATATGTAAAGTTTATTTTTTTTAGAGAAAGAAAAAAAAAAGAGAGATAAAAAAAGGAAAAATAAAAAGAGGAAAAAATTAAACGAAGAGAGAGATTGTGTGTAAAATAAAAAAGGAGAAATTAAATGAAGTGAGCGACTATATAAGAGCCACATGTATTTGTGTTTAAAATTGTGTTCAAATATCATTGTTCATGATATATACATTGATAGTTTAGTTAAAGACAGAGTATATAATTATAATAATAATAATAATAATTATTATTATTATTAGAAATATGATGTAAAAAATATTCTTAAATTAATTAAATGATACAAAATATATTTACAAATATTAGGTTTATTATTTAATTAAAATAATGTATTATTATACTTGATTTCAAATATATATATATATATATATTATATTATGCATAAAATATACTATTTTATATATTTTTTTGAATTGTTTCTAGACCAAATCACGTGGTTGAACTAATAATTCATTATCTTTGATGACCAATTCTATTTCAAGTTTATGTTTGGTTTTATTATTTTAAAATTCAAAATTAATATTTTATATACAAAATTAATTACTTTTTAATATGTTGGCTTGTTCTTGAAGAATTTATTTTATGTGTAAAATTTATTTATTTATTTTATCTCGAAGTTATGATTTATAGTTTGACTACAAACATGATTTTGTATCTTCAAATTTTTAGTTCAATTTATTTGTATATAAATATATTCAAATATAAGTTATTATTCCGAAAAAGTACTAGGCTATTATAAAAAAAAGTGTAGTATTGGGTCAGGCTCAAAATATAATGCAGATTGTAGGATTGAGGTTTATATATGTCAAGCTTTTATAGTTCACTAAATCATATTCATGAATAAAATCGCGAGATTTGGATTCTATCTATATGAGTACCAGCATTTAAACGAAACAATTCAAAGTGTTCGAATTTAATTGAAAATAATTGTGTTTAAAAATAAATGAAAAGAGTATAAAATTTAAAATATAAAAAAGTATGTTAATAAAGAAAAAAGATAATTTATTCTAAGAGTAATTACTGTCTTAGTTATTATTTATAAATTTAAAGATGTTAAATTAAAAAAATCCAACAGTTAAGTATGATTAATTTGAGAGGTAAAATACTCTTAGAATGAAATCAGTTAAGAATCTATCACCTCTTTTTCTTTTCATTCACTTTCTTTCCTCTATATATATTTTATGAAGCAAACAATGTGCTAAATGCATGCGGGATCCAATGTAATGTAATGTAATGTTAAAACGTATAAAAAGGGACCACAGAAGAGCACAGCGTTATCGTTGTTGTTGCCTCCTCAGATATACTTTCGAGGCCTCACGCGCCGCTCTATGTTATTGTTTACCCTTTCCTCGGACACATTAACATTAACATTAACATTAACAACACACACTTTTACATCTCCACATGCTTCCACTATTCAATCATTCACTCCATTTATGTTTTTAGCTTTCTTAACAACACATTAATTACCTTAACAAATTAAATACTACTAATACTCACTTCATTCTACAAATCGATGTCTCATTTTAGTATTTTATACGGATTAAACAAAATGTGTAAATGAAATAAAGAGTAATACGTATACTAAATTAAATTTGTTCTTAAATATAAGATGCATTTGAATAAATTACATGAATTAAGAAAATTGGATGTGGTATTAAATTTGTTGATATATGATATGATTTTATAAGTGTACTAGATTTGGTTAATATTTTCATTAAATTATTAATTACATATTGTAAAAAAATATGTAAATGTAACGCCTAATTTTTTAACATGAATGAAACAATAATATTATACACAATGCACATGAAATTGAAATTTTTAATTCATAAATATTTAAATACTTACAAATTTAAAACAACTTTTAAGTGAGACTTAATTAAACTATGACTCTAATCTAGACTCAAAACGTGATTTGACTCCGACTCATGACATTGAAGGACTGGTGAGCAAATCCGGATGATTAGACTTTCAATGTTTACATGTTACCTGGAAAACAACACCCTCAACATAGTAAACATAAAACTCAGTAACATAGATTTAATAAAAATAATTATTGATGTTTCTCAGTCATGCCGGTGTGCTAAGCATGGAAAATCCTTTCGGTAAAATATGTTACAAATTAATATAATACTATTTCTTCGTAAGCTATATTCAAATACATCTTCTACCTCTAGCCTCAAATCTTTCAAACACTTTAAGCCACTAGAAATGAGTAATCTAATGACTTAAACTCAATATATAAGTAAGTCATAAAGACTACATTGATTTCATACAATGTCCTCTACTTGAATAACCTCTTTTGGTAAGATTTGACATAATTAAGTCCGTAAGTGGTGCCCCATTTACCCCTCGCTTCCGTCGTATATAGACGGAGATTTCATCTAACTAGAATGATTCATATATATATATATATATATATAATACTAATATTAATACTAATACTAATACTAATATTAATACTAATACTAATACTAATACTAATACTAATACTAATACAAATAATAATATTAATAATAATAATAATAATGTAGTATATATCTAATCATAACATAAGTAATTTTCATTCACACCATAGAACATGCGCTTAATATATCAAACTTCCATAAAAGAGTGTTATATTTAAGCTTTCAAATGCAATTGGTTTCACTCAAAACCAATTCCTATTGTTTTTGTTATAATCATCTTAACTTACCTATGTCATAATCGTATTATGCAGAAACACTATAACTTTGAGAAATTAATTAAAATATCAAACGATATCCGATTTAAATAAATGATAACATTTTGGAAAGCCTAAAATGTCTAATTTATAAATATAATTTTTATTATGCGTAATAGGCATTCAATTAGTACAGTTAAATAAAATAAGGTATACTTATACAAAAACATAACAATAGATTATGTTCCAACTTGTAACTCAATTTTCTCTACCAATTCTCAATGAAAATTGGTGAAACCAGTGTCTATTTCGTAGATAATTAAGTCTATTTTCTAATGGGATAGAAATCAGTTCAAAACACTATATATGGAGAAAGTTATGAACAAAATACCAAAGATATACTCATACGGGTTTGAATACAACACCATATTATTTTCACTTCAAACTTTATATTTTCAAGTTAATATGATCAACTAAGTAAAATACATTCAAAATTCAGCATACAATCAAGTAATTACCAATACTAAACAGTCATAATCCCATCACAAACTCAACCACAACACTCAACAACAATAATAAAACAACAACTCTTTATAGCAATTAATACAAACACCTAACAGGCATTATTAATAATCTATGATACAAAATCAAATAAGATTATCTCAATACCCAAACATGCAAAATATGATCTCTAAGCACACCTAAGAAAGGTTTTAAGAGGGTTTTCTATGTTCCCTTAACTTGTAGATGTGGGAGAGTTGTGTCTTTTCCTAAGGTTGAGTTTTAATTCCATTCATTGATAATAATCCTCATTTGTCTTCCATCTTCAATCTTCTTTGTGTTTCTTCAAGAATGAAACTTAATGTTCTTTATTTCTATCTTACTCTCCTCATTTGTATTCAATATTGTTGTAAGAAGAAAATATTGAAAATGAATTAATTATGTGGGTTGGCTTGGAGGGAGAACATGCAAAATAAAGAAATGTGGTGTTTTCTCTCTTCTTTTTCTTCGTATTCCCTATTCTGCTACATTGTGTCATCCCCCTCTTTCTTCCTTTCATTCATTATTTTATTTTATTTGTTAACAATTGGGGTTTAAGTAAAGGGGAGTGTGATGAGAATTGTCAATTACGCCCCTCTAAATTCTTACAAATGACAAATTTTGTTTTGACTACAAAATGGGCTACTAGAAGTTGAATTTGAGGTTTCTATTGGGTTTATTTCTAATTTATTCCTCAACTATAACAAACAAATTAATTTTTGAACTTCCTAAATTAAACTTCACTTGAATAACTAATAATCATTTTTTTTTAAAGAAGATTTAAGAGATTTGTATAAATATATGAATTACAACAATAAAATAAAAATAATAGAATTATTAGTAAAAATAAAAATAAATAAAATATACAATTTTTGTTTTTTTGGGTGTTGCAGTAATATAATTGTGATATGTTATTTTCTTTATCCTATGATATTTGTTGTATTTGACTATTTTATACTAATTAAAAAAGATAATAAATAAAAAAAAGAATAATAATTTTATTAATTTATTTTTATCACTATTATTGTATTCTCATTATACAATAAATGCAAATTAAAAAATAATAAATTGGGAGTAGTGTAATTATAGTGACAATTATTTTTTGTTAATGTACTAATTATTTTGAGACACAGTAATAAATAAATAATAATAATGTAGTTGAAAATTAAAAAGTTCTGTTGTAAAAATGGACAAGGAAAAAAAGTTAAGAGATTATTATATTTAGAGACGAAAGTATATTGAGGTATTTATCATTATTATAATGCAAAATAAAAATAATGAATCATGAGTGATGTAGGTAATTATAAGGTATAATTGAAAAAAGTATCACCTCAGTCACTTTATACTAGACCATTTTTTTAAATAAAAAGATTGTCATCTTTTATAAGATTATCTTTTAATTTTCAACTCCATTAACTATATATGATAGATAATTTTATGCAATCGACAATAAATACTATAATAAAACATTAACTAACTCTCTCTTGAAAGATAAATATGTAAAAACAATTGTAATACTTAACAAACTTAATATTACTATAATTTTTCTTAATTTTTATAATTTGATCGAATAAGTCTAATATATATTGACAAATATAATAATTATTAATATATTAAAACTGAAAATGTTATTCATTTTAGGACAATTGATTTTGGCAAAAGAATAATTCATTTTGGACAGAAAAGTAATATTTGTTTGTTTATATTTTTAGTACTAACTTCAAATTGAACTACTAATAAACCTACTTTCACTGCAAGAAAATAGATGTTTATCTACGAAAAAAAGAACTTAGACCCTTTCCTCTCTCTTTCAAAAATAGACTTCGCAAAACTCACTCTCACCAGCAAAACTCATTCTTTGGCAAACGCCACCGTCGGTCAGAGCTTTCTTGCTGTCGGTCAAAGCTCTCTGGCCACCACTTCAAAGTCTCATTTACAGGTTCTCTCTTTCTCTTTGTAGTTGTGTCGTTCACTCTCTCTCTTGTTCGTTCTCTATTTCACTCTCGTTCACTCTTTATTTCACTATCGTTCGTTGTTGTTATTTCTTTTACTTTATCTAATTTGTTCTATTTTCATGATTATTTGTTGTGTAAATGAATGTTTATTAATTTTTTTGTAAACCCTAACGTTGTTGTTATATATAAGTTTTTTTGTTGCAATTATCACATCTAAGAAAATTATTGTGTATTTAATATATTTATTTTGTATATTAATATTATTAAATTACTCTTTTGTATATCAGTGAGTTTAACTTTATTTTACTCTCTCACAAAATACAGATTTGCATAACAAATGCAATTAGAGAACATATTAAAAAATATAAAATAGAATTTTAATATTAAAAAAGTAATTTTTAATCTTTTGATAAATTGCATACATAAATTATAAACCACTATTTCTATACATTTTTAATCTTAAAACACTTGTAACTTAGTATTTTTTTTAATAATACATATTATAAATTTATAAAATGTATATCCACTAAAATAATATTAAATATAAAAGAAAATTATAATTAGTTGTATTTTAATTTTTTAAAAGAATTAAAATTTTAAAATAATTATAGAATCAAAAATTGAGAACGAAAGAAATATTAATAATTAACACTTGTTTGATTATGCGTTCAAATCTCCAAACACAAATTAACTAATGTGAAACGTGAGTTTAGTGCCAAACAAGTGATTGAGTCTTTGATTTTTAAATCAAATTTGTCCTAAAAATACAATCAAAAGCCAGTATTCCTAGCTTCCAAGTTCCATGTTAGGCAATAAGAATTGATTGTATTATTTATTGAAGTGAATTCTATCTTAGGGACGTTAGTTTAATTAAAGCAATGAGACATCTTTTAGAATGTTTTTTGGGTTACAGTTAGTTTAATTAATTAGCCAACGTATTTACTTTTTTTTTAATGGATGCTATGTATCTTATAATGAGCATGTCATTTACAATTTTTACTAAAATTTTAATAATTTTTATATTATTTTTTAATAATTATTATATATATAATTTGAAGGTATAATTATATTTTGCTTTTGAAAAAATAATAAAAAACAATCATTAATTAAGATAAGTATTTTAGAAAAATGATATATGATCTCATTTTAATTATTATATTTTTAATATATGTAAAAAATTTAAAACGGCACTAAAACGGAGGAAGTAATTACTTTTTTTTGCAAGCATAGCTAACATAATTACTTAATAGTTCGTATTAGGTAAATAAACCTAATGACATAATTATGACGTAATGCTGAAGTAGAATTTGGGATAAATCACCTGCAACGCAGCACACATGTTAGTTGGGTCCTACTCAATTGCTGCTTTATATGATTATCATTTCATAGGATTTCTATTAATCAAGGTAATTATTATCATCATTTTCTACGATTCTTTTATAAAGCGAGTATTTAAAGTTAAAATAGAAATATTTTAAGTAATTCAATAAAAGGCATAGGTGATGCACAACATATCAGTAAAAGACAATTAAATTACGTGTTTGTTATTATTTTTAATTAAATTAACAATTAATTATTTACATTTTCAATATTTAATCTTAAATTCACTTTATCTTTTTTCTCCATGTTAAACTTAAGGAGAGGAATTTCTACCTTTCAATTTTTTTCTTTTTTAATTTTTTATTATTTGCAAACATAATCATTATTATGTTTCTTATATACAATAAAATCGTCGAAATCATTCAATATCAATATTAAAGTTAGAGAATCGATTTTCTAAACACCTCCACTAGTAGATGAACACATTCATCCTCTTTATTGTTCTAAGTGTAACTATCCAACCATGGAAATCTTCTGTTGGAAAAACAATGCATTCTACATATAGCCGTAATCATAAATTTATTTGTGGTTAAATGTTAGCTTGATTGATAAAATGTAAGATTTTGAATATTTTTGTCTATAGTTCAAATCCAGATTATGTTATAGTTTTTATGTTTTCTGTAGTTTAAAGGCTAGTTTTTAAAAGTCGTTTTAGACCTCTAAATTTGTTGGACCAACTATGATAATTAGAGCAATGAATAATTTAAATGAACCCAACTAAAATCAACCTATTGATCACTCGTTCAATTGATCACTCAATTAATCGGAGCTTGAAACCAAATCATAAATATATAATTATATTTGCGGTGATTTAATTTAATTTCATATAACACTTTAATCTTTTATTTTTTGTTATTTAAGTTTAAATAACAATTTGATATTTTATATCTTAAAATATCAATAATGTTATCATTTTTTTACAAAAATTTATCAAAATTTTCAAACAAAATCTATAAAATTAATTATCATCTTCGATATAGTGCACATTTCATCAAACGTTTAAACTCATATTGTAATTCTCTATTTGATGAATTTGATGTTGTATAAATATGAAAATATGAATTTATTTAAATAATTGAATTATGCATTTGATGAATATATGAATTTTCTTGAAATTGTTATTAAATTTTATGGATTTTGTTTCAAGATTTTAATAAATTTTCTAAGTTTTTATAAAGAAAAAATAATATTAATAATATTTTAAGATATAAATGATTAAATTATTACTTAAAAATAAATAAAAAATTAAAATGTTACTTGAAATTAAGTTATGGGACTGCGTGAATCATAAATTTTTTATCGTTTTGAATAGTTTATTTGGTTAAGATTTTTGTATTTTCTCTTTTATTAGCTGAAGCATGTACTTTTCTAAAAAGTAACAACAAACATATTTTGTTCCAATATTTAACTAAGAAAATGAAACCCTACAGATTTTAAAAATCCTAAATATTTTTTAGAGTATTATTATAAAGGTAAAAATAGTACTTCGTTCTCATTAAAATTTTGGCACAAATTGTGCGCATAGAAAGGTCAATATAATTGATTTAGAGTTTAGTAATTAATACAATTGATCAGCACACAAAAAACCATTGTACTACACGACATGTTTGTACTACACCAAATACATTGAATACACATATATAGCTGGGTTATTAAATCAGCTCGAAAAATCCATATTTTTTTTCTCTCCCACCAAAGACACAAATTAATTGAAATAAGTTGCACCACCTTTCATTTGCCTTTGATTACGGACCCAAACTTTATGAAATGATGTTCTATTTCCACTTCCAAACCCATTAATCTAGTAATGTTGCGAGACTAGAAATCTCTAGTCCTAAATACAATAGTTACAATATTCATGTTGTGTATGTATACTTCTGCCAACAATTATACTTTTAGGTGTAGTAGACATTTCTTGAAAGCAAAGTGATCTTTCATTAAATTTTTACAATATTTTTTTATATTTTTATTCAATTTTTTATTATTTTAATTAACATTTACGTTAAACCTAATGATCCAACTCTAATACTCTTTGAGTTAAAAAAGACTCTAACAACTCTTAGGAGAGTTTCCGTCTATTTAAATCTACAAAACTCAGAAAAATTAATTTTCACAATTGTGTGTGGAGGATATTAAATTTTAAAAATAAATGTGATTTAATTGATTATATAAGTTGAAGTTAGTCCTTTACTATTATTTTTTTTAAATCAAATCAACCCAAACTAATTAAATTTAATAGGTTTATATGAAAAAAAAAATCCTAATTCAAAAAAGTAATATCGAGCCATCTAATTGGTGGATGTGTCTTCAATCCAAACATATTATTTGCAAGTCTTATCAGCATTATTGCATTATTCTAGAAAGAAAATGGCTTTTTTTTTTATAATTATTGTAAACCAAAAAAGATAGAAGAAGAGAAAAGAAAAAAGAAATAGTTAAAAGAAGAAGGAATCTGTATCGCTGACTTATTGATATGCTTTTGAAATGTGTAGCTTTTTACTATTATGGTGGCCAAATATGTAGTAAAGTGATTGAGAGCACATTATGTTATATAGTACATGTGTGTTGTTTCCCTATCATGCTTAAAAGTGTGTTTCTATTTGTCTCAGATTTTTAGTCTTTATCATACCAGCAATGTGGTAGACAACGACTTTTGTGTCCATTTTATTATTTTCTTACAATCCAATGCCTATTTAAATATTCCCTAACTTCATTTTCATATCAAACTTTATTTTATTTTACAGACCTATCCCACTCGCACAACCTTTTGTTTCTTGCTACAAGACAAACGGTTTCAAACTTTTTTAACAACCTTACTATCATTACACAATAATTGCTAAAAATATGTTTATAAATAACCAGGCACAATAATTTTAGGAGCATTCATTTTATTTTATGGATAGAAAGATGCAATGTAAGTAATTAGTTCATTATATATTGGCCAAAAAATATATAAGTAGTAAATTTACAAGAAGTGCTAAACATAATCAATTACTAAATGACTAATTAGGCAAATGAATAAAATATTTAACTTAATTGTAGCTTTTTTGTAAATTAGTTAATGATTTTTAAGAAGCAGTTAATAGTTAATTATTTATAAATTATATAAATAAAATGTTTACTCTGTTCTATACTTCTATATAATCTAAAAACAAACAAAAAAGTTTAGAAATTAGAATATATAAACAGAATCAGATTTTAGGAAGAAAAAAAAAGTAGAAATATATTTTCGATATTATTGATGTTTTTAAGCTTTTTTTATAATATTAATGTTATTCATGAGTTGTTGATTATTTACAATTTAAAGAAAAAATATTGTTCTTTTTAAGTTTTTAGTGTTTATTTTTAATAGGAGCTTAATTTTAAATTAAAACAAAATATTTAACATGTTGTGACGATAATGTTTATTTTACATAATCTTTTCAATTGATGAGAGTATATCGATATAGTTTCTATCTCCTTCGTCAATATAATATTTCTCGTATATAGATATAATCTTCCTCGTATATAGATTTCTAACATGAAGAATATAATTTGATAGCATCTCTTTCTCATTGTCTTACATTTATCATTTACAGCAACAACTACTAAAATTTCAAATACGCATGCATAGTTCAAAATGTTGACGTTTCTTGTGGAGTCTACACTAGACATTAATTCATCAATACAAAAATTGTTGGCTAAGTGACATGACCAAAAAATAAATAAAGTTATTCTCACATTCGTGATGTGACTTGTGAACGTTTATTGAACTACTCAAATACACACATAGTGTGAAGGAAAATTGAAGATGTAAAGAAAAGACACATACAAAAGAAAAATCGATAGATCATGTAACTTCGATCCATTAAACTGCAAGAATTATTTTTCTGACCTATGATTTTGTGGATGACAAATTCTTATCAAAGACTTTAGTTGGTCATGTATAGCAAAGTCTATTCTACCGACTACATTTTTCCATTTAAAAGGTTTAAATGTAAGACTTTTTTAAGCATTTTAATTTTACTGGTACCTATGAAATGTTAATCATAAATAACTAGTTTGCATGAACTCTGGTAAATAATTAATTTTCATGAACTCTCTTAATCTAAAAATCACGACATAAAAACAATTACAAGATACTTATCATTTCATTATCTTAAAGGGTTTACTATAACAGGACTAATTCTCCATGTAAAAGTTAAATTTTATTTTATCAAACATTTTATCTCTCTCAAAATTGTCCTCACACATTGTTAATCAACTACTACGACCATTATCGAGTCTTTGAATTAAAACTTTATTGTTGTAATTTTCATTTGATTTTACTTTTTTTTTAAACAACACGAACAAAGAAATATTAAACCTATAGAATAAATATTTAAGAAAATAGGGTTAAAAAATTGTCATAAATATTAAAGTATTTATAATTTAAAATGATTACATAAATTAATTGAGTAAAAAATGGAATTATGAATGAATGATATATAATATATTGAGTGAGTTTGGTGCTCTCATTACTCAATCATCTGCGTAAAATTGGAGGCAGAAAATGGTGGGGTTAGCTGGACCTTGGGCCAATCATCCATTCACTCTAATCTATGTTAATGCCCCACTACACACTACACACTACACACTACACACTACACATAATCTTTACCTTTCCCAACCTTCAATAATAACCTACTAATATATCCAAAAAGTTACCCATAAAAAGCTTCTCTATTCACCTAAATCACAAATACTAACACAAACAACCCATGTTCACATACACAGACAAATAAACCCCATCAAACCCCTACAATCTTTCAAAATTTTAATATGAAAATTCCAAGAGCCTAGGAAACCGAGTTAGTGGAGTTTTTGCATTTCCCCACAAACATGCCCTTAACCATTTTAGACCAACAATTTCAACTCTCACTTTTTATTTTTTTCTTCCCCCACATGTATATACTATTATTATTGCTAGTATAAGAACAATAATTAATTAATATAAATTAATAATGGTGAACCAAAAGCTAAAATCTCGCCTTTATATACGACCCATCGTGTCACCCCTTGTCCCTAAACTTATTCATTGTCATTCTCACTCTCACTACACTATCCCTTATACTTTGGCCATTAACATTTTGTTACTCATCCATTATCAATCTTAATTATTTTTCCTACCACCAAAAAAATTAACATGGCTTGTAAGATTGTTTCTTTGAAGGTTCCGGTAGCGGCGGCGAAGAATGTCACCACCGTCGTAGACGGCGGTGACATAGGATTGAAGGGTAGTTATGTAAATATCATTAAAAGTTGATTATGAAAGAATCAACACAAAAAAAGGCTTTGCAATTGCACTCTCCCTAGTTTCTAGCCCATCAGAATTGGGATAGTGTCAACATTGCATTGCGGGGAATTGAGGGTAGCGGTCCGAATTACCTTTAACTTTTTATTTATTTATTTTAATTTTGTATGTTGCATCTTAATTTCTTTACTTACGTATTTGCCACTGATATTTATTTTTTTTAATATTTTTATTTTGTTTATGTCATGATGGTATCATGGGATGTAAGAGATGCATACGAGGTTGCCGGTTGGTTTTGGTGGTTTTTGGTTAAATGGGGATTAATTTGGTATTTAATGCTTCTGGCATGCATCACTTACACCCATTAATGTAATATGTTTTTTTTTTTTGGGTGAAAATTAATGTAATATGTTCTGTTATGAATTTTGTTCTATATAAAGGAAATGACTTTGGTTTTCTTCTTCGATTCTCTTCATTGTGTCGCTAGCTATAATATGTTTTTTTATTTTTCTTCCTTAGGTGGAGAGAAGCATAGCAAAATAGACAATGCTAAATAAATTAATAATAATAATAATTAAAAAAAAGAGAGACAGAGGTAAAGAAACCGAAAAAGCAGAGCATTTATTTGGTGAATGAAAGCTGTACTAGTAACACTTTGGTTTTTAATCACTTAGTATTTGTCATGACACAAATTATTAATGAATATTCCATCATTAATCGAATGGAAAATAAATTAATCAAATGAAAAATGAATATTCTAACATAAAATAATTGATTGGATAGGATAATATACAACACTCCTTTTGTGTGTAAAGGATAATACGGCACTCTAGTTTTTCCTTTGACTAAACATGTACTTGTGTTGTTGTGCATGGCAAAAAATAAATGTAATTTGATGAACTGTTAGATTTTTTTTCTCTGAGTATAGTTTAATTGTACCTTTAAGAAAAAGAAGGTATAATTGGATGAATATATATAATTTTATACATATTTATCGGTTTATGTTTTTTATCAATAAAAAAATTGAATGTTTTGTTATTTGTCTCTAAAAGGGGCACAATAGTTACAATTTACACATATTTTTATATGTTTCAATACTCATTAATATTTTATTTTATATTTTTTTAATAATATTATTAAGATTTAATTGCAGTTTTGTTCTCATATTTTAGCTGAATCATAAAAATAGTTTATCTATTTTCAGATTTGGATCTTCGAACAAAATCTTAATTTTAAATTTGATAAAGTGTTATTTTTTTTAATGACATCTAAAAAAAATTGATGTGAAAAATTTCATGTGAATTAATTATATTTTATTATTATTATTATTATTATTATTATTATTATTATTATTATGTCTAATTTATAAAACACATTTTTTAGTTTTAAAAATACATTTTCTATTTTATTATATCATTTAATTACAAAAACATTAAAAAAGATACATTTTTATTCTAATCCATGATTTATGTCCATTCTATCTTCTCCTCCTTCTTCTTCTTCGATATGCAGTTTAAACCATAATTAATATGTAGTTTAAACTTCATAGTGTTGTAATTGCGACAATCACAAAATGTATAAATTTATCAAAGGTATTTCAAAAAATATATTTACTATAATGTGTTGTACACTTACCAATAAAATCAATATCTACTTTAAAAAAGGTATTTCACATTTACTATAATTAGATAATTAATTATGTTATTTGTGGTTCTAACAAGATCAAGGAAGAGGAGTGGAATAGAATAAAATCGAATTAGAGATTATAGTAGAAATATTTTTTTTTTTAATTTTATAAATTTAAATAATTATATAATAAAATAAAAAATGTGTTTTATAAATAAAAATAATAATAATAAAATATAATTAATTCATATGGAATTTTTTTTATCATTTTTTTTACACGTTAAATAAAAAATAAAACTTCATTAAATTTTAAATTAAAATTTTATTAAGATTTAGATGTTTAGAAAACGAATAAAGAAAGGATCTTTTCTGCCGGTGGCTGTGAGAAATTGTACTAACCTTTCGTCTCTTTTTTTGATTGATGTACTGACTTTTCTTCTAGTCTACCTAACAGAGATAAATAAAGTTTCATGAATTTTGTTTGGCCTCCCCAAAAGCAAAAGAAGGAGTATCTTTAGATTTACCGAACAATACTTATTATTATTGTCATTAACAATACAAGATTATAAAACAAAATAAATTAGACAAATGCAAACAAGTGTAGCACAAAAGATATTGGATTTGTGTTGAGTTTTTAACTAATAATTATGAGGACCAGGGAGAAACTTAGATATTTGATAAGTGGAGTTCATTATGACACTTATTAAAAGCAACTCCTCTTCATAAAATGGTGCGGTGCATTTAAATGATTTTTTTTAATATAGCTGTTATAAATAAAAACAATTATTTTCAAGTTATTTAGAAAGTTAATTAAGTTTAATTAATTTTTTTATATTTCATATAAAATGCAATTTAAATTTATTAAGTTGTCTATTTGAATGTCCAACATTCAACAACGGATTTTAAATATTTTTTTTTATTAAAGTAAGGATATACTACTTATGTAATTAATTATATTAAACGTTCTTTGAAAAAAAATTATCTCTAAATATACATATTATTTCAATGTATTAGGTGAACTTATTATTTTTTTGCTAAATATATCATTTATTAATATTACTAATATATTTTGAAATATAAAAAGTACATTCAAATACAAATGTTATTCTATAAATATTTATACATAAAATAAAAACATTAAATACCACT
>JBBPBS010000968.1:16506883-16517878 GCA_037974835.1 Cicer judaicum
TAAAAAAAAAATCTACTGAGATTAATTTTAAAAACATATAATAAGTGGGTGAGTAAAGTTAAAGAGAGAGAAAAAAAATAGAGGTAATTAAAATGAATGTATTTTGTGGATAACAAAATTATTATTCACACTTTCTTTTTAAAAAAATAAAAAATAGATATCAATAAAACTAATTCATTTTTAGTTACATTTATACTCAACTTAGAGGTGTTAGAGTTTGTTTCCTAAACAACTTACATTTATACTCAAGTATTCATTTTTAGTTACAAATTCAAGGATACATATCAATAAAACTAATAAATTATATTATTTTAATAAAATTATTTATTTTTTCTTATACTAATTTTAACTATTTAATATCTCATTTTACTTGTTTTTTTATATAATAAATAATTAAAAAGACTATATATTGACAAAAATAATAGTTAATGTTACATTTGAACTTAGTACTACTAATAACAAATTGAAATTTACTAATTTGTAGCAATTAAAGTTGTATTGAATTTGTTTGAGTAAGCTATTCTCTTATGTCATTTTTACATTTTAATTTGGGTCGAAACAATTAATAGTAACAACAACAAAAAAGTAATGGGCGGAGCCCAAGAAGAAGAAAAGATGAAAAGGGCATTTCTTCGACCACAAACACTGATTTTGTTTTTATGCCTTTGCTTGTTTTCTCACTTCCTATGTGATCCTATACTTTCTATCTGTACCCATCTTAATCTTAATCATATACATCTTATTCTTAATAATATACACACAGCATATTTTGAAGACAATTTTTTCTATAAACGTCAGTAAAAAATACATTATTATTACATCACCTTAAATTACAATTTAATTTATACTCATTTGTGCCGACATCAATACCAGCTAAAATATATCACTTTTATCATTTATCTGCAATTTTATCTGTACTAAAATTAGATATTGTTTGATTTATATAAAAAAAGAAAAAACAAAGTAGAATGAAAGAAACTAAAAAAGATAATAGAAAATATAAATAAAAGGTCAGAGAAAAGGGAAAAGAAATAATTATGAAATGATATAAACATCCTTAAATATATATTTTAACTTTCTCAGAAAAGTGAAAAACATATCTGTTATATTAATAATTTTTAAATTAAATATTTATAATTCATTTTAATCTTAATCTTATCTCAATGATATACTCAATTAACTTGCATTAAAGGATAATTTTAACACATGTCACTCAAATAATCTACTATTGCCGCACCTTCATTTTAAATCATTTACTTTTAGCCATAATTGACTTACAAAACAAAACAAAAATGTAACTTTTAAAACACTTAACTTTTTTTTGTTTGACTAAATTTTGGACACTAACTAGAAAATACCACTTTTACCAATTAATAATGTCTAAAATAGTATCTTTGTACATCCAAACAAATATAAAAAAATTAAAATTTTGAGGCTAAATTCATAGTGACTAAAGTAATTAGCCAATATTCATTAACAAGTTGTCATATTAGTTGGAATTCATTTCCGAGTTGCTATGCGCTTTAGTGGTATATCATCAAAATAAAGTAATAAAGTGATATTATAAGCGTGCCTTTTTGCAATGTGGGTGTTGAAAATTTCACGTGGGCTCAAAATATGGTGTGAAAAAAGTTCCCATTATAGTGGATAAAGTGAGCACCATTCCAATGGAAGGGCCCATTAACTTAATGCGGTGAATATTAATTTGGGTTGAAATGTTATTGTAGGTCAATTCATGAGAGAAAAAAGTTGTCAACCAAACACATAATGATGCTAGCAAAACACAATATCAATTGCACTCATAGTCAATTACTATTATCATAGTAGCTATTTATTTAGATTAAATAAAAAAAAACATTATTAAGCAGAATGACATGTATGTTTCATATATGATGTTAATATATGATGTTAATTGTATAGGTACATATAATCTTATAGTGTTGCACTATCAATCAATTTATGTCTTTCTTATATATCCCCACATATAAGACCTATCTTATAATGACTAGTTTAAACGAGTCATCACATAATATATATTGGAGGAAAGTTAAAGTTTGTGTGATTTGTATTTACAACCGAAGCTCCTTGAATATAAAATAAGGTATAGCCTTGAGTTGATTTTTTCTTTTTAAGAATAGTTATGCAAAATTGTTATTATGAAAAAGAAACTGAGAATGATGTAATATATGTGAAAAAGTCATGAATTGAATAGTCATGATTCTTCCTTTTTTCCTATTACTATCTTTTTATTTTTTTTATTCTTCCCTTTTTCTCTATACCACAAATAGAGGTGACATGTTTCTACTTTCAATTCTTTTTAAAGAATAGATGCAAGAGGAAAAATAAAATAGAGTAAATTGAAAAAAATAAAGAGTAGATTGCAAACAAAGAATTGGTGTGTTTTTCACCATTTACAGATAATAATTTCATTTGTATTATTAGTGAAGATACAGTTTTTTTAATTCTTTTTCTTTCTATATTTGTTTAATTTATTTTCAGAATTAAATATAATGTATGTAGAATTTATATATTTCGAAAATATTGTTATTGTCATTCAAAATGAATGAATTTATATTGTTATCCTATACATGTAAATACTATTGGTGACTAAGAAAAAATTGTTTTCTATTGTATCCACAAAAATAGATCATAGACCATTTATAGTTTAATGGTATATATATATGAAAGCAGGACAAATATAAAATAAAGATATCATGAAATTCCAAAAGGGTCATTACAAATGGAAACTAGCGTGAATAGTGAATGCTGATGCTCTTATTCATTGGCACTGGCTCTAAATAAAGGATTGGTTTCCACTCATACAGAAACTTTTTCATAAATTTTAGGTTTAGTTTAATTTTTACAAAATTGACTTATAGAAAAACAAAATACTTTCTTTATAAAAATAGTCTTATCTATTTTCTTCCTATGATATTCATTAATAGTTGAATCATTTGTGTCCATAACAACTTACAGATACAATTTCTTTACGAAAAAGTAGAGCATAAGATACTAATGTCACATTTTTCTAAATCTTATGAGACTGAAACTTCCATTGCTAAGTTGGCACTAATAATGTTGATTAAATTAATTTGATTTCACATAATATTCCCCTTAGCCAAACTCCAACATGTCTCTACCCAATTGTGGTGGTGGGCCCCTTGTGCAAAAAGGGTACAGATATTTTGCAACTTTTTCCATCCTGTTGTGCTACATATCCCTTGATCCATTTCTTTTGGTTGGGATAACTTTGAACCTTGCAATGTCACAAAATATGGTTGTCTTTGTCGATATTTAAAAACAAAACAATAAAAAAAAAAGGTTGTTTTGTAGATGTTAGAACTTGGTTGTGCAACTAATATCTACTCGACTCGATTAGTAAATTATTCACACACTTTAAATAAGTGTTAAAAATTTGAATTATGACTCTGATGTATTAATAGACTTTCAAGATTTATCGTTGTTAAATAGAATTTGATACTTTACACTTATAAGTCGGTTATAAAAAAAAAACATAGTTGTACAAATGCAATAAATTGTTTGCATTAATTATGATATTCTCAATACAAGGAAATGCATTAAATTAATGGACTATGTCTAAATAATTAAGAAGGGCTTTGGTGATGAGAATCTCAAATGAAACATAAATAAAAATTGAAATGAAAATATCTCGCAAAAGAATCTATGATAGGCCTTTCTACTAAGATCAAGTTATTCGTACAGGTCAACTTACTCTAAAACATGCATATTATTGCACACTTTGGAAGCATTCCTAAATTTCTACAAAATGGTATCTTATTTTTGTGATTTAGGTTTTAGCCACAAGTCTGTTACTAGTGGATAAATTTGATCCATTCACAATTACAAATTAACAAGAGCAATAATGTCATAAAGTAGTGTATCGTTAGCATCGTAATAAGGAGTATCAAAATATGGAGAATGCTAATCTTTTTTGTTTAATTAGACTAAAGAAGACAATGTCATCTCTGTACATTATAGTGTTTGGTATCCAATCTAAGATTTGTTACGTCTCTATACTTAAAGTGTATAAATCTACCTATTAAGTTATTTGATAGAAAAAATAATAATAAAAACAATGAATCAAATAACAAAATTTAATTATATTTCCCACATCATTAAATAATGATAATAATAATAATAAATTAATTTTCATTCAATTTATCTTAAACAAGTTTTGTTGGCTATAAAATTATAACCAAATTGAACTAAGAAAAAAATTGTAAATGGATGCAATTAGAGAAAAACGGTGGACTATTCTAAGAAAGTCCATTACTTGTACGAAAAGATGCAAATTATGAAAATGACAGTAAGGAAGCATTTTGTGCTGAGGATTCAGTAATTCTAATTTGCACACAAACGCGTGTGTTGCATTATGATTTATGAACATATTTGATAAAGAAGCTTTCCATCCAATTACTCTACTGAATTCAACACCACAGACTTTAATCTAAATGCCACACCCACTCACCCTATCAATTACTCTCACCGTCTTAAATCTTCCATATTTTTTATTTTTGTTTTCAAACAATCAGTCAACATATTTGATGCATTTTTTATCACGGTGTGTTTGAATATGAACAAGTCACAATATTCATTATAAATAAAAATTCACAATCCTTTTCATTCTAACAAGTGAGATGAAACATTCATACACCTATAAAAAAGAATTAAAAAAAATAGAATATGATTACCCTAAAAAAACTCAAAAAATATTATTTTTTAATAAAATTTCAACAACCAACCAAGTTACCATTTCAGTTTCGTAAACAAAATAAAAACTAGAATGTCTTGCTCATAAAAACCAATGATAACTTTGTGTTTGTTCTTTTGGTATATACTTAAAAGTGATTTTTAAACATGAATCTTGTTCAAGATTACCCAAATAACACATATTCAATATTTAAAAATTAAAAATAAAAAATTTAATACTAAATACATTATTTCTAAAACAATTTTCAAATTTTGAAAAATCAAACACGTATCTTTTAAGATAATATTTATTTAGTTAATTTATTTTTATTAACACATGTTTGAAAAATATTTGTAAGCTTGTGACTAAAAAATATTAATAGTATATAATATGATTTTTGTGGAAGTGGTGAAGCATATAATTAGGCAAGCAAAACATGCATGTATAATGAAAGATTTTGAATAGGCATGTGAGATTCGAGAATTTGGAGAGTACCTTTTTGTTTTGGTTTCCATTCGGCGGCAGCTTCCTTTATTTTGAAGCGACAACAACAGCTAGGACAAAAACAAGGGTGGCTCACTCAATGGTTCTATATTTCTCCACATTTCACAATCTCGACCGTTATTTCTTTCTCCCTTCATATCAAATTCAGGTAGCTGTAACCATGATATTGTTAATTTGTACCAATATACACTTATTCTAATAGATTAGAATATTTTAATTTTTATATTTAATTATATTATAATATTAGTCTAATATTTTGTTTAAATTTTCTATTAAACATATCTATTTTTTTTATATTTCAAATTGAAATAAATTAATTTTAATAAGGGACTAAATCGTAATTGATAAAAGAAAAATTGTGTTAGATGAATGCGTGCAATTTAGGAGACTTTGTACTCCAATTTGTTTTAGTCTTTTAGCCCACATAAGAGTATGTTACGCTATTATATATATGTGTGTGTGGCCACTATAATTTTTGGTGTCTAATATTAATTAGAAAACTCTAGCGCAAATTTTGACTTTTTTCATTAACTTTTTAATAAATTAAAAACTTTCGGTTAATTATGTCTATAGACATCACAAAAGAATGATTGACATATGGTGGAGAGGAGAAGAAACATAGAATCTTCCGAGCCTTTTCTTCAACCTTTTTCAAGTTCGGTTTAATGTATCAACTCTAATTGTTTAAATTTGTTGTTTTTCCTTAATTTTTTAAAACTAAATCAATCCTATGAAAATAGAAACTAAAATAATTGCTTTAGGGTCTTTTGCGGATGGTTTTGAGTTTTCAACGTTTAATTATAAATTGAATTTTAAATTAAAACATTTTTCAAATAAAATAATATTAAGTTAATAGATTTTTAATTTTAAAATAAATAAATTTTATAATTCTTATTTTAATTTTAAATTAATACGAAACTAAACATTAATTGTCAAAAACATTCTAACAACCACTGGTAACATCATTGACCACCTACATCCAATCAAATTTCGATCAATAGTTCAGTTTCTAATAATAGAATTTTAAAATACTTTTTATGTTCTTTTGATAACATTCTTTTCATTTATTTAATTCTATTAATAATTTCTTATTAATTTTTATTGTAAACTTTAATAAACACTACAATAAAATTATAAATAATCTCTCATCAAAAATAAATTAGTAAAACAATTTAAAAATTTTAAAAATTTAATATTATAATCAATTATTTATATTTTATTATATAGTCAATAAATGTATATAAAGACAAAACTAATATATTCAATATTTAATTTAATTATAAAAATATGTAGTTTAATTTAATTAAATTTTAGAAATTACTTTTTGGCAATAAAAGGAAAAAAGTGTATTGGTAAAAAAAAGAATAGACGGAAAAAGTGTACTAGGGAGCAACGCAGTGTGCAACTTTTGTGAACGTTTAAATGTAAGTTACGGTAGTTATTTTACTTTAACTGAAAAAAGAAAGTGTATGGAAATTTGAGCATAAACTTGGTAACGTCTCCAGTTATTATTAACCATAAACACAAAGGAGTCCAAAATTTACAGCAGTCCTAAAAGGGATATCTCAAACAACAGAGGGCCCTTCAAAAAATACCATCAGATTAAAATTAAAATATAAAATGGAAAATTTAGCCTATTATCCTATTAAAAAAGAAACCTAATATTAGACAACAAACACTGGGGGAAAAATGAAAACCACTACCCTGTAAAAAAGTGAAGGGGTAAAATTGGGATTTAACGATAATGGAGTGAGATGAAACGGCGACGCATCAGCGAAGGGAGAACCATGAGATCAGTTGTCGACCGACGCGCCGTTCAGTGAGAGCCACGCGCTCGTCGGAGAAAAGTGGAGACCGGCATAAAGGGCAATTGAACTTGTACCGGTGAAACCAACCGTTGAGACAGTGGCGGTGGAAGACGTGACGGCAGGGAAGCATACGAACGTGGTCGCCGTTTTCGAAGGTGGCTTGACAAAACACACAGCGGTGGTTTTCTGATGAAGCAGCGTCTTCGTATGTGTAGTAAAATTGGTTGTTGAGAGTGAGTTGATCGGAGAGCATGATGAGTCCGGCGAGTCCCGATCCGACGGCGGCGAGGAAGTGGTCGTCGACGATCTGATCGGTTTGGAGTCTAGAGAGACCGAGGGTTTGGAAGAGAGCGAGGAGCATAGAACGGAGATAGTTGACGCAGGTGGCGATGTGCATCAACACCAGTAACGGAATCGAATCCGACGACACGTCGTTTAACTGGTTTTGTAAACCCATCTCTCTCTCTATCTATCTCTCTTTGATTTCGATTTTATGATTGTGAATCCAAAGTATGAGAGTTTGAGAGAAGAAGAAGAGCGGTGTATCGTGTCGTTTTTGTGTGGTTTGTGAGAGAAGAGGTTATAAAGGGGGCTATGATTTGATGTGGAAACTCTAATTAGGATTAGCCTAAGGGAGACTCTATCTCAAAATACTAATCATTTTCCTCTTTTATGATATTTAAATTGTGCTTCATACACTCTATGTTATACCAAACATTATAGGACAAATCCTTTTAATATTGGTCTATTATTTATCCTATACATTGTTTTTTCTTTTTATTTTTCTTTTAACAAACTACTCTAATTAAACTATTTGACACCTAGTGATTTTATAGAATATCCTTAAAACTGTTTCATGTAGACACTAAACTACCATCCTCTTCCACAAGTTCTACTTTGTTTATCTAATTCAGTCTCCCTCATTGGTTTTTCTCTACATTATATGGTAGGCATTTTTTAGTGGATGGAAGTAACTTACCTGATTTGCTTTGTTATAAAAATTGATTACTTGAGTTTGGTATATATTATCTTTTAAATACTTAATTCTAGATTTGATGTGGCTTTTTGAAAGTTGGTATCAATTATTTAGGGTCTTTTTAAATATTTTAAAGGTTTTATTTTAATTTTAAAAATTAAATTTTTGATAAAAAGTATGATATATTTGACGAAAAGTATGATGCTAGTTTGATTTTTTGGATTTTCTTACTCTTGATGCTTGCTCTATTACTATGATTGAGTTATGGGCTATCCTTAAAAGATTAAAGTTGGCTTTTGTTTGAGATTTTTCACCTATGGTTATTGAGTCAAATTCCAAGGTTGAATGTTGCCTTGATTGGTTGCAATAGGAGACACCCATATTTTCTATTTTCTATTAGTTAATCAGTTTTTTTTTTTTTTTAATCATGTATCAGGTAGATCATCATTATATATTTTTTATGTTTTTCATAAAATTAATTAAGTGGTGAATGTATCTATTAGATTTAATTTACATTTGTCTAGTACTAATAGAATATTTGGTGTTACATTGTTAAAACGATGGACACATTCGTTAAACGTAATTTATTAATTTGCACCTCAAATGAAACTTAAATTTGTGAAATAGAATATGTAAAATCTATTTCACAAATTTGTAGCAAATATATTGGAATGAGTATTGTGAAGATTTAATAAGGATCGAAATACAAGCTATAAGGATCAAATTATAAGGGAAAATGTTGAAGAACAAATTGTTTTATATTTAGACACCAAGATCATTCTTAATCTTAAGGATATTCCACACTACATTACTCTTTTTTTTTAAGTGAATTTTAATTGTAATATTGTCTAGTTTTTAAGTTTAGATTGTTTGTACTTTCGAGTTGTATATT
Source organism: Cicer judaicum (assembly GCA_037974835.1). Lineage (NCBI taxonomy): Eukaryota > Viridiplantae > Streptophyta > Magnoliopsida > Fabales > Fabaceae > Cicer > Cicer judaicum. The sequence continues at coordinate 16,515,775 of JBBPBS010000968.1, forward strand.
GTTTCATGTTTACTAGTGTATTGCTATTGGGCTTTTCATGGTTGGCCTATACATATCAAAACCTTACTAGAAATTATGCTTAAGTATACATATATTTTTTAGTTCATTTCAGAAGTTTTGAATGAAGGTGGAATTTCAATCATTGATTAAAAATAGATAGTTAATATTGTTTTTCAATGTTCTTCTTTAAACCATTTCAATATCTTTATCAAAAATATTTTTACTCTTTTGGCGGTTCATAATTAAATTTTATCATTCATATTGAATGTAATTATCTTTCTTATCACTTCTCATCTAATTCAATTTGTATTTTTTCTTCTTAATTATATAATTTTTTTAGTTTTTTCCCTCACTTTCTTGATAAATTTTAAGAATTTAACACTAAACACAAAATCGTTTTATTGTACAACTATTGAGATCCCAACTGGAACTTGATTGAATGTGAATTGTGAGGTTGGTTGTATATCCAATTAAAATATTGATTTTAAAGTCATTAATTTCTAGTTCAATTTGCAAATAGTGATATTGTTAGGTTGAATGTCTTGTCTCGAGTTCGAATTCGAGATCTATTAATTATGTGAGTTAATTATAGTAGAATGAGCTAATTATAATTAAATGTATCATCTTTTCTAAAATAAAATAAAAATATTAATTTTAAGTTTAAATATATTTTTTGTCCCTGTAAATCTATCATTTTTTATTTATTTTAATCTGTAAATTTTTAGTTATGTAGTCCTCGTAAAATCAGATACCATTGATTTTGGTCCCTAAAAAAAGATCTGATCTAATAAAGTGTTATGAAATGTGAGTCCATAAATACACATCAATGCATAATGTTTTATATCATTAACTGATCATTTAAAATTCGTGTTATTTTATAAATAAATAAAAAAAAAAAATAACGATTTAGAGATTTTTGAAAAACTCCTTGTTTTTTTTATTGTTGATTTGATATTAGAGGGCAAAATTGATCGTCTATAATTTTACAAGAATTAAATTCAAACACAAAAATTTACGAAGACTAATATCAAAATATGATATATTTGCGGTCATCAAATAAATATTTAAACCTTGATTTTAAAATACTGAAATGGAGACAAATTGTATTTGCATTAATTATATAGTTCACAAAATTTATGTAACTAGCTTGCAAATTAGAATGGTAGTAATTTAAAACCTTTTTTGTATTATAAGGGCAATTAAATTCAATTTATGTGGTTCTATGTTTGCACGAGGTATAGGTATCGAGAGTCCATTTCATTTTTAAAAATAAATAATAATAATAATAATTTATTTAAATTTATAAAAATCGAGTCAGAAGAATGTTATTGAAATTTAATAAAATAAAATATGATAAATTTATGAACAAACTCGTAACATTTAGATTAATAGTATAAATTGGTATAATATTTATAATTGTAATAAAATTTATAAATATAAAAAAATTAAAATATAAAAAATACACATATCTTTAGAGTTTTAATATTAAAGACATAAAAATTTAATCATTCACCTATTTAGCATCAAGATTTATAAATTTTTCTCATCAAAAAAATTAAAATATAAACAATACACATATCTTTAGAGTTTTAATATTAAAGACATAAAAATTTACCTATTTAGCATCAAGATTTATAAAAATTTCTCTTATGAGAAAAATATGTATGGTTATTATTGAAAATGATGACGACGGAACCCACACAATAAATTATATTAAAATAAATAAATACTATTGAAATATAATAATATTAAATTATTAGTAAAATTTATTTAGTAATTTAGTTTGTAATATTGGGTTGAAGAAATAAAATATTTATTAGATATTTACATTAAAAAAAATTATTAAATTAGTGATTAGTATTTTTTTATGGAAAAAAAATTAAGTAAATAAATGATGTCTAAGTTCAGTGGGCTCTCATAAAGAGGTTAAAAATTTACCTCCCTCTAATAGTTACGTCATTTATAAAAAAAAATTATTTAAAATAATTGACTATTTCAATTTTTAATGCACTTATTTTTTATTTTGTACTATTTAATTAATATTTTTTTACATTATTTTTATTGAAATGTTTTTTATTGTGCATTTATGATATTAATAATGTAC
>JBBPBS010000968.1:16518360-16529373 GCA_037974835.1 Cicer judaicum
ATTTATTACCTAATATTTCACCTATTTTTCTCTTTACAATAAATAAACAAAAATATTATAGATAAAAAAAATTGATCAGATATTATAGATAAAATAATAATTTTTGAAAATGATAAATAGTTAATGTTTGGTAGAAATATAAACAATTTTGATAAAATATAGAACATATAATTTCCGTATATATTAAATTTATAAATAGTTAATGTTATATTGAAATTTTACAATATCTTGCATATATACAATTCTCTCTACACCATGAATTTTACCATAACAGTGATAATCGGTAGTACTATTTTATTCAAAAATATAAATAAAAATGAGTCATAAAGTACTGATGTATTTAGTTTAAAATTTGAAGTTTAATATATCAAATTTTTACTTATATTTTAAAATGGAAGGAATATTAATTAAGGACTTATTTAAAAAAATAATAAAATTATTTAGTAATTTAAAACGACGAGAAATGTGTTTTCAGACGGGACTTTTATTTTGAAAGAGAGTAAGTGTTATTTGATAGTATGTAAAGTTTTTTACTCATTCACTCCATTATTTCATAGAAACTAATTATGATGAATTCTAAGACGTGAGAAAGTGTTTCATATGGTATAAGATAGTCAGCCACATCCTCTTTATTGATATGATAATCTAATCGATATTAATTCGACGACAGTGATAAAAATTGATATAAATTAAGTATAAATTAAGTATTGAGTATTTATATTTTACTTTTGGTTGAAACTAATTTGATTAGTTTAGTTGGTGAGTTAAAAAGAAATCAAACATATTATAAAAAAGATGTCCCAATTCAAATATTAATTCGCTATAACAAAAAAAAAAATATTTACAATTATAATATTGACGTTACTAGTTGAATTTCAAAAAAAAGATAAATTTTAATTAAAGAAGTATAATTTTAGAGTCTTTATAAAATAAAATAAAAAAATAAAAAAATTATATAATTTACTCTCGATACAGAAAAAATGAAAACATTATCGATATTTGAATTGCGAATAAAAGATACTTGTTTTGATAACTAAAAATAGAGTTACACATAAAATTTATTTGAGTACATAAAAGACCGAAACAAAGAACTAATTATTTAGAACTTCAATTATTTGTTGTGGAAGTCTTCCATTCAATTGACATGTGAAAAACAATAATAAAAGAAGACCACATATTAAACACAAGCACAAAAAAGAAAAAACTGCAACATGATTTACTCAAAATCAAACAAAATATAATTACAACCTCTTTTCCCATTAGCTAAGCCTAAAATAGTTTGTTATCAACCAAAAATTTCTGAAATTGTGCAAAAACTTAAAAAAAAAAAATCAATCAGCCACATTAATCTTCAGGATAAAAACAAGAAAGCTATAAATAAGGCTAAAATTCAATTGAAGTGGTGGTAGAAAAATAAGACCAAAAATTAAAATGGATTAAAGAAACAAAGTAATTAAATGACTATAATCAATGCAAGGAAGCAATTAGGAACTTGTTATAGAAATATGAATCATTCATCAAAAATGAAGAAAATAATTGAGAGAACAAATCCAAATATATTATGAGAGAAATTCATAGTCATCCACAACAACATAAACCCGTAAAACAATAAGAGAAAAAGAGTAAAAAAACCTTCTACAATTAAAAATAAATAAATGGATTGATTGATGCACAAATAATAAATTAGAGACGCAAAAATGAATACTATTCTCTATTATTTTTTTAAACCTTTTTAGTAAAACCGTCACAATTTTTTTTTAGTGAAATTGGACTATAGATAATAAAGTCAATGGGCATGTGATCCTAAGTTGATGATTTAAAAAAACCAAAGCGATTAAATTTAGCGAATGGCCATGTGATCCTTATTTCATACATTGAACAAGTTTTGCTTTTAAAACATGAATAAGAGGAGACGATCTTTCAGAGATTTATTGCCTAATTTGTTGTTGCCACTTTTTTAACGTGTAGTATGCATTTCATATATTCAACCTTAAAAGAAAGTGCATGTACCTTAAAATTTGGTGATTATTTAAGATGTTTCACGCAACAATTAGACGTGATGTTTTGGTGTTTTGGTTTATTATGTGCTAGTAATTAATATGAATTTCAGTCAAAGAAGTAAACCTGTGCTGCATAAGTGCATTTAAGTATCTGTTCATCGTTTTACTCTTTTCTTAATTATATTTTTGTTTAAATTTTGTTACCACACAACTATTTTTTGGTATTTAATTTTACATATTACTCACAAGTATGGAAATTCACAATTTCGGACTTAGATTAGTCTATTGCACTTGCATACATTTATTTGTTTAAAATTATATTATGCATTATTTATTTTGATTAGTTTTCTAAAATTATAATGTAGAAAAATTATGTACATTAACTAATATATTTAACTATATATGTGTTTTACGTTAATATATGATGATCCTATAAGTTTATATAGTTTTATGCTTCTGGTCATCTCAATCTCACTCTACTTAAATTCAATATTAAGTGAAATATCTAATTGTTATTAATATTGTTAAATTGAATAATTTTCATAATATTTTTGTAGTGGCCACGATTTCAATCTTTGTATTTTGCAAATGTGAATTTATTAGTGTTACTTGTAAATTGTCTACATGCCCAAACAAAAATTAATCTTAGTTAGAGTCGTATTTTGTGAGGGGTTTTGAGTTTGTACATAAGATTTTGACTCGAGGGAATTGTATCATAGGATTGAGTAAAAGACAAGTAGGACACGTAGTAACTTGTCTTAGGCTCACACGTGGCATGAATTGGAAATTAAATTGTTGTCATTAATCTTAAATTGTTATCCTAATAAGTTCTTTCTAGTTTTAGTATAGCGCAAAGCATCCGGTCCAACTGTACCGGATCTTCAATCATTGAGGGTTTAAAATTTTCTTTTTATGATATAACAAATTTTTTTAGAGAGTACAATGTAAAAATTTAGTTGATGTTTTTATTTCAAAAATAAATAAAATGATAATTATTTTTAAGTAGTTAAAAGTTGATATTATATTTAAATTATATTGTTATGTTATTTATAATTTAAATAAAGTAATTTAAATTTTTTATAATTTATTTGACAAAAATATAATAGTTTAAAATATTTTTCAGATAAATTTTAATTATTATAAAATTATTATATTTCACTTATAATCTCTATAAAAAAAACACTCATCATTTTTTTGTCCTTAAAAATATTGTTTTTAAATTCAGTCTCTATAGTAGGGACGAAAATTAAAAAATATGATATTTATAAAGACTAAAAAATGAATAAAAATTAAAAAAGTAAAAGTAAAATACAATAAATTTTATAGAGACTACAAACTTATTTAATTATATTTTTTTATATTAATCTAAATTTTAAATTTAGAATAAAATATCTAAAATATTTAAGACAACTATATACATAGATCTAATAACACACTAATATTAATTAATAAAAAAAAGTTGAGTCAACCAATATGGGATCAGAAATATTATTTATTGGAAATAAAAAAATAAATATAATAATTTTTCAAAAAATAATATTTGATTTCTTAACATAAAACGAAAAAAATAGAGTACACAAAGATATAAAGATATAAAAAGAATATAATATAAGAAAAAAATATAATATAGCTTAAATTAAAAAAAAAATAGACAAATATTTGCGGGAGCAGCATCAATTTTTTATTATAAAAATAAAAGATTTTAAAATATATTAAACTTAGAAAATAAATTGTGGGAGCAAGAGCCCTACTAATTAACGAATAAATCTGTCCCTAAAGTCAACAAAAACTTGCGTATTTGATTTAAATTTGAAAAAATGATATACTTGTCAAATAGAGCGTGGATGGAGAAACATGCTGCACTATAGGTGGTAATTGCTAAAGAATGTGTAGTCTATTTAAACCAACCAGGCGATCCATATGCCTAAGTTATTAATATAATCTATGCAGTAATATTATCTAATATAAAAATTAAATAACATATACAGCGAATGCCTAAATAATTTTGTTGGTCAGAGAATTCATCATGTTTATCCATTGCAATTTGCATTAATTTAAGGATGTGTTTGGCTGGTTGTAATTGAAAATTAAGAAGAATCTCCTCTGCCAACTTTAATTTTGTGGTATGAATGGATGCATCTAACTCAATTAATGAACGGATTAACTGAAATATAAAAATTAAAATAAAGTTGTTATGAATAAGATAATTAAACGAAATTGTCACCAAGATTTGCAACAAACAGAGATATTCCGAGATCTGCGGTGAGTCGGTGAGTACTGAATTGTGTTCAGACCGTTGATATTATAGTAATTTCGTTTTGATGGAGTTGATTTAATTATTTTAAAACAGTAAACGAAATTATTAAAGATTTTGGAGCTAATTAATTAATAAACCGACATAGCGAAATGATTTAATTATAAAACTCATCCTCATTGACTTAAGTCCAATTTGCGCCGTCCAATCAGATCCGCGTATCATAAGTCGATACTATTATATTAATTTTTTCTTTCGCTAATGTACAATTTTTTTAAACAATTAATAATTAGTTATTATTTTTATCTTTTATTTTACGTTGACTGTTAATAAAAATCAGTGATTTTATTATTTCACAAAATTATTGTAACTTTCATAATATAACAACTACCAAATCATTGGTTTATATTGATAATTAAAATAAAATTGTTTATATTGATAATATATATTTATTAAACTGTTAAAAAATATTAAATAAGATAAAAATAAAAATACTTTTAAATAAATTTTTAGATAAATATTAATGATTGTTCCTGTTAAGATGCCAAAAATAGAAATGTATCGTTAATAATCATTTAAAAGTTATGTTTTTAACCTTTTGAAAATTTAAAATTTAGTATTTCCAATATGAATTTTGTATTTTTTATATTTCTTAACAAAATATTCAGGTTATTTGTTCGCAAAGAAAAAATAACGTTTATTAGATTATTATTATTATTATTATTATTAAATATTACTGTATTCACTGTTATTATAGTTGTAAAGTTGAAAATAATGACTTGGAATTCAAAAGTGATACAAATAATATTAATTACATAGTGTTAATGAAAAAATTAATTAATATTACATTAAAATTTAAAAGAAATATTATTAGATAATAGAGTATTATTTTTAAAGTAATCATATTTATATAATTAAATTTTTTTTTTGTCTTAATCGTATTAGATAATTCAGGTTCAAACATAAAATATATAAATAGAGCTTAATAAAAAGAATTCAAAATCTCTTGAGTGATTCGTCTTTAATCGAATTGAAATAACTAAACAAGACAGATAAGAACCGATTAATACCTTTGTCTATAATGATGATTTGCAAAGTAAAAGAATAAATGATGTTGGAGGGAGTGACATTGTTGTAAAGTAGGGAGATGAAGGCTAAAAAAGTAACAGTTTTAGAATCAATGGAATTTTGAATTGGGTTCCATAAAATAGTTTATATTCATAAAAATTGTGATGATTTTTGGGTATATAACAAGAAAGAGGAAAGAAGATGAAGAACGGGAAAAAGAAAATCTCGAGTTTCGAGTTAAAGAAAGGAGAAGTTGAAGTTTTTAGACTTTTTAATTTTTTAAAAATATATTCAAAATTTTATTATAAATTACGTTGTGAAAAATGAAATTATTGACAAGTTAATGTTTTTGAGCAAAATATTAAAAGAAAATGAAGAATCGTGCAAATAAATGATCTATTTAAAAAAAATAAAGAACATATATGTTACAATTTTTTTTGCTCGAGTCAAATTAGAGTTCCATTCCAAAATAAGAACCGCTTTAAAATTCCCTGAATACTTAACAGACCGATATTTTAAAAAAAAATTGATGTCAAATCCTATAATAAATAACATGTTATGCTTGGGCTTAACATCTTATGCCTATCTAAACAAGTATAATGAAAGTGCAATGATAGTATAAAATTATTTTTCACATCACTCAATAGTATTCATGCTTCTAACACATGCAAATTATAAAAGTTTTATAAAACTAACAGTCAAATAATTTTAATTGATTGACAATGTAAAATGAGTTTACACTGACAATATATACCCTATTTTCTCATGAAATAAAGTCTTAATGGTCGGATTGGAATATTTGAAAACATTGAGGAAAGAAACTATCATCTGGCAAAAGTTAGTTCAACATGTCAAGTTGACACTCATAAATTAAGTCAACTATACAAATATACCAAGCAATATCTGCATGTGCTGGTGGTGAAAGTTCACGAGGCTGATTTAAGTTCCCTCTTTAGTAACTCCTGCAAAGTGAAAATCACAACGTTAACATCAAATTTTTATTTTCATCTCAAAGTTCCCGTAGGTGTTAGCGCAAGCACAATGGCGACTTCCTAGCTTTGTAAAATTGTAATATAGAGGAACATAGTTTGAATCTCTCGATGAAAAATATAGTCTAGTACCTATCCGTCTTGACGCTTTGCTAATTACCTCTTGGGTGGCAGCAACCGATATGCGCTCCCTCTCCTTCTTCTTGCGTCTGCATTCTCCACACCAGCTAGGAAATTCACTCGTATATTTCTTGATCTCTCTAAACGCCGAACTACATGAAGAATGTTGCAGATGAAATTCATCATAGTTCAAGTCAAGCCCAATATATTAAAAAGTAATAGCATTTATTACATTTACGAGGAGGCAAAAGAAAAAAGTGATGCATATACCTTCTACACCAGAGGATTAAATTGATCCGGTTCCCAGATATTGTAGGTCTAGCACCGTGACGGTGTCGACCACGATGAAGGACAGCGTGTCCTGGAACATGGGAATAATCGAATATCTCCTGCAAAGATATGTTTGGAATTATAAAATAATGTCCACATCAAATTCAGATAACTTATCACCTAAGTTTGATCAAGATATCATTTTACAGCATTGCTATAACGCCATTCAATTAAAAACTATATGAAAATGAAATGTTAACAACTCAAAATTCATAATGTATTTGTCAATTCACATATGTTTGGACAAAATATCATCTTCTAAATATAAATTATTAATCCCATAGTATTTTTTTTCTCTAACAAGGTAGCAGACATACCCCTGATTGGGTCTCTGTATTCACATGTTCATCACATCGAACACCACGGAAGAACAGTTCTCCACCTGAAAATTGTGTTCCCAAGCAAATATTTAAGGTGACTTCTGAGTCATCCACGTGGAACCCTGTAAAAAATATTGCTTTTTAGATTCGAAAAAAACATGTAAAGCTAAAGGGTCAGGAAATAGGTAGCAAAAGAAGGTAAAACAAACAAGACACACTTGTGTAATCGACAAAATATATCAGCATAAGGATTACAAGAAGGAAACAGATCTAGTGTAGAATTAAATCCATGAGATCCAATTATTATGATTCACGAGGGCTTAACGAGTTAAGCATCAAGAGTCGATCTTCTATGAAATAGTAAGAGCATAGCAACTGCTATCAAGAATTGTATTTTGTTGGATATAGCTCATATTTACTGATAAGTGTGCAGCTCGCTCAAACTGGTGAGTATCCCTATGCTTGTAAGCTGGACCATAGTATTTAAGCCCAAGCTGTAATTTCCCTAAGCATGAACAATAGAAAGGAATTGCAGTCACCCTGCGGTCAGAGACATAGACACAATTGGCTAAACTATGTGACGAAAACGTGTATGTTCTTTGTTTGCATTTTTCATATTTGTATCTTTTGAACCGGAATTGTTGTAACATATTTCTTACTGTAGGACATGTCAAAGAAAAGGGAAATTACAGAGCAGAAGCCCCCAGCTCAGAGATGAGTCTCTAGCCCATACAGTTCAATTATCATTTCAGAATATCCTATCACTCTTCCCTTTGTTGCCTACAAAACAAACCTCCTTATTCTCTACTCTACTAGGTAGATAATCCCAGTGTTTCCCGACGAGATCCCATTGTCTCAGTGCGGTGCAGTGCCTGACCGCAACGGTGTGATCCGCGGCGTGAAACAAGATCACGGCGAGATCCCGAGGAGGAAGAATATGCAAATGAAGATGATGCTTATCTTTGATTCCTATGCTAGAACATGCATTTGAGTATATTTAGTTATTTTATTACTGTGTTAAAGACTTCAATATGCATCATCTTTATTTTCCTTGATTTTTGTTGGTATTTTAATGTATATATTGACTAAGAGTAAGACTTGTGGATTTTTATTACTAATTATGAATGTTTTGTAGTTTAATCGTTTGTTAATTTTGCATTAAATGTAGGTTTATATAGTATTATTCATATAATTTGTCCCAAAAATAGCAGTTATCCAGCCTATCCTGGAATACGCTATCCCTCTATCCCACTTTTGGGGTTGGTCGCGACGCACTGCTATCTAGAATTAACTACCTAGGTTCTCTCTCATGTAACTAACATGCCACAACCTTGCAGTACCCCCTTGTCTCAAGTGAATTATAGGTCTTATAGTGAACCATGGGCCACAGACTAATCTTGGGACTTGGGGTTTAAACCAGAAGGGCTTAGGGACCATAACAGAAGAGATAGCCAAATAGGCCAAAATAACCACAGTATCACGAAAGTTAGAGTAGTGAATCTTGAATGAATTTTGAAAATTCAAGTCACCATAACGGAAAAGTAGCGAACTAAAATCATTTTAGATGGAGGGTTTGAGAGCAAATAGGATAAAGTTTCCAATTTAAAATAAGAGTTATATAATGTTTATTAAATAAATGAATAAGGAATGATTGGAAGGTGTCATGATAATTTTAATCAATTCATTCTGAAAAGATCTTAAATTAGAAAATATTTATGTGAAATGAAAAGTTAACCCTCCCTTCCCACCCCCTCCAAAACCCTCCATCACAAATCATCCTCAGGGGAAGATAAATATCCTACAAGGCTAACTAAAGAAGTTACATGACTAAAATGCCATGCAAGGCTAAAAAAAACTCAACAATATCTCTGTATTCCAGGCAATGATGAAAATTTCAAAACAAAAGATTTGAAATATACAAGATATCAGTTTAATGTAAATAGCATAAATAGAATGGTGAAAGTAAATTGATATAAAACCATTGGAAGATAAACAAGATAAGTTGAAAACATGAAATTCCATTCAGGTTGATAATTTTAATATAGCGACCAACTAATAGCAAATCACATAACTATGACATAAGTTTGAAAAATCTACCAAGTTCCACATCCCGATTGGTTCCATATTCAACAACAAAACCATGATGCGAGTCCAGTGTGGATCCACCAATTTCATTGAAGAAAACTACAAAAAAAGAAAAACAAAATGCAAAAGTGAGTATTGTTTCTTTATCTCAGTCCTATCTAAGTTCTCATCCATTCTCATTAAGAAAAATAAAAAATAACCTCGAGCTATAGGACTTATGAAATCATTCATCAATCTATCAAGCATGGCTTCCAGACCAAAATCATCAAGAACAGCACCATATTGATTCATTGTATTAGGTCGCATGATTCTGAATTTGGTCTCATGGACCCATCGTTCAAAATTATCCACCTAAGCAATCAAAACCTGATAAGAAAACACAAAACACAAATATGGAACGGATGTACTAATATATGTATGAAAAGGAAAAATAAAGGCATGTGATACCTCAGACACCAACATTTCACAAAACTGTGGTCGAAACATTTCAAACGTATAAATTCCTCTGCAGGGCTCGGCCATTATACTTCTAAAACTCGCTGGTGTATTTTCTTTAATAGCTCTGAGAAACGACGGTGCAAAAAAGTTTTCACTATGGATAGTATATATCTCCTTATGTAGCGGCTACAATAAAAAATGTGAATAATTGGTAACATGATTGGTCTAAGTCATAAAATTCTGATATTAATAATCTAAATACAGATTCTCATATGCCTCGAGAAAACATACAGGATAATTTAACATGATCTTTCGCCTGTATTCCTTGTGCTTTTGTGTCTGTTGAATTCATCATAAAAACAACAAAAAAGTGAGAAAGTGAAGAAGAAAGAAAAAGAAAAAAAGGTAAGTTAGTATTGTGATAGTAACAGACCCGAATGCGTTCAGATTGAGGCATATAACGGAGAAGAATGTTGGACATGTAACGAGCTTTGAGGTCACGAGAGAGGTTAATGACGTGAGAAGGAAGATATATTTCGAGAGAAGGGAAAATAATATGGTGGAAATCCAAAGGAAGATCTTCATAGTTATCAGGCATGTGATTTCCTCTAGGGCTTCCAAGAAGTCTAACCGAATTGGGGGAATTTGAACCAATGTCTCCGTTAATCCTGCTGCGTTCCAACGAACCATTCTCATTCTGATTCTGATGATGATACATCATCTCCGATTTCTTATCTCCGATCTCTCTCTAGGGTTCACTCTCTCCGATTCATCTCTTCCAAACAAAACCAATATGAAATAATATATCGTACTGTTAATTTCACACTTATTTATGGAATTTATCTAATATAATTGATTCTTTAATAAAATAAATATATTGTAAATAAATATCTTTTATACAAACTTATTCTAAGAGAATATAAATACCTTAGAAAGGAAATTCTAGCGTTCGTTTATTGCGATTTCTTTTTAAAAAGAATCACTATTTAAAACAAAGTAATTATTTTTCAAAGTTTTAGTCTTGTAAAATTAAAATTATTTAAATAAAAAGTTATTTTTAGTATCTTCTAAAATAATTAGTTATGTGTTGGTGAATATATTTATTTTAAATTTTTTAATAATATTTATAAAATATAATAAAATTATTTTAAAATATTAATTAAGTAATAAAATATTATAATTTATAATTAAATTGCCATGAATTTGTAGAGATCAATCAAACAAACAAAAATTAAACGAGCTACCATCAAAATTAAACATATTTGTAAATATCAAAATTATATTTAAACATTGAAACTAATTATGATATTAATATATTTTTATTAGTATCTGATTTTCTTAAATTGACAGTAAATTGTTGTTGATAATTTTTTTTTAAAATATTATTATTACAAAAGATAAATACAGAT
>JBBPBS010000968.1:16531472-16551941 GCA_037974835.1 Cicer judaicum
AAAAAAAATATACTCAATTAGATGGCTTCTAACTTCCTACTAAAAAATAGAACATTTAAAGAAATAAATTTTAAAGTAAGATAATTAACGAAAAGAATTTAAAAACATGAATATTTGTATAAAAAATTCAATAGATTATTATTTTATTTTTGTTGCTAAATTAGGATATTTTAATTTTAATCATTGGTATTTATTTGAATTGAAATAAATAAATAAAAAGTTGAAATGAGAAGAAATTTGAATTTAGATCAGAGTAACACTTGTAAATTTTTTATTGCAAGTTATCAAATTCAAACTCAAAACAATATATTAAATATAATAACATTAATATTTATCGATCAAATTATAATTTAAAAGATTTCAATTTATTTACATTATAATATATAGTAATATAGATAATGAGAATTGCTCACCTAAACAAAACTTTTTGGTTGAAATGGGACCGAATGTGTTGCTAACTTGTTTATAGTTGTTTCCCTCCCTAATAACATTTTTTTTCGCCACTTATAACAATATAAAATTATGCTATTTTAACTTTTATTTCAGTCATGTTTGACTGGTTTTTTATTTTATGTTATTTTTAAATTAAATATATTTTACAAAATTTTAAACTTTTAATTTTAATTTATTTTAAAACTAAATGTAACTTTTAGTCTTTAAATATTAAATATTGTTAGTCTATATTAAAATAATACATTTAATTGTCTTTTAAATTAAAAAAATTAAATTATAAATATATTTAAACTATTATAAAAAAATTCTATACAGATTTAAATTTTTTAATTCAAAATAGATTAAATGTGAATTTTTTAAATATAAAAAAATCAAAATAAAAAAAAAATATGAACATAAAAAAAAAATTAATTTATTTTTTATATACTGAGACGACACGTAAAGTAAAGCTAATTAAAGTGACAAAATAGTGATTCTAGATTTATGCACTGCTCATAAATAATAAACTGCGTCTAAAATTATAATAATCATAAATGATTGTGATAAGAATTTACATTAATAATTAAATTAATTAAAAAAATATAAAAAAGTGGGTTGGTGATGTTCGTGAGAGTTTGGTATTGCCGCTTTAGATTGTGTCTTTCTTTACTACCTACCGTTTAGACGGAGTGAACGAGAAATCAAAAAACCCTCTTTCATTTTCTCTTCTCTCTCTATAACATAACAACTCACGAGAAGAGAAACAACAACAACAACTTCGTACTTTTCGAATTATTGTTGCTCTCTTCTTGTTCTTCATTCTTCTTCATCCATGGCGTGTGCAAAACTCAACTCTCTATCTTCTCAATGGATCGCTAACAACCCTTTCTCTTCTCGCCGTGGATCATCCTCTATCTCCACCACCCGCGGTGTCTCTCTCCCGATCCGCGCCTCTTCTTACTCCGATGAACTCGTCCTAACCGCCGTTAGTACTCATTTCTCTTTTCTTTTTTTCGATCGCATTTTTATTACCCTCTTTCATTACTTTTAAATTCTTAATTATTCGTGCTACAAAGTTTCAAACTCTGCTGTTGGGTCACTTATTTTCTGCATATTTCGCTGACTTTGGTTTTTTTTTTTTGTTGATTTGCATATTTTGTTCTGCTTTTCAATTTTTCAGCAATTTACTGATAGAGACTAATTTAATTTATTATTAATTATTATTATTATTATTATTATTATTATTATTATTATTATTATGACTTTTTGACTTTTGACTAGCACTGTACTATGTTTAGATTTTGATTTGGAAGATTTTATTTTATTTGTGTTGTTGTTGTTGTGTTGATTTCCTTTGGTTGGTGATTGATTTGTTGTTTAGAAAACTGTTGCATCTCGTGGTCGTGGAATTCTTGCACTCGATGAGTCCAATGCAACTTGTGGGAAGCGTTTGGCATCAATTGGATTGGATAATACTGAGGTCAATCGACAGGCTTACAGGCAGCTTCTGCTG
Source organism: Cicer judaicum (assembly GCA_037974835.1). Lineage (NCBI taxonomy): Eukaryota > Viridiplantae > Streptophyta > Magnoliopsida > Fabales > Fabaceae > Cicer > Cicer judaicum. The sequence goes on from JBBPBS010000968.1 coordinate 16,533,418, forward strand.
ACCACACCGGGCCTTGGTGAATACATCTCCGGTGCCATTCTTTTTGAGGAAACCCTTTATCAGTCAACAACTGATGGGAAAAAGTTTGTGGATTGTCTCCTCGAGCAGAACATTGTGCCTGGTATCAAAGTTGATAAGGTATGTTGTTTGTGGTTGCCAGTAATTAGGACTTCAGGTCTGTTTGGATTGATTTATTTAAACAACTTATACGAAAACAATTCAATTTTGATCATCTTTTGTTATGAAATAGCTTATACATAAGCACTTACATGATAAATGCTTATGCTATATGCACTTAATTTAACTGATTATCCAAAGAGAGCCGAAAATTGTGATTTGGCCTTAATGATCGATTATGAATTCATGATCGCTGGGTAGTTATATTTTTAGCCTTTTGTTCTTTGTAGGGTTTGGTTCCTCTGCCAGGGTCAAACAATGAATCTTGGTGCCAAGGGTTGGATGGATTGGCTACTAGATCTGCTGAGTACTACAAGCAAGGTGCTCGATTTGCCAAGTGGTAAGTTATTTTTTGTTTCGTTTTTGTGAAACTTTGTTGCTGATAGGTTGCATTGAATTTGAGTTGAAATGGTGGTTCACTTTTGAAATGTACAGGCGAACAGTTGTCAGCATTCCATCTGGTCCTTCTGCCTTGGCTGTTAAGGAAGCAGCATGGGGACTTGCACGATATGCTTCTATCTCTCAGGTATTGCTGCATTCCGTGAATGTTTGTTCGTTGAAATGAGCTCATTGTTAGTGTAACAGACGTACTTTCATGGTTTATTCTTTGATACCCGTCTTGAAAGGGCGTTCTTTCATTTGGTTGTGGGTTTAGTTTGGCCTCGTGACAATGACAGTAAATATTTTAGCACATTTTCAATTTACAATGCACATAAGTTGTGAAATTTGATTTTGATTGATAGTAATCATATAATTTTTGCAATGTGTCTTTTATGGCTTGATATTTGATGTCAGTTTATAATTATATATGAAACAGTTCCTTTAGTTTTTATCTCAAGCAAAGTTTTTTACACAATGCTCTTATCCTCTATCTCTGTAACCTCATTAGGTTAATCTGATTGGATATAATAAACAATGTAGCCTAGTACATTTTAGTTTCAGTTTGTTTTGCCAGTTTTCTTATGTTGGATTTTTTCGGATGCTGTTTGTGTTCCATTGCAGGACAACGGTCTTGTTCCAATAGTTGAGCCTGAAATTCTTCTTGATGGGGACCACCCAATCGAGAGGACACTTGAAGTTGCCGAGAAGGTATGGTCAGAAGTCTTCTTCTATTTGGCTCAAAACAACGTCCTTTTCGAGGGAATTTTGCTCAAGCCTAGCATGGTTACACCTGGGGCTGATCACAAGGAAAAGGCTTCTCCAGAAACCGTTGCCAAATATACACTAACCTTGCTTAACAGAAGAGTTCCTCCTGCAGTCCCCGGAATCATGGTACAATTACTGCACTTCAGCTTTTGTTTCCTCTTTACATAAATTCATACATACATATGGCTCTGTTTGCTACATATTATAAAAGATGATTTTGACGTTCAATGATTTGGAGATTATTTTTCACAATTTTTTTAACAGAAGCTATTTTGTGCTGGTTTATCATAATACAAATTATCTATGAAAAATGATTTTTGTGAGAAGCTACTCAAACAACTATTCATTTGAAGCAGTATTTAAATTCCGATGTTTTTTTAAAAGTGGTAACAAACAAATGAAAACTCTTACAAGTGATTTTATTTATTTTAAAAAAGTGAATATATCGTAAAAAATTTCTGTTTCCACTGTTTTTGGGATTACCTGATTTTCTTAGACATCTTTATCAACAATTGCATGTATGCTGTCATGTTCTTGATTGTAGCTAATTTGGTTGGATGCATGGCAAGTAGGCACACCATGAGTATACTAAAAAAATTCCATTTAAGATTGCATTTACATTAGAGTCTGAAAGAGAGAGCCAATGAATTAAACTATGTTATGTTTGCATTCTCAGTTTTTGTCAGGTGGACAATCAGAAGTTGAAGCAACACTAAATCTTAATGCTATGAACCAAACTCCCAACCCGTGGCACGTCTCTTTCTCATACGCACGAGCCCTGCAGAACTCCGTGCTTAAGACTTGGCAAGGTCGCCCCGAGAATATCGAAGCAGCTCAGAAGTCTCTTTTGGTCCGTGCTAAAGCTAACTCCTTGGCTCAGTTAGGAAGATACTCCGCCGAGGGTGAAAACGAAGAAGCCAAGAAGGGAATGTTCGTCAAGGGTTACACCTACTAGAAAATTTAGTTTTCCCGCGTGGCTTTCGGCTGATTTGTTTTATATCGATTTCTCACTAGCAGTGAATTTTAAGGACCTGTTCTAAGTTTTATTTTAGTTTTAATTTTTACTAACTTCTAGCAAATGAGTTTGAATAAAGTGAGCTAGAAAGAAAGCTTTTCCTTGGTGCAATTGAGGTTGAGATTAGTAAAATATCAAAGGGAATTCACAGATTTTGCTTTGTCCCTTTTTGTTGGGAGACTTCATATTTGGCATACACATCATATATTCTGAATATTATATTTATGAGTATAGATAAATTATAAAATAGTCTGCCACGACTGTTATATATGTGTATGGTTCTGGTTACTAAGTATTTTTAAATCTGATTTTAATTAAATTTGTCCCAAAAAGTGTTTGAAGCATATTCCTTGGAATAATTCCTTTGACATATAAAGAAGGAAAGGAATATTCAGCAACGTTTACACATTAAAATGCCGAGGGAACATTTCAATTTCGAATACGAAATCCGCACCTTTTTTTTTTTTTTGCTCTACGAAATCTGCACTTTATTTGACTAATTAAATATTTGCTAGTACAAAAAATCTGCATAATAAAACGTTCTAAACAGCATATTCATAGAATATGTTTTCACGGAATATATTATCAGAACAATATACCCATTTGCATTGTCTATCATAACAAGGCCAAATACATTCAGAATTCATAACATCCCAATCTCATAAAATCTCCGGGAATAACTAACCAATTTTGTTGTAAAATATTGAATGAACATCGTACTCGTGGAATTACTGGTTTTATATATATTCCAATGTAACTCAGATTTCGTATTTGCCTACATAATAAGCTCAATTCTTTATTTCTTTCCAAACGATCTTTTCTTCCAAAATCATTCCATTTTAGTCATATTCTCTAAAGTTTTTGTCTAACAAAGGGACATGGAGTCTAATGGTTAGAGTTGTATGTCTTTGATTTGTTTGTGACATCAATGATCGATAAGCTGCCATTTTGCTTTATTTTTATGCATGAAAAAAGTTTATTTTAACTGTTAACAATGGTTACAAATTTCCTATTTAACCTGCTATATTACTTTCCTTTTCAATGCCATTTTGTTACTTTTCCTGTGAACTTGTTACTTTCCTTTTCAATGCCATTTTGCTCTCAAACACAGAACAAGCGCTCAGGAGATTCAACATATGAATCATAATGTCAAATGAACATTACTAACATTTACTATACAAAAAATCAACGAGATAGGATATGGGAACTAAAGTATGGCATCATTTCCCGCTGAATATATGCACATCACCCAATGAATGAATGCCACGTAGTACGTCCTCTTGTTACAAAATTACCCTACCACTAAAACCAGATTACCAAGTATTTTCTTGCTGAAAATATCTTCCATGTTTGACTGGCAATTCCTTGCTTCATATTCATAGATCTTCCAACTTCAAATTGAATAAGTGTGATCCTGTGCGTGGGGCTTCACAGTTTTCGTGAACAAAATGCAGAGATCCAAAATGCCTCCACCAAACCTTCTTGTGCCTCTAGAATACGAGTAGGAATCACAAGATTTAGATCAAGTACATACTTGGGGTTTCCTTTACCTTGGCATTGAGCTCATCATAGTTGGTTACTTAATTGTGATCCTTCTTACTTTTTTTCAGAAGCATCGACATGTGATTGACATACTCACAGCCTGACTGCTTGCCCATCAACCATTGCAATGCTTCAGCAGCAGCATCTTTCTCTGCACTCTTCTTATTGTTACAAGGTTGGCCCATAATCTGCATTCCATTGAACTCAACTGTAGCCCGAAACTGGTTGTTCTTCAACTGTTTAGTCTTGTAGATGGGGGGAGCATATCCTGCTCTTGTAAGCAAAGTTTGGAGCTGACTTTTAGAATTATCACCCCCAGGTCCACTGTCCGTCCTTGAAACCAATGATGCTGGGTGTGAGGCCATCACAGATGTCTTTGATGATTTAAGGACCTGGCGACCAAATACAAATCTTCCTTCACACGAGTCGTTGGAAATCAGCAACCGTACCGCAGATAGGAGGTTATGATATGAGTGTATGCTCATTCTTGGAGAAAGTAGCTGTCAAGCAGAACAATGTAAATTAAAAATTATTGCTCAAACCGTCCATCTAATTTGGCCAAGAGTAAAGGCACTAAAACAATGCTGCTTCCATTTGCATTATGAAATCATGTTCAAATTTTTGTTGTCACTATTCAAATGTCAAATATATCAAGGAAAAACTGGTCTAAGCATGAAATAATTTGCACCTACTTTGCTCTGAATGAAGTCATCAAGTTCTCTCCTTATACTTTGATACATGTCAACAACAGTAGGCTCCATGAAAAACTCCAGATATCCTCCCAACATTTTTAAGTGATTATCCTGATAGAAAAGATTGGATTTAGTAAACCGAAATACAATTAAAACTTAGACTACAATTTGTAAATATAACATTTTATAAAATAGATTAAACATGGGAACCAATAAAAAAATCACATTGATGGCCCTTACAGCATCTCCTTTTGATAAGTTTCCACCAAACAGAAGCACCATTGAATCAGAAACAGCTGTTGAGTCACGTAGAAAAACTGAGTTCACTTTTATCTTCTCGTTAAAAACTAACCATGTATATGGAATTTGAGTTTCCCGAGCATTAACCGAGTTCTAAGCAAATTCAAATGAACATGCATTTAAAAAGGAAAGCAAAAAAGAATCAGAAGACAGCATAAAAACCAGCGTATAAATATTCTAGAGTTTCATAACCAGCAGCAATAATAATTTAATGGACTAACCAAATATAAGAGCACTTGACCATCCTCCATTGTCTTCAAAGCGAATGACTTCTCATTATGCTGCAAATGAAATTACATTTTTCTTACTTATTCAGTCCCAAAACATAAGAATATGCTAAATATACTATATCCTAAATTAACATATTGCACAGCTCCAAGCAGTAGAATATTTTCCTGAAAACAGCAATAAATAATAAAATTCCGGATGGGCAATGATAAATGCGAATTTGATGATCAACAGTAGTTTACATATTGATGAATCTTTCTATTTAACTTGAATCTAAAAAACTATCATTACGTATCAATCCTTATAGTAAAAGCAATACTTATTTTTAATTTAAATAATAGTAAGCAATTTCTCTTCATACATAATCAGGAAAATGTGGAAATACAAAAAGTTCAAACTTTTCTACAACCGAACTACTTGAGTTAGAGTGATGCTAGAACTTCCGAGAGTATGCGAAAATTGTAAATAAATCTCGCCGTTAACATCAAATTTAATGTAAATTGTTATCAGTCAACCTGAAAGGTGGTGTTTTACCCCGTGGTGGATGTCAGCGGTTCAAGTCCGCTTGCCTCCAACTTGACAACTCAAGGTGAAAATAAAAGATGGATAGGTGCAGAGACTCAAAGGAAGCAGACCTCAAACAATAGTTGTCCTATAAAACTACAGAAAAAAGGCTCATAAAGCCGTTGGTTAATTAATTTCCCGTTAAGTCAATTTGAAGAGTTTAGTTGTGAGGAAAAAGAAAAATCTGGGTTTAACAAAGATTAGAATATAAAGGACGGGGCAATAGGGAAAAGATCTTGTGCACATGTTAAAATGGATGTCGTGTGGAATGAAAAAGGAGGAGGTTTGAAGGGGCATTTGTTGCTCTTGGTTCTAATATACATCCAGCACTGATTAAGGGGAACGACTTTTATATTAATATATTTTTGTCATATAAAAAGACATACCACCACAGAACAAATTCCAGGATATAGACCATAGCAAATAATTCCCCGGATGAGATTTACGTCATAGCTCCATGTGTTATAGCTGGTTGTGTTGCTATCAACTAATCCAATATCCGTAAGCAGGCCTATGAACTCCCTCCGAAGAGCATCGATAGCTTTCATGGATTGAAATGAAAGAAAGTTTTTCCAGCAATAGTCATATCCACCCAGGTCTACCTCAGCATCTTTCCAGCCCTCATAAGCACGGACAAGCGCAAGGTGGTCACTGTATGCACCAGAGAATTGAGATTTTGCTGCCTCTGCAAGCTACAATGAAGAGCATTGAACTTAAATAATGAAACAAGTTCAGGACAAGGATAACAGAGAAAAGAGGAACAGAGGGAAGAAGTGAAGAACAAAGAAATACATTAAATTTCAAGTAACCTCTGACAAAACAAAGAATTGGCTTTTCAATCATTAGTCAATCATCTAAACATGAGCAACTTACATCTTTTTTATCCAGCGGTGTTAGAAAAGGATCTCTCACGCTAAGGCCAGCAACAACAGTTAATATGGGATCCAGGCAATTGAAGATAGCACCTAATATAAGCATCTTGCCAAGCTTGGGTTCCATAGGAAGCATTGTCAAATAGCGTCCTGCAAATTAGAAAACCAAGAACAAGTTTTCATCATTTTGAGGGAAAATTAATTACTAAGCCAATTTTTCTAGTATTGTAAGGTATCAACCTACCTAGAATAGTCAAATTCTCATTCTCATCCAAAGCCCCAATTATTTTTAAATATTCAACTGCGTTTTGTACCTATGAATAAAATAATCAAACAAAACTGAGGTACAATTTATAAATAAAACACACACACAATAAATGAATAAACAACTTATATCTAATTAATAATAAAGGTATGCATGATTTGACAGAGTTCTAAAGAATAAATCAACTTTATCATTACCGCGAGTATTTCAGGAGACTGCAAAGCCCTAGACAAGAAGTCAGATATACTTCCAAGTCTTAGACTTTTGATTTGTAAACAGAGAGACTGCAAAGGTGTTCTCAAAATTTCTGGCAATTGATACTCGGCAAAAGCATCATATACACATCTAGGATAGAGATGGTAACACTCTCCAGGTTGAACACGACCAGCTCTTCCTCTTCTCTACAAAAAGGGAATCGAGGGAAAAACAGAATAATATTATTTTTCAACTTTCAATAGTTTCATGATCAATACTTAAGTTATTTATAGGAATACATAAACTCAATTTAAAAAGGGAAATTAGAAAACAAATAATACCGGTCATACTATATGAAGAAAAAATTAAAAAAAAAATCAAAACCAATGAACTCTTTAATAGTTGTAGCTTTTTTGAATATTTTTCCAAAAACACTTTCATGGGAAGTTGAGACATTAAATGCATTAACTTATATTAAAAAGACAAATACTTTAAATGAGGGAAAAATTGTCATTTAAGCGATAAATACATATTAAAATTTGTAACTTTTTCTAATTAATAAGTGAGACCGAATTGTTTTTCAAAAACTCTCTTATAATAGGGACCATAGGTAGTAGTAATAAGTAAGAAATATGGAAACTAATCCTGTAAGATAATCTAAGATTGAAAACTGGTCCTAAGAGGAAAACCAATATATTATGACATATTACTTTATAGTCTAACAACTACTGATTTATCGTGCAAGTTCTTCGGAGAAATATAAATATACCCAATTTATATTTCTCCGAAGGTCTTGTTTGATACAACAGTACAGACAACCACTCTCCTCTCAATGCTGACAGAAAGATCAAGACCTAAGCTAAAGTCTGGCAAAATATGCATATCATACAAAAAATCAAACTGAAACCAACTAAGCTTACTTGTCGAGCAGAAGCCTTAGAGATCCATGTAGGAAGCAAACAAGGTGTATTATTCAGTGCATCATATGACGTTTCTTTTGCTTTTCCACAGTCCAGAACAAAAACAACATCATTTATGGTGATACTCGTTTCAGCAATATTTGTTGCTAGCACTATTTTTCTCACTCCATATTCAGGCTCCTCAAATATTAACTTCTGCAAATCCAATATGTACAATTTTATATAAATATTGGGTGTAAGTAGGAAGGCCAATCATATACTTCCTTTCAAAAAATAGTTTGATATAGGATCTGATCATGCTTATATTTCAAACATCAGATTTTACAAAACTTGTTGCTAAACTGCAGTTTCTAATAGTTTAGGCAATTACACAAAAACCTAACAATGAGTAATCAACAGACAGAAGATTACTTGCTCTGAACTAGCCATTGAGCCATGACACGCTAGCAGCAAAACACGCTTAGAATCTCCCAAGACAGCATGTGCCTGTAGCTTCTCTTTCAGAGAGCTTATATCATCCCACCCGGTCATGAAAACCAAAACAGCACCAGGCCTTTCATTCTCACATATATTGCATAGGATATATTCTATGAGATTAAAACCAAAACAGTCAGGATTCCAACATGACAAAGACTCCTGTGTTTGAAGACTGTAATCTTTGAAATCAGCAGATCTAATTGCATCCTGGTAACATTTGACAAAAACGAAAATGAAGGAAATACTAAACAAATATTGAAGCAACTGCAGTTCATAATTACTTGCATACCTCTACTGCAGAAGCAATTTGGCTTTTCCTCTTTCTTGGGGCCTGTTTGTTCATTTTCCACGCCCTTTCTTGACCATAATCGTCAACTTGATTACAAGGAGTCAATCGATAACCCGTCATTTCAAGAATGTTCTCCAAGAAAAGAGTTCTAACAGGGTGTGTAAGGCCCTATATCAATAAGCATAACCGCCGAAACAATAAGAAAATAGATGTTAGTAATAAAATATCTTATAATCTCTTTCAAACTATATTAGAGTATCTTACTTTATCTCCTATGGTCAGGCTGTAATCTGAGTATCTTATATTATCTCTTAAGATTAGTTTTCATATTACTATTATTATCATGATTTGACTCCTGACTTCCCAATTTATTTAGGATTGAGTATGTATCTTTAATCCCTATAAATAGGGCTTAGTGTTAAAAGTTAGTATCAAGCTATGATTAATAATATTCGAACTCATATTATTTTTCTCCTCCTTTGTCTAAAACTCATAACTTCGACATGATATCTAAACTCTTGTTTGATACTCTGTATTTGTCCTGTCACTATTTTGCTGTTGTGTTCCTGAAAACCAAGCTATTATCAATAATATTCAAACTCTTATTATTTCTCTCCTCTTTTGTCTAAACCTCATAACTTCGACGTGATATCTAGAGTCTTGTTCGATATTCTGTATTCGTCCTGTCACTATTTTGCTGTTGTTTTCATTAAATTTAAAAACATTCTTAATGTATACTTGTATTTGGAATCCTTTCGTTGAACCCTGCTTTAACTCAACAATTTTCTCTGGAGATTTTTGTAGCCATCTAATTTAAGAGACGCGTTATGCCTGTATCTTTCAGGCACTATTGCTGCCACTGACTGCTGTCGCAGAAAATTATTCTGGCGAAACCATCAAGACTGGAATCTGCTGATCTACAAAACCCCAAAGTTTATGAACCAACAACCATAACACACGCCATTACATCAAGCAACTCTTGCCGGCGTGTGAATACCACACACCACCATACATGTTGATTGTTGTTCTTGCTGGCTTTCTTTTCTGTTTTAGTATGTTTGGCTTCTAGGTCTTAATTTTCTACTGTCTTATTTGGTTTTAGGTAGATTACCACCTTGTGTTTTAATGTTTCGCTCGCTGAAGTTCGTGTTCTTGGGTTGTTTCCGCATTTACTACAGCTCGAGTCGCGACCCTCTCAAGTATTTGCTGCCTTTGGTCATAAACCATGGCATTTTCTGTTTAAGTCGAAGTTGTGCCACCACCATAATCCGTTCCAATTAGAGTTTCAGCTGCCAGAGTGCTCACACTGGCTAAAAATTGTTTAACTTTGTTTTGATGCTATGACATTTTCGGTTAAGTGTTTCAATCATTATGGTTTGGTTTTGCTTATTCTTAAGCTTTGATATTTTTGCTTCTGTCTTGAATAGTTAAGGCTCGTATTTTACCTCCTGCTCTTGATGGTAAAGCTTTTGTAGTTAGTACTTTATGGTGGTAAAACATTTCTTCTTTGAAGTTCAGACATCATTGGTTGACTGTTTTGGCATTCTTAGTTTATTACATTAGAGTATAAGATGAAATACTAAATGTCGATGCATTTCCAGAAATAATGAAAATAACTTTTTCACATTTTCATTGTTTCTAAAAATGTAGACACTTTACCTGCTTATTAAACAGTAAAATTAACACAAATTTTAGGAATTGAAAACCAGAAATATTTTCACAAAGTAAACGGTGTAAGCAACCCCTTAGCCTTTCTGTTAGAAAATTTTACAATATCTATCCCAAAGAAAGTTAATTTTTTTAATAAAAGAAAACTGAAATGGAAACTACTTGGAAACGTGAATTATGGAGCAATTGCATTCCCATCTATGACAACATTATACCTAGTTTAAACCCTCTAAAAATTTGAGTAGGGCAAACTCAACCTTACAAAGCCAACTTGTAAGATGAAAAATGTCTTCCACTTATACAAACAGATTTTCAAGTCATATCACATCACATCAAAAGTGGAACAGCCAACAAACCCATTTACTTAATTCTTCCAAATCATCCCATTTTATATCTTTCACATAATATTTTTTAAAATCAAACTGGCCATTGATCCACTAAAAGTCCTGACTGCAGTTGAACCAATATATAATCTAATAATGACATTAAATGGCATATAGGGTTTAATCCTTTAGGTATGGAGGGAGAAAAAGGAACACCTAGAATAACAAAATTATATTGATATTATGTCAAAGATACGTTGGATGATCCTACATAGGACAAAGCATTAATTCTTAATTTCTTATTCATATTAACATAGGACTCTTAATCCTAATTAAACGACTTAATAAAAAATGATATATGGATATAATGGAGATGATCTCAATTACGATAAATAATTATACGACCAAATATTTTCCAAAGACACAACAGCCCGCATCACAACATAAACAAGGAATATCATTTAGTTTGTGAAACAGACCGGTATGTTCACTATTGGAGCTCCGTTGAAGTACAAAGAGAACAGCTCTGCATCTAGGGTAGCACTCATCAAAATAAGTTTGAGTTCGGGCCGATGGGGAAGGAGATCTTTAAGGATAATAAGTAGAAAATCTGTTATAAAAAAGGCACGAACATTAATATTCATAAGAAATCTTCTGAAAGTCAAAGAGCTGATCAAATTCAGAGTTCTACCTTCATTCATCCCACGTTCATGAATTTCATCCACAATAACATGAGTTACACCTTTAAGGTTTCTATCAGCAAGTAATCTTCTTAATAAGATGCCTGTGGTGCAAAAGAGTAGATGTGTATCTCTCCCTTTCATTCCCTCCAGTCGAACTCTATATCCAACCTTTCAACAAAAAAAACTGTGTGTGAGCAAACAATAGAGTAATAGTTGAATTCTAAGAAAACATCTCAAGTTCTAAGAAAATATAGTAGTAATTAGTTGGGATAGTATATTGAAAGTAATGGTCATTGGCAGACAAACTCACAGATTCACCCAATTTCTCCCCTCTCTCAAAAGCAACCCTTTCAGAAACAGACATGGCTGAAATGCGTCTTGGTTGTGTGCATATAATATTACACGCAGCTCCATGAACTGATTCTATCTCAGACTCCAAAATAAATTGTGGAATTTGTGTTGTCTTGCCACAACCTGTTTCACCTGAAATGATGATTACCTGTAAAATTGAATTATAGATGTCAATTTGCAAAAAGATTGAAATTAAGATTATGAACTACTTGTAAAAACATATTTAGCAGCAACCAGCCAACACATCCAAATCAAGCATAGGGTAACATAGAATTAATCAAGAATACAAGATGCATACTAAATTTAGTAATTATTAATAATAAAAGCATTTATTGTCCCAATTAAACATCAGTAGCTCAGCAAAAGAATTTCTGGTTGGTTACATTAAAAGTGGGCAAATAAAAGCTGCAAATATTTTTTATAATGTCAAGGGTCTTAAGGATCCCATGTGTACTGCTAAGGACAAAGCGGTATCATTCAAAGGTACTAAATATGCTTTTAGTCCCTTTAAATAAAGTGACTTCTGTTTAAGCCCCTACGTATTTATTACCATTTCGATCCCTCAGTGTTTTAGAGTGGGGACTTTTCGCCCCTGGCATATTTTTCTTGTCTGTTATATACGGATGAGAATGTCATGCAAGCATTACCACATGTCCGAATTTGTCTTGCATGGATTAAAATGTGGCAAAAAAATTACGTGTAATGACATGTCATCACCTTCCTCTCCCCTTCCAAACTGTAAGTATCCAGTTTCCTCCTCCAACACTTCTAATTACGCTGCCCACTACACCCTTCTTCCACACCAAGCCAGCAATAGTCCTCAGAGTCATTTCCCTCCTTTCCACCCTCATTCTCTCCTTTTAAATTTGCTACCATGAATGCAAGTATTCAGTGGAGATCGTGATTCATGACCTTCAAAGAGGAAAGAGAATGACCAACCTTTCTACCCATTGTTCCTCTATTGGAAAAAATTGATTAAAAAAAAATATTTCCACCTTTCTATTACCATAGATCAATCAAATTATGTACCTGAAAACCCACGACCTGTAATAATAAACCGTAGAATGACGGCTCAGAAAACAGATAAAGAAGGAACCAAGTACAAACCTGAAACCATCAGCCCCTGAATCAACAACTAAGGTGTGACCCTGACGACCAGCCACAAGCAATATGATGTGCCAGAATTGTTTCACAACCCCACATCCTTGACCAGAATCTCACCATCTTCCACATCAAAAGATGCTGCTGACTCCGCCAAGAGATCCTTTCCGATAAAGCCCACAAACCACAGATCCTCCCTCATCTAACTAAATGAAACAATACGATCCATAGTTAAGCATGTCTTGAACCGGAGCTCTAGCTGCTGTAGAAGGTTGGCCTTGTCAGATTCTAGTGCATGAGCGGAGTGCTTGTCCGTGTCGAAACAAGGTTTAATCATTTCATACGTTTTCAATTTTAATATATATCTTATTCTAGTGCAGGTAAGGAGAACTCCACTGTGTTCAATCAAGGTTTGATTATTTCATTTTTATATTGTACCTTCATCTCTTTTTTTAACTTTGAAATCTTAAATTATTGTGATTACGATAATTTATGATAATCTTATGGACGTGATTCTTTTCATTTTTCTTTTGCATGAATCAAATTGAGTAAATGTAAAAGAATGTTGATAATATAACATTGAACCCTAATTTCCTGTCTCAGTCACATTAAACCACTTTGGCAGCTGCCACTTCACATAGAGTGACACAATGCCACATGACATGATTACATGACTTGCATTAATACTAAACATATTTGGATCAATGATATGGACCAAATATAAGAACTCTGGAATAACAACGGGTCAAAACAACATCAAAAGCTTGATCAGGGTCCAAAAGCAAAACACTGGTGTATTTTGAGGTACTAAAAAATTATTTACATCTTTCATAAAACAACCCAAATTCATACATCAAGATACTGTAGAAATTATATAAACCAAAACAGGTCAAATCTCAAGCGCTTTTTGACTATTGGTTTGAGGCATTCAAGTCAGTACCCACCACAAACATGATACTTCTCAGTCATTGATAACTTGCTCAAGCTAACCTATGATGATTGATAAAATGAGATATACGTGCCTGATAAAGAATAACTAGAGCACTGCATAAGTGCAGTTGATCTAACATAAAATGTCTATCTTCTGGACAAAATAACAAATCCAGATCCTATTCCAGCAATTTATGATCATGAATATGAATCCATGATACAATTCTCCCAGCACCCAATAGCCAACCTCTCCTCCCAAATACAACCACTGCTGCAGCAGCCACAGCAATTCAACCATACCACCAACATATTTAACCATTCATTCTCCATAAAATAGCCTCGACAATTTTGCCTATCTTTGGTTTAAAAAATTTGACAGCCAAATATCCAGTTACTTTTTTCCAACGCTTGTTAATTTCACATTACAACTTTGAGTTTGCATAAAAGCACTGAACTTATCCTCTGAACCATCTCATATATGTTCTTCAGCATGTAAGCCAGTCAAATTGGCCACATGAATTGGCCTACAAGAATGGTATCACAAGACTAACATGAACATATTAAATAAGTACTTTTGGTGATACACAGCTCAACGTATAATGCAGTTAAAAAATCAGAGGCTTGATCCATAAAGTTAATAGCCCTAATGAAATACATTATACAACTATTCAACAAACCTGATTCTTTGATATGGCTGATAATATTGCTCCTTTCTCTTTATAAGCAGGGAGATTGCTACGAAATTCTAACATTCTTCTTCCTTCAGGTGATTCCTAAAATGAAAAGGGAAGACGTCAAGAACATTCAGCAAAGTCATTTTGTTGTCTAAATGGTTTCTAAAGTGTTAAGTTAAAGGGATTTATATGGAGAAAAAGAGAAAGAAGGCTAACGACCACGATCTTAACAACAATGTCTAATGACCACAAAAGAGAACCATCAAAACTTTTTCTATAAAACCTAATACCACTGCCAGATTAGTTAGGCATGAACATAACACCCATTTTCCATACCCCAACCCTCAAAATGAAAGTTCAAAGTTCAAAGAAAACACCACAACACCTCGTTTAACATCTTACATTGAATATAAATTATTAAGTAGTGACGAAGTTAATATCAACATCTTATGACTCTGAATTGTGAACATAAAAGTGAAAAAACTGAAAGCGCAGACGAACTATATTTTAACAAGGAATACATGAAATAATTTTATATCCAAGTTATAGTAACCTGCCAAGCTTGCTGCTGATCTCGCATTTGCAAGCTTATCCGCCAGACAGTTTTCTCGACAACAGTCTTACTGGATGCTAGCTGCTCAGGTTGCTCAAAAAGCCCTTCGTCTGTACCAAAACTGCCATCACTGCTTGATCTTGCAAAAGACAAATCTGAAAAACTTTTGTTTACCCTGGACATTTGGCTAAGGTATTCCTCGAAGTATGCCCCAACCCTCCTGAACACAGTGATAGGCATGCTCACCTATCAAATACTGAAAGCTTTACTGAGGTGTCTCTCTCAGGAGAGATAAATTTTCCATCGATAAAATTTGTTATGAAATTAGATCTATAATTCATTAGGCTTCACATGCATTCAAACATGAAAAGTTAAACAGAATAATAGTAGAAAGAGGGAGGAGTAAACAGGAAGAACATTTAAGGAATCCTAAGGGTCTGTTTGGAGGAGGATTTTGGAGGGGGGGGGGGGGGGGGGGGGGGTTTCTTTTCCTTTTATAAATTAAGGAAGCTGAAAAATGTTACTAAAAATGAATTAAGTGTAATTAAAATGTTATATGATCATCTATCATGTTATTCTTTCAACAAAAAAATTAAAAATCTCAATTATACACCAAAATATAGTTTTAGCTCTCCAAAAACTCACCTTCCAAAATCCTTCATCCAAATACACCCAACGCTTTTATGTAATGTCTAAAACCAAAGAAAATGGGAAAGTAGATAACAAATCAAAGAGCAAAACACGTACTTCCCGCTGGGGCCGCCTTTCGTCCAAATCATATCTATAGTTGGGAAGTGGCACCTTACTGAATACAACAACCTTGGAATACATATGGCTGCCATAAACAAGTGCAATTGAATTGAAACAATAAACACCAGACAAGAAAAGACTTCTGATTCAAAGGCATTACAGAAAAAAACACACCTATACAGCCCCATTCTAGTTGCCAAAACTGCTATTTCATCAAAGTCACGCCTATCCTTTTTCTCCCTCGAGAACAACTCTTGCTTACTCTTGTCATTTAACAGCATCGTTAATTTCCTATACCACTCTTCCATGGTTTCGTTGGGGAGACCACTCTGCCAAGTAAATTTCAAACAATGCATAAACAACACAGAAAAAAATAAACATCCAAATTCAAATATAGCTGTATAATTACGAACATTCACACTTACAGTTTGAATTACGGGATAATAAAGAAAAATAAATACATATAAGAAGCATCAATTAAATTTAAATAAATAAACTAACCGGTAGTGAAGGAACTTCAACTTGACGATTGGAACCTTCCTCGAAAATGACGTCATCGTAAGCAGAAACGTAGCGAGAATTTATCTTGTTGTCAGATAAGGGGGTTTGAAGAGTGGTAGGTGTAGGTGTATGGTTTTCGCGTAGTTTGACGACAATCGGAGCGGGGGAGTTAGCGGAGGTGATGACGGAGCGTAAGCGGTGGTGAGGAGGAACGTAAATGGTGCCATGGGAGGACAGCGAGGGGCGGTCCTTCATGGCGAGAAATGGAAGATGAAATGAGGGTTTTAGGGTTTTGGGAATGGACGAATTAGGGAGCATGCAAGCTTAGACGAAACGGCGTCGTATTCGATTTTGTGATGTTTCTATGTGTGTGTATGTCAGTGTGTGTGACGGGACGGAAGAATAATAACTCTCTTGAGCGATGATGAAGGAACGATGTTGAGAGAGCGTTCCTTTACTGCTAACGGTTACGCCACGTCAATCTCCGTCACTGCCACGTCTGTATATATGACTCAGGAAGAAGAATATGGATTTCTTTTTACCATTTTAATTAATATATATTTTTTAAGAATATAAGCTTCAAAATAAATTGTCAAAAAATATATATATTTTAGGTCAAATAAATTTGTTTTCCTATAGATATTTCAAATTTCATTTTTAGAACTTCAAAAAATTTCATTAAATTATGATCTCCTAAAAGTTTTCAATCAATAAATTTAGTTGTGATGGTTAATATCTAATACCAACATGTATGTTTTTTTAATTGACCTGCTATTATTTAAAAGATTATTGATTAAAATAATGTGTTTTTTAAAATAAACCTGAATATCTAATTTTTCATAGTGAAATAACATGTCCATTCTCATCATATTCTTGCATGGTTGTTTCAAGTATAACTTACCAGTATAATAGAACCAACAACTGTGTGATCTCTAAATAAAATCATTGCAAGGAAGTCATAGTCAATTTGAGCTTACTTAATTAGTTGGTTATGGTATAACCACTGCAACTAGTTTTAGTATAACAGATGCAGTTGGTTATTATAGCTGCAATTTTTGCGAGCTGTAATTAGGGTCGTGCATGGTAGGATTTTTTTTAAAAATTAAACTATATTTATTTTAAAATTAATATATGAATTTGGATTTATAACAAAATCTATTATTTAGTTTAAAATCAGTTATAAAATCAATTATAAATTTGGTTATAGTTAAATAATCGGTTTATAATTAAGTAGTTTTAAAATCGATTTTTTTTTAAAAAAATCATTTATTCATAATTTAAAAATCGGTTATTTAAAAAAATCGATTTTTTCGATAAATTTTTTAAAAATTTGTCTCATCAAATTTTTTGAGAAAAAATTCAATTTAAAATTTTTTTGGAAAAAAAAGTTTTTTTTATTTTATATTTTTCGATATTTTTTTGAAAAAAATAAATTTCAAAATTTTTTTAAAAAATAAAATCTCGAAATTAACAAAATATTGGTAGTGGATAAAAACTAAATCCAAATATAAAACATAAGTGGTTATCCAACCGAATTATAACTATATATTTTAAACCGGATTTTTAAAATAGATTTAGTTTTGAATTTGGATCTTATAACCGAATTTTTTGCACAGTCCTAACTGTAATGGTTGAATCTTTCAGGTTTTTTCTTTGTGGCTTATTTGGTCTTGTCATTTCCTTGTTTCTTTCATTTATGCCTTCCCTAAAATATAAAACATATTATATATAAATAAAATAAAAAGTAAAAAAACTTTACCACAAGTATAAAACTAGAATATAAATATACTTTATTTTTTTGAGCTGGCACTTTTTCAGCATCAAATGTTTTACCACCCTTAATATGTTGTTCACCATTAGCTATTTTATAGCGCATTTAGACATCGTTGTTATATTCTTTTCAGTCAAAAATCGAATCCTCGGCAACATTTTTACCTTTCCAACCTTTTGCCTTCAACTTAGTTTTTATTCATGTGCATACATAGACAATTGTATAGCATATTTATCATTTATCAATAGCTTAAGGTCATTCTTGCAAATGATCAAACATTATATTTTCACCATACCCTAACTAAAAAATCATCAAATTTTAGAATCAATTTTCTTAATGATACCGCGATCTAGGAGCTACTCCCTTTATATATCACCCATTTCATACCTTTAACTTATGGCATATAATGAAAAACCTCTATGTATAGAATAATACAGTAGATAAACTCATTTTATAAAACAAGAAAAATAAAAAATACAATACAATACACATTTGTACATAACAAACAACATATATAATGAAATAAAAAGCAAGCCT
>JBBPBS010000968.1:16552169-16563726 GCA_037974835.1 Cicer judaicum
GTATTTAGGATCAAAAGATCAAATAATGGGAATACAATCCTCCTCCAACATAAAGCATTAAAAAACTAGTCAATTTTGATACACATAACAAACAACATAATAAAAAATAGCAAAACCTACCCCACATATTTTCAAGTATCAAAAGAACAAAGAATAGAAATCTAACCATATCCCACCACAACCCATTAAAATACTAAACATGGATTTATGGATGAATAATGAGAAAATGTTTTACGAAATCCAACTCATATTTATAATTACTTTTTTTATTGTATTTTTTTCTATTCTTTTCTCATTTTCTCTTTCGTAAAAAAAAAGATTTATAAAAATAATAGAAAAAAAAATGAAGGAAGTTAACTTATAGGACAAAGAGGGAGAATTTAGAGTTTCATGCTTATAATTATGTTTTAATAATATTACGTCAATTAACTTAATGCACAAGTTGCTATCACATGTGTGTATATTAATTGAAATTAATAATAAGGATCAAATTTATTGACGTAAAATTTTTAAAGGACCATTATTTGAAGAAATTTTTTAGAGAGATTAAAAATAAATTTTGATAAATTTATAGATTGTTTAAGGCTAGTAACTTTGGTGTATTGTGATATAAGTGTTTGGGCTTATGATCACTATGAGAGGTGGTCTGGAGAATGGATGAGAGTACAACCAAAGAATAATTAGGATTTGAACATGAATGGTGTGCATTTAAAATTTGGAAGAATATGTTTTTATCACAAATTAAATTATGACAAAAATTATGATGCTAGAGAAAATGCACTGAATTTACTTCATTTGAGTTTTGAATTTGGTTTTGTTGTCTAAGTTTTAACTTTTAAACACTATGAGATCTCCGAAGGGAACTTTAGAAAATTTTATTCTATATCTTCCAGTTATATTCTTACTTCCCCATTCCTTTTATCGTTTTTTATTTTCATTATTTTATATTTTAATTTTTACTCTTATCTCAAGTTCTCTTGACTAATTATACTCACTCCATCGAGTTTCTCAAAAAAAAAAAATTAAACATAAAAAAAATCTATTCGTTGTTTTTAAAAAGTTAAATGGTTTGAGTTTTTTGAATGTACACTAATTCAGTCAATTGTCTGAAATGATCGATATTTAAAAAAAATGAAAGTGTATGTTACAAAACTTTAACCCTCAAAATTTTCAAAATAGATATGTGTTTTAGAGAAGTTGAACCACAATGTTTCAGAAATTTTGTAGTGAAATGAGTGAAAAAAATGACTGTTATTTATAAGGAAGGGTAAAATTGAAAGTTCATATCAGTTACAGGGATAAAAGTATAATTGTGGGGTTAGAGATAATCTTTTGGAATTCTAAGTCTAAGGTGGATCTATATGTTCCAAAGTATAAACGGGCCGTACATTCAACTCTTAACGTTTAGTGGGCTTAATGAAGATCCACACACACACTTAGATTAGCTTTAGTTTAAGCCCAGTTTCATCCAAAAATCAATAGTGCAAGAATTGCACTTTTATTCACATTTTGGGATGCCAATCAACTCATCCATCTCTTGAGATTTGAGAATAATAATTATAAATATATGTGATAGTTGAGTTGATGATATTATTAAATTGACTATTTTATTTAATATAAATTTAAATTTCACAGTTATATGAATTGATTATAGTATAACTTATCATTTCTTATGAGATAAAAAAATAATAATTATAAATAATTTTTAATTAATTTTAAATTAATAATCTTTAAAAATTGTGTTGTTTTTAGGTAATTTTTGCAAAATTATTCTGAATAGTTTATAAAAATAATTTTATTCTAATTTATGTTATAAATATAATTTATATATTAGTGTTTATACTATAAATTTTTATATAAATTATTTATCCAAGTAAAACCACGTGTCTAACCTGAAAAACATATTAAAATAGTTGAATTATTGTTTTTTTTTTTCAAAATTAATTGAACAAGTTGACTCTTCAAATTTGTTTGCTTGTGATTTTTAAATAAAAAATCTCAAGAAACTTGTTGCATACTTGCATGTGACATGTGAGTAATTATAATGGCGGTGAAAAGGGTTCATCAACCCTTTTATAACTCCTTCTATATATAAATATTTTAATATATTCATTCAATTTCGTTTTCTTTTTATATAATTTTTCCAATCATGTCACCGGTATATTATATTTTTGTCATCAAATTTTATATATTTTTCTCAGCAAGTAAAATAAATATATTAATATACATCAATCTTTCTCTTTCCCCTTTTACAATTTATATACAATGGCCGATTTATTTTTCCAATGTCATTTCATATTACATTCAAATTAAAATAATATATCCAGATCGAATCCGTTGTTTATATCTTTATTTAATTTTACTAAAAAAATCATTTTTTTACATCTAATAATAAACTAATACTAGTGACAGTGTGATACTGTTTTTTCATCCTTGAAAAAAAACAAAACTCTGCGACCGTCAAGAAGTGAACGAACAAGTTTTCTACGCCGTAAGTATGATTAGAGATGTCGGGTCAGTGTTTATAATATTTTATTTATATATTATATACAACACACATCAAAATAGAAATTTGACCATATACAAGAATTTTTTTTTTATAAGACCATATACGAGAGATCGAGTAATTATTATTTGTAAGTATTATTATATGAAGTAAAATAGTAAGCATTTTTCATATTTTTAGTATATAAAATTTTATAGGTAGACCAGTATTGAAATAAGACATTGATTTAGTTGTCGGGGCATGCTTAGAAGATTAGGTAAATAATTTCAAAATAATGGAATCTGACCAAGTTGAGTAATGAGACAGGCTGGGTAGGGGTCTATGTGCCCCCTTTTAATGTCCAAATGATTCATAAGAAAACATTTGAACCACATTAAATTAAAACAGGAAAAATAAAAATCTCTATCATTGTTGGATAAGTAGAGTTTAGTGTTTTGTTGTTACGTTGTTGTCCGAAGCTAAATACAAGAGAAAAAAAGTTTTTATATATAATTATAAACTATACACAACTAACAAAATATATGACATTGTTGACAAGGTTCATTAAGTACGTAGACATGAATTTTACAATAAAATTCATTATTATTAAAGAATGACTATTAGACATGTTTCAGTTTATTTAATAAATTTTTATTTATCCGAATAATTAGTTTATGATTTTTAGTTAAATAAGATTTAAATTAACAGTGTTGACTATTACATCATAAATATATGGTTTTGTGATGTATAAGACATAGAAAATAATTAATCAAAGTCGTGTATATTTAAATATAAATGAACGAATTGAAACGTCTTGTCAATTAATATATGACATTTATAATTCAGAAATCTACGACATAAACTTATGTTATATTTAGCATTCTTCCTAGACAAAAAAACATGTAATGAAAATGAGTGTAAATTTGTTGCCGGTGCAGGGCCACCATGGTAATCGTCGGTTATGGCCATATACTATGTGATTAGATATTAACAAGCATGAAATTTCAAATATTTAAAAAAGTGAAGCACTGATTAATGTTTGGGGTAGTAAGTGACTTATTTGTCTTGCACATGTCTAAGTATTTCTTCTTTGGAGGCATAGGTGACTGAATCAGAATGTTCTTTTCAACTATAACATATATATATACCATTATTTGATTTGGATTGGTATTGACAAATCTTTTAAACGGAATTGATAAGTCAAAATTATATTAATCACTGTTCAATGTATATGGACAATGAAAATTACGAGAGATCTATTAATTAAAGTTATTTTCATAAAGTTGATCTGTTTGTAAAATATATTAGAATGCATGTTTTTATTTTTTTACGAAATATTAGCTTGCATGTTGATATGGTCACTTTTGCATATATGTGATTTTTATAAAACAATATATTTTCAGTCTTTATAAAGTTATGATTTTTTAAGTGTAGTGTTTAAAAAAAGTTATTCACTTTAATTCAAATTTTGATTTTATATAAATTTTTTTAAAGACTTTTTAAATAGAAATTAAAAGTGAATAATAAATTTTTAATAGACTAAAAAATTAAAAACTTTTTTATAGAGACTACTTACAAATAAATTTTAAAATTTTATAAAAACTAAAATTTATCCAACTCTTAATTTATTATTGATATAATGGTATTTTTCTTACAAATGTATTTATCATTTTATTTCAAATTAACCCTATGAAATACACCATATAAGGTAATTAAAAACATGACGGGCTAGTAGCACAATCAATTGAGTTGTTCGTGAATTATTTAAATGTTTGGTAACAAACAAAAATTTAAGATTAATTAATTATAATTTAATTAACAAATATCTATATTGTTAGATTCTCTTGTTTTATATTTGAATTTAAGATCACATATTATATAAATTTATTGTGATATTTAACATCTCTGGTATAAACATAAAAATGGAAAAATAATTATTTTAGTCTTTAAAATTATATGTCGATATGTTTTGGTCTTTGACTTATACCAGAATATTTAAAATTAATCATCGAATCATCAAAATGTGAGTAAGTTTAATATGTGATATTATAACGTTCATTTACTATTTTGACGGTAAATTATATTTTTCAATGATTTTTATGACAACAAGTTACATATTTCATATTTTTTTTTTCATAATTTGAATAATAATTTAAATTTTTGTTGAATCAATGACTAAAATGAAATAGCCATATACTTTTAAGAATTAAAATAATAATTTAAAAAAAAACTTTAAACTTAAACTCAATTACTTAAATAAATAAATTCCATACCTTATAGGCTCGACGTCAACGACTATGAATACCTAACTCATTTATAAGTATAAATTAAGTTATATTCTTGCAGTTGTGGCTGAATAAGATTATTTTTATTAATGATTATGATTTTATCATCTTTTGTTATTTATATTTTGGACCATATTCAATACATCATAGTCCAAGTTCAATTAGAAAATGAATAATTTTGGTTGATATAATTCAGTTAGTAATGCAACGTAAATTTTTTGAAACTAGGGCAAGTTGTCACTTAATAAGGGATCCATAAGTTCACCCTAACTCATTTGGACATTTGATCATAACCATTAGATGGACGATAAGGAAATCTAATTATGTTGGACACAATTCACATATACTTGCATTTTGAACTACTTGGTGACAATCACATTATGATTACATCTACTAGATGACAATCATCATTTAACAATTAGAATAACATGCATCGTACAATCTGAGGGTGATTTGAATATCATAGATTTCTCCTGTGATGATTACCACAAAAGTCTTTTAGAAATTATAGAAAGATTCAATGTATAATGGAGACTCCTCATGTCATAAAAGTATAGACATTGAAATTCTAACCTTAAAATACCCTGTATTCTCTTACAAATTTTTACTTATTCATTGGAGTGTGTACAAATAAACCATCAAATAAGGAGTTAATAACAAAGTCATTCATCTCTTTCAGTTGTTGTTCCATCATCAATTTTATCAATCGTTGTTCCGCCATCTATTTTAGAGATAAAGTCACTATTTTTGTAACAACTCCAACTAATACTTTAAGTGCACAACTCAAATCTACATTGAAATCATGGAGTTTTTATAACTTTTACCTTGAAGTTATTTATTACATATAATTCGATTAAGAAATAAAAAATATTTATGATTAATTATTTTAATTAATATTTAAATTTAAAACACTTCAAAATAAATAATTATTAATTAAAATTTATTAATCACTTAAATTTAATAATTTATCTGAATTTTGTATAGATACATATTTGAGCGTATTATATATATATAAAGAAGGTAAGGTAGGTAGAGAAGGAAATGATCTGAGAAAGGCACGACTCATAAGCAGTGTCTGTGACTGTAATATGATGTACGTACAGGAGCTGTGGAAGCGGAATAATGCCCACATCGTTTTATGTTGACAATTGATGACCAAATTCAAAGAGCTAGCTTATGAGAATGTCATTAATTTGATTTGGGGACCAATTATTAATACTATTAATCTATTAAAATAAGATGTGGGACCAGGTGGGCCCCTTTGTTGATCGCTGGACCAATTATGTGCAACAACTCGTTATGATATTCCCCTAGCTGGACACTATATTCTATAATAACATCTGCTTCATTAATTATTATATCCTATCCATCTTGTGAGACCTGTATATACATTTCTTTGTAGTAACGATAAATGCCACATACTGTATTTTAATAAACTTACTAATTCTACAATATACTTTATGTATTTTAGTTCACACAAAAAAAATCCTTAACATTATTTAACCACTTTTACAAGTTGGAAGAGTGAATTAATATTTTCATCTTCAGATGAATATTACATAAATAAAAAAATGTGACAAGTTAATAAAAATTACAAAAAATAAATATAAATTATAATAATATTGATCAAACAAAAAAATTTAATATATAAAATAGCAACGATCGAAGTACATAATTTATAGAATCTTTAATGTACTTTTGAATTATTTTAAAATATTTTAGAATGTCAGCAATATTCACTCAAACATAACTATCATAACTTTACTACCATTTGATAGAAATATTAAAAGAATTAAAAATAATTAACTATCATATGGTAAAAATATATTGAGAATACATCTTCGTAAAGTCTAACTAGACCATATGATAAATATCGATATTAATGTTAGGTTAAATATCTTATCTTAAATTTAAATTTGATACATTGCAATTGTATTGTAAATTTTTAATAATATTTAATAATATTTACCATTTTCTTTACATACAAAAAGAAAACTATAAAATGTTGTGCCTCGGTTGCTTGCTAAACAACTATAACTTTTCAAGGGGTGAAGTTAACACCTTGAAATTTATAAATTGGCACTTTTAATACAAAACTTCTTTTTTTATTCGTTAACAAGTGTTATGGTACTTGTTAGGAACATTCATCTGTTAATTGATAATTAAAATTATAACTTTAATTAAAATAATTTTTGAATTTTATAGATTAATAAATATAATTTGTAATTTGTAATTTTTCACCATTAAAAACAATAATATATGCTAATAATTAAATATATAATCATCTACTTTGATCTTATATTAATGTAATTATAATTATAATTTCAATAATTTATTATTAACTTGACTAATGAAGTAACTATTTACATGATCACTCACTAAATTACAGTTATTATATATATATATATATATATATATATATATATATATATATATATATATATATATATAAAACTCGGTACATAAGTACTAGAGAATTACACATGGTTGGAATAAGCTTGAACTTTAACATTTTTTTGGCAGTATGCATGTTTGAGTGTCTTTACTCTTTTGTGTTAATTTAGATTAGTGTGATTTATTGTGTGGGCCACTTTTATAATTGATCCATTGTTGATTATTATTCTAAAAATTATTGAAAATTTTAATGATTGTTGATAATATTTATCGGAAATAATAAATTATAATCATTTTTTATTTTTATAAATAATACAATATTTTAATTGATAATAATTCAATATAATATATATATATATTATATTTTTTAATTTTTATTTTATCAAAACATTATTATTTGAATTAATATTTCAATTATAATAAAAAAGAATCATCATTAATGTTTACTATCTAAGAGACGATCTAAATAATTATAAAAGTTTAAAACATTTTTAAAAATTAATATATAATACATCGTGATCTATTTTGAAATTCGTCATGGATTACTATATCTAACTCTTTCACATTGGTTCTTTTATGAGTGAAAAAAGCAATATGAATTTATTTTGTCCACACACATGAGTGAACAACTATTTATCATTGAAATGTCATGATTCCTTTGGAAAAAGATTAAAATATCATATGATTGCGATGCTTCACTAGATTCAATAATTATTATATAATAATTCTTAATTTGGTTCTATTGATCATCAAAAGTTGATGGAGATGGAAACCACCCCCGCGCATTCCGTAAAAGTAAAAACTCCTTTGCTTTCCTAGGGATGCTTAGACTTCAAATCATTGTTATCTCCTTTAATCTTAAATTTTAGGATTATTATTTTCAAATTATTATTGTTTGAATACCTCTATTTATAATTTCTATCGATTCGGTGCATCTATCGTATTGTATTCACATAAAGTTTATTATTAAGAATAGAATTATAATAGTAATATTTTCTATAACATGTTTTTAAAAATTTGTTTTTATTAGATGAAATACACGTAAATTCCACCATTTTATATGAGATTTATCTTTAAAATGATTAGATACAATATATATGTATTTCAACTAATAAAAAGGTGAATATTGAAAAGAGAGTATTATTAATCTTATTCATTAAGTATAAGAATACAAAAATTTACTATAAGACGAGTTGTGTGTCCTTCGCTCGATTCTAATATTAGATTGAACCATTTTTTTTGTATTGATACTTTCGATCCATTTATTCCTCTAATTTTGACCAAATTATTTTATGTATCACTTTTGGCCAAAACCTCATGATTAATTATTATGGTTATAATGATAAAGTATGCCTTTTTTAAATAACAAAACATGTCTGTATTGCATTAGTTTAATATTGTGTGCAAAAACACAAAGTTTAGCTCATGAGAATTCCTAAGTCAAAAAAATATATCACGAAAATATTTGAAGTTGAGAAAACCTTAGTGGCGGCTAACCTATGTTAACGTGTAAAAATTTATATGCTTTCTTTTTTTGTTTTTTGTTTTTTAGCTTAGACAGTGGTTTTGTAATTAAAGTTAAATATTTGCATATGTTCTGAATTTCAACCCTAATTTGGTCTAATAAAAAATTTACGTGTCTATTAATAATTAGAATGGTAGTAATAAGAATAAGCAAGTGACATATTTTTCTTTCATAGATTAATCGTACTTCATAGGAAACTATTTCCTTTATCAACTAGTGTATTTAATATCTCATCCAACTTCTAAGCACATATTAATCTTCTCTATATTACTAAATTGTCAGTGGTTCAAAACGTTGATACCATTTCCTTTATCAACTAGTGTATTTAATATCTCATCCAACTTCTAAGCACATATTAATCTTCTCTATATTACTAAATTGTCAGTGGTTCAAAACGTTGATAATATACGCAACACCTAAACATCGAAGTAACACTCACAATTTATCTGTCTTTAAATAATCTAGCAAGAATCGAACTAATAACATTCATACTCAATATATATCTTTTAAACATTAAACTAAGTAACCAACTCATTGGAGTTAACATTTAGATAAGTTTATAGCTAAGAGCCTAAGATGCATATTTGCCACGACACACGATTTAATTGATAATTATTTTTTTATTGATAATTATTTAATACGATAAATATTATGGGTGGGATAGAATAGTGTATATACATTCTCATTAATTAATGATTAGAGTGGACCGAAATTAATTTTGGATCTATTAACCAAAAGGCTTCGAAATTAGGAAAGTGTGAATTGGTAAAACCAATATAGATCTAAAGAAGGGGCACACCGAATTGAGAAATAGAGTGGTACTATTATACTAGTAATTACGTGAAGCATACGGTCTTTTCAAGTTGGGAATAGAAAGTGTGACACGTTTATCTCTCTCCATATTTCACAATCCATATTTGAAAGACAAAGATATTGATTTGAGTTGCTTGTTTTGTTTGATGATGTTCCCTAAACTATGCAAAAAGCAAAGGCACATGATTCATAAGTAAAGAAAGCAATACATACCAAAACCTATTTACGTGCCATTTCGTGATTGTTCTGTCGCGAGCCAGACCCACATTATCAAACTTTTCCCTAGCTAAAAAAATGAAATATTTTACTTAATTAATATAATAAATATCAATATTATTATATTAAATTTTGAAATTTTATATTTATGTGTATTTTTTATGGTATTTATTATTTTATTTAAAAGAAAAAAAACCTTATACTTTTCTTAAAGTTATATTAGTAATATTTTAGTAAAAATACTAAATAAATTTGAAATTTTTATTTTTTAAAATAAAATATATTTATTAAATTAATATAATCGATTTTGTATAATAATTTTTTTAATTAATATGTAAATAAATTTCATATTTGTCAAGACAATATTGATTTGAGATTTGAAAATATTTTAGAATATGAACATTTATATATTGAGCACACAAACTTTTTGTTGGAGGTTTTTTAATTAAGTATATATTATTCTAAAAAAACTAAATATATCTTTAAAAATAAACTTTTTGTATTTTAAATATTTTTAGAGGTGTAATTTCATGTTGCAACTCTTGAAATGTATTTTTTTCTTTCTTATATTTTTCATTTTCTGATCATTAATCTTATTCAATTTAAAATAATGGATATTTAATTTCTTTGTTTGCATGAAGTTTGACAGCACAATTATTTGTCTGCGTTACAGAGTAATTTATTTTTTATTTTATAGTAAAAAAATGTTTCAGATATTTGTTTGAGTTTCATTTGTTTACTTCAAGAAAATGTACTGAGTGTATTAATTTTCATGTTACAATGAGTTTTACTCTCTTTGAAATAAAATATATGTAAAGATACTTTAAAAAAAATTGTTATATTTAATCCAAATTTTAAATTAAACATATAAACTTATTTTACTAAGTTTTACATATATTTCATTATGAACGAAGTATTAGCTAAAATACCATTAATAATAGACATGGTTAATGGATAGCACATAAGGGAGAAAAATAATAATATATAGGTTTTTTTTTTTATAGAAATAATATATAAGCTTTGATCAAAAAATAATTCAACAATTCTGATCGATAAGGTTAATGGAGTAGTTTGATTTGATTGTTTTATAGAGGAATAAAAACCAAAATCAACTTAAAATAGACGAATTACTTTTATTCAAATTTTGCATTACTTTTTCCACGACATTTGAACAAACTCAAAAAATGAAGAACATGTTACTTTGGTTTAGTTCAATCTATTTGACATTTAAAAAAATTAAAATACTTACTTATAAAGCCTAATTTTTTTCTCTCGCAAATTATGGTTTTTATATTTTATATAATTAACAAATTTTGATCAATAATGGTTACAAAGGCTTTGAAAAAGTGTAACAATTTAGTTTGATTCAACATTTTTGAGAAAAATCAATTACCAATTAAAAATATGTGTGGTCTGATTCAGTTCGAATTTTGTATGAAATTTGAATAATTTAGACTTATTAAAAATATTTTTTCTATAATTCATACACAATATTTTTTTTCATTGGTTAATTAGCTTGATTTTTATTAATTAACTAATTATGATACAAATATGTATTTTATTAATATATTATATATTAATTATCTTCTAGATAAAAATTGAAATGCAATAATTATAGTTTACTGTATAAACCTAACATTTGACATATGTTCCTCACAAATTAATTAGTTAAAAAATATTTGACACAAATAAATTAGTGAAAATAAAAATATGTCATTCATTAATAGTATATCTCATAATTATTTTATGTATAAATATTTGAAGAAAATTACAATAATATTATAATTAACTATATAAACTATACACAGAATAAATATTTGTCATTGATAATTAGTTAAA
>JBBPBS010000968.1:16573105-16596845 GCA_037974835.1 Cicer judaicum
AGATTTAGATCCATCATGCTGTTTTAACTGTCTTGGAAACTTCAATCTCTCCGGTTTTTCATGAAATGCATTCGAAATGATACTTTTATAAATTTGGAGTTGTTTTTTTTTTTTTTTAATATAAAATAATGGTGTTTTTTTGTTAATAGTTTTCTGAGTTATGTGCGGTTCTTTATGATGTGCATGTGGGTGTCTTCTATGTTGAGATGCTGGCTAGTGGGCTTTGTTGAGTGCAATTAGTATGCTGTAGAATTTGTGATGAATCAACTGTAGGGTTCTAAATCAATGTGCTTTTTATTTTATTAGTCTTTAGAAAAATAAATATTTTTGACATAAAATTGTCTACCAGATTCTACCATAGGCTACAATTGCAAAGTTGGTGTTTGTTGTGTTGTCAATTCAGTGGATTTGTTGATGTTTCTAGTTTGGTCTTTAATTTTAAACCCTAATTAAGATGTTTTTGTTATGCAGAAGTTTGGTATACTGTTAATGTACTTGATGATGTACTCTAAGTACAGTTCTTGCAGTCCACTGCAATAGATATATTCTAGATATTAGGTGCTTTATTTTTTGAAGAATCTTCAGTTTGTATGTTTAAATGGGGTTGTCTTATTTATTCCACATACAGTTTGTAAGCATTATTTTATTATATGAACATTAGGGATCTAGTATTACACAATGGTTTATGTGGTTCTTTACTCAGTATATTTTACATGGATATTTAACAAGATCTTATTAGTGCTCTATGTGTTATGCTAATATCTGCCGTGTCTTGTAATTATAGAAAATGAAATGTTTGGTGTGCTTTTTTATGTATGATTTGGTTATTTTTTTTTTTTTTTTTTTTTTTTTTTTTTTTTTTTTTTTTTTACTTTCATATGATGGATTTTTATTTGAATTAAGGGGACGAACTTTTTGTGATCATTTGTTTTGTTTGTTTTTTCTAGGAGGTGATCTATTGAGGTGCATAGAACGTGGGGGGCTAGCTGTGTGGTATCTGCAAATGATCTTATTTATTTGATTTCAATTGTAGTTAGACACTAGCTTCTCCGTCCGGAACACTAAACATGGAATCCAACGGTCATAGAAGAGC
Source organism: Cicer judaicum (assembly GCA_037974835.1). Classification (NCBI taxonomy): domain Eukaryota; kingdom Viridiplantae; phylum Streptophyta; class Magnoliopsida; order Fabales; family Fabaceae; genus Cicer; species Cicer judaicum. The sequence goes on from JBBPBS010000968.1 coordinate 16,574,199, forward strand.
AAAGAGATATGATTGTGTCATTAAAGAAAATGGTGATTCCCATTTGTTGTTGAATGATGATGAACATGATCCATGGACTGCTTGGGCATACAAGCCTCGCACGATCACATTGTTACTTATTGGGGCAGGCTTTCTTATGTAAGTGCTTTGCTCGACATATTGATGCCAATAAGTAGTAGTGTGCTTTGCTCGACACATGTACCTTGCCCCTCACTTCATATTTTTTATTTTTATTTTTTTTAATATATGATTTTATTCACCAGTTGGGCAAGTGGAGCGCTTGATCCAGAAAGAGATGCATCAGGCGATGTTGTTACTTCGGTTAAAAGGTTTGGTAGCTTTAGTTTGATCAGTGCTCATTTTTCTTTGCTTACAAATTTTGTGTGAGTATGATATTCTAAATGTTAACACAATTGTTTCTCTGTAGGGGTGTATGGGCAATGATTACTGTTTTTCTCACTTATTGCTTGCTGCAAGCTCCATCCACGTGAGTTTGGCATTTTTCGTTCACTTCTATTGTTATCAGATGCATGAATTAGTCTTGTGATCTGTATTCCTTTATTTACTGGAGACTTATGTATATAATATTTTTTTTTTCTGGTTTTCTATTTTCATTCAGGGTTCTCATTAGGCCACATCCTGCAATTTGGCGCTTGGTACATGGGATGGCTGTTGTATACCTGGTTGCTCTCACATTTTTGCTTTTTCAGGTTTGTTTTCGTTTCTTGATTGACTGTTCTTTTTTGCATGTCGATATATGTAACACTTGAATGTAAAGTTTATACTTATATATATTTTAAAAATTTGCATTTTGTTGGTGCATCTTTGCTCTTGATTTTTGCAAGTTTTCTTGATCTGTCTGTTGTCTGTTGCCTTTTTTTTTTAGTCATCTGTCACTCTGTTTCCAGCAAGTGAATAAAAGTGAACTAACACTTATTCTTAATAATTTCCTCGCAGAAGCGTGATGATGCACGACAGTTCATGAAGTATCTTCATCCTGATCTTGGCGTTGGTAATTTAATCTCATTCTTATAATTTAAGCTTTGGATTGGTTCAAATTATTTCATTGCGGATTGTTGTTGAATTTGAGATTTGAAATGCCTAATTGAATAACGATAGTAAGCCTGATAACTTATTTCAAAATTGTAATTACTGTGTATCATTTATTTTTGGCAGAACTTCCAGAACGATCTTATGGTGCTGATTGTCGCATTTATCTACCTGAAAACCCTGCTAGCAGGTTTAAGAATGTTTATGTATGATTTCTTCTTTTACATCTTTGTGCTTTTCCTACTATCTCCAAATATCTCATTGATCTTTGCTTAATCATTTTGGCATCTAACATTGGTGGTTATTTATTAAACTTTGTTTTTTTCAGGAGACACTTTTTGATGAGTTTGTTCTAGCACACATTATTGGATGGTGGGGGAAGGCGATATTGATTCGTAATCAGCCTCTTCTTTGGGTGCTGTCAATTGGTTTTGAGTTAATGGAGGTTAGCGCTGATATGATTCATAACATCTACTTCTTTTTACATAAAGTTGGTTTTTTATTGATTTGGTATATGTCGTCTTTGTTCTTTACTAACCGTTCTATGCTATCATCTTCAGCTTACTTTTCGTCACATGTTACCGAATTTCAATGAGTGCTGGTGGGACAGTATTATTCTGGACATCTTGATCTGCAATTGGTTTGGTAAGAGTTTTGGATTCATTTTCATTTGACTTTATGGCAAGCTGCATGCGGTTGATAAGTCGAAGCATGAACTTGTTCATTTCACTCCTAGTCAAATTGGGGGCAGCCCTATAAATGTAGAAGCTTGTAGGATAATAATATATGTCAATATATCTTTATTGTCTGAATCCTAAAGGTGTGTGTATATATATATATATATACATGCTTTCATTATCTTGGATGAGAGTTATTAAACTGTAGTACATGTGTATAGTTTGGTAATGTTTTTACATGCCTTCTAAGGATAACTTATTTTCAGACAATGTTGAACCTTCCATTTTAACATCAAAATTTCAATGATTTAACAAGTAGTTGTACTTGGTGTTGGTTTTGTTGTTGATAATTTTATCTTTAGAATGATGTTCAAGCCTACTAATATTCTTAGTTTGATTATATTTTTCATGCAAATTATGTTTCTATTATCTATACTGATTATGGATAGATCAAGTGCACTTTAGTGATTCTTTTTGTGATGTAGTTGATGATTTGAGTGGTATTCAGTAAATTTTTGTGTTGTTGATTTGCTTAAAATATATTTTTTTTTTTGTAATTAATGTCTTCTTTCTTGCAGTCAGATTGCCACAAATGTTTGTAACATCTTCTACTTTGGTTTAATCTTGCAGGAATTTGGGCCGGAATGCATACTGTTCGGTACTTTGATGGGAAAACATACAAGTGGGTTGGTCTTAGCCGCCAGCCTAATATAATAGGAAAAGTAAGTATTTATTTATTTATATATTCATTTTTATTTGTTTTATCATAATTTGTTCAATTAAGCTTGAATCTTCAATCTCTATTCAAATTGAAATTACCTGTGATACTTTTTCATAATTTTTTTTCTCACTAAAACCGTGTTTTTGTTGCCATAACTAGTACACTCACCTTCACTTCACCATGATAAAAATATTGACTATGACAGAATGTTAACTATTTTTCTTTGTGAATTTATTATGATTGCTAAGGCGTTTGAATGTGATTATAATGATATTTGATCGTTGATATAGGTGAAACGAACATTAGGCCAATTCACACCGGCTCAATGGGACAAAGACGAGTGGCATCCATTGCAGGGTCCGTGGCGTTTTATTCAAGTCCTTAGTCTTTGCATTGTATTTTTGACAGTAGAGCTCAACACATTCTTTTTGAAGTTTTGTCTATGGATACCTCCACGAAATTCGGTTGTTATATATAGGTTAATTTTGTGGTGGTTACTTGCAATTCCAACAATTCGCGAATACAACACATACCTTCAAGACAGGTAACATTCTCAATCTCTCATGTTGATGAATGACACCATCCTTATCAATTTTTTAACATTTTGTCACATAGTCTTTGTGAACATTTTTTCAGTAAGCCAGTGAAAAAGGTTGGAGCTTATTGTTGGCTCTCCCTCGCCATTTGTATTGTAGAACTTCTAATTTGCATCAAATTTGGACATGGTAGGTCTTTCATCTTCTGTGCTATTATTTCTATATCCATGTTATTTATACGGATCATATAGTATGGTCTTGGTCGAGTCTCATAACTACTACATCTCATATAGTAGTTGCAAGAATATTTGATATGCTGGAACGCGAGTTCGAATCCAAATTACCAAAACTTACTGAGACCATACTATAATACATGTTCATGAGGCTTTATTATTTAGTAATTGGTATGCATTAATAATGTGCAACTTTTGTATACGTATATCTAATCACAGTTTCATCATGTAGATACTTATAGATATTTGAGAAACTAATATAACATAATGATATCCTGGTGTGATTTGATTGAATGCATGTCTAAAAAAGTTTTATATTAACAATATATAGAAATTAAATACTTATTATTTAGACCATACTATACACTAAATACATATGCATGATGCTTTATATTCACGAATGAATTAATCTCCGGTTTTGTTTGCGCAGGCTTATATCCGAAGTCGATGCCTTTGTGGCTGGTTATATTGTGGTCATCTGTTGGAGTGGGAATTGTTACATTTTTGGTTCTATGGTCTTGGCAATTGCATCGGAGTCTAGAAAGAAAGAGGCGATAATTTAATTTTTACTACTATTGTAGTGCAATATTATTATTATTATTATTATTATTATTATTATTATTATAATTATAATTATTATTATTATTATTATTATTCTTTGATTCCTTGTTAATTTTGATGGGTATTCTATTCATAGGGAGCCATACAGTGTGTAAATACTATCACCAACCTCCTCATCATAATTGTAAATGTTTGCGCGATTATTCATTCTTTTTCCTAAGGTAGAGAGAGTACTGGATCATACTGTATTTTTGGCAGAGGCTAAATAGGTTTGTTTTGCCAATTTCTGAATTTTGGAAGTTGGAATGAATCAATCATTCTGAACCGTGTATTAAGTCATTTCAATGAAAATTCACATTGTATGCATTGATTTATCTATTATGTTTGATGATTGTTTGTAAAAAGTTTAGGTATCAAAATTAAAATACATTTGTAATTAAACTAATGTATAGTAGTAAATTAAGTATTAATTTACCTAAAATATTTAAAAATTTAATAATATTTTTTGAAATTAATTTGCACACATTATTAGTGGAAAAAGTTTTACACTAATGATAAATCATAATCATTTATACGTATTATTTTAAAAGTTGTTAGGATTGAAGTTAAACATTTACAAATATTTTATAAATTGAAATCATATTTTTTTTCAATTTGTTATTAAGTTTAGGGTTATGGTATGACTTGTATTGCACTGGTTTGTTTTGTAAAAGCTTTCATTTCTCTCTGTGCCGTCGGTATTGTTTGGATAGGGTTTGACGATGTTCATATCTTTCACGTTTGTATGGGCCTTTGGCCCAATATGTTTCTTTTCTGTCTTTGTTGCCCATTAAGCTGTTGAGGTTGTTCTTAAGCTCGAAAAGTGTGATATCGATAGTATTTTTTGTACTAGTAAGTAAAATTTGGAGCTGGATGAACAATCACCTTGCATACTTTAGTGTCTCTATTATTGTTGGTCGGTTCATAATATCGTTATGAAAAAAAAAATGTACTTAAAAACTAAAAAAGTTTTTTATATATATAAAAATATATTTTTACATGAATTTTAAAAAGTAACATTATAATAATTCATTATCAATAAATTATTATCATATTTCACACCCGTATGATGAATTACATTAGGAACATATTCATAACTTCTTAAATATTCATTGTTAGTCACTTTCTTTGTATCTTTATTTTTTTTACTCCAACAATGTCTTCTCATCATATGTCATTTTCATATAATCCAAGAATTTCTTGTTGAGCACACCATAGTCCAAATTGAAGTTTTGTTCCTTCCAAGTTCCCAATTCACAAAAACTACTTCCACACATATTACTAGGTAGAAAATGGTAGTGTAGTGATTTTCCTTTTCCACATAGTTTTTCCTCTAACAATTTCTTCTTTTTGTTTTTCTCCTTTGGCTTGTAATAGATGTGTATATCTTATTGGCCTTTGTTCAAGGTAACTCAAAACTCCACCACCATTTATAATATCTGATGATGCCAAGGATAATCCATTAAGCAAACTTTTACAATAATTTGGTTCAACCATACCATTAAGTACTATTTCATCTTCTTCAGGTTCACATAATGATTGAACTATATCTGAACTTCCACATTCTCTTCTGTACTCTAATGTTATACCAGATAATTGGTGGCTCTCTAGAATTTGGTCAGGGATAGTCTGTAAAATAATCAATAATAAATTTTTTTAAAAGTTAGCTAGAATATTTTAATGATACTAATGTTGAAGAATGATGAGTAGATAATATTTTTGTTTTTTAATTTACCTCAAGCATCCATCTTAGATACTTTACATTATTAACATGTTGGTTCATGTCCAAATCACTTCTCTTGGGCTGCAAAACAAACATAGACAATTATTATTTTATACTTTTTTTTCGCCGTGGCAGGATTTAATTAAATTATAATGGAGTGTTTTAAAAATATGTTGGCAACCACAATCTAAGTTGCAACATCAAAGTTTATTTTTATTGTTTGAAAACGTGACATGAAACTACATCAGCTGCATTTGACTGTAGTTATTGGTGTAAAGCATACAATGGAATACCTTCAAATCAGAATTCATGTATTTTGCTTCATTGTTCAATTTGAGGATTTTTTCAGGAGAATCTTCTTTTATTGCTTGCTTCTCTATAAACCAAGGTGCAAGTTCATCCCTCACCTCTTCTGGCATTTTTGAAAGGCGTCTTGTTTTACGGTTCATCATCACCCATGTGCTGTTTCATGTGCTAATCTCAATCAGAACAGGTATAAAAAGTTTTAGAGAAATTGTGCTAGACATGTATGTATACCGTACCTTGTTGCACGGGCGAAAATTTGGCCTGTGGCTTGACTTCTTATGAGCCAGTCGCGTCGCATACCGTTCTTGCCCGATGCTCCAACCCATGTGTCAATTTCTACTACCTCTCCCCTGTCACATGTTAAGTGTACTACTTTTTATTATGGTTCTGTCATGAAGTTTTAGTGTTTTTGGCAGTAAAACCAAAATTCACATCAGTAAAATTAACTGTCTCAAATCTACAGTAAAATTTGTGAAGATTATGGCTAGCTAGTCACTAGGTATTATTCTGGCTATGATGTGCCAAATTTGTTTACTGTATAGTTTGGATGGCCATGGCCCATGATGGATTAAATATGAGAGTATTTTAGTGAAATTTTATACATTTACTTATTTGACAACACATATCTCTATTATTAAAACTTAAAAGGCTATATATAGGACAAGTGATCTGTAATATGGAGAAAATTTCTAGGAAAAACCTCCAAGAAATAGTACTTGTTTTGTCAAGTATGAATTGTCTGAAGTAGCATGAAAGTTATCGAATTAGATTCTGTCTTCCAACAAGGGTGCTAATGTACATTATTATTTTTTCTCTTTGTATAATAATTATTAATTCAAAAGAGGGAGTTACCAAATGGGATAGTAATCAATGAGAACTTGCATTCTTGATACAACCCAAATGAGATCGTTCCTCATCATTCCATGTGTTGCTCCAAACCCATCACTTAGTAGTCCTGACATCCATACATGGTTTAATGCTGTTTCCTGCATAAAGAGTAATATACAGTTAATTAAGCTAGCTATAGATGGCAATAAGTCCTTGTGATTTTTTATAAAGTAATTTAACTTATACTAAGTTTGGATTGGCTTATAAACAACGTATTTGAGTTTATCTACTGATATAAAAACTGGATACGGTGTATGGGAGAGCTTATGACATGCACTGAAGATGTTTTAAGTTATCTTATAGAGCTTATGAAAATAAATTGAAAATACCTTATTGACAAAATATTTTTAGAAATTTTATCGAACAGTCTCATAAATGTTTGTATCAATAGATAAACTCAAATAAAGGGAAAATAGTAATAGAACTTGTGTGATTAATGTTGAATTGCCTGAAGAAGATTGAGGATGCTTTCAAGTGTAGCAGTTTTATCAGGACCAACTTCATAGGACCTAATGACAACAGTTTGTCTATAACCAACACCACCTTCAACAATGAGAGCTTGACGATGAGGATCAACCAATTGCTTCTTTGTTGGAATGTTTTGGCGTTGACCATTTTCAACAAGTATCGTAGGTGCAGCTTCAGCTGTTTGACTAAGTGATTCAACTTTAATTGGGGACCTAAAACTCCCATTCATTCTTATGCTACTACTATTCAATTGGTCATGGTGGTTTTCTTTCATGGAACAACACCTTACATGAAAAGAAGAAGCTGAAATATATGTGAAATTAGTAACAGAAGTCATTCTTCTATTTTATTTTTGGTTCTTGTGAATTTGACACACCAAAAGGTATGGAAGGAGAGATAGGATGGTAATGAAACATGTACATATATAGTTTTGATATTGGACGGATTGAACAAAGACAGGACATAGAAAAATGAGAGACAAAGATGTGAACCTTGAGATTTAGCTGACAAATCAAAGAGGAATTGCATGGTTTTTGATGCATATGTAGAAGTAGCTTTCTAAGAAAGGAAAGGCACGACATTGAACAGATCGATCATCTAAAATGAGACAAAAAGCAACTATTTAGTTTGTGTCAGGAAATTATGTTAGTTTATGAAACATAGGAATAGGAATTCTCTTGAGCACACTAGATACTCTACTAACTTGACATCATAAAACCTTGTCCCATTCCACATATATATTTTATTTTGTTTTTATTTATAAATTTGTCCTCATCCTTTATAAAACTGCTGATATTTAACTTATATACATGAATAGTCGGTCTAAAAAGTTTTTTACAATGTAAAATGTTTTTATTTTTTATAATGTAAAATATTTTTATATTGTAAAACGTTTTTATTTTTTATAATATAAAATATTTTTATATTGTTAATTAATTATAATCATAAAGTAATTAAAAATATATTTTTTATTGTAATCATTTCTAAAATTATACATAATTAGTAGTGACGTAGCCGACGTAATGTTTAAATTTTCTTTTTACATTAACAATATATTATAAATTTACGGATATAAAATTTAAATTGTTGCATAGAGTCACATACACTAAAAAACTTAGCAAAAATACTGTCAACCAAACCGTTAGCTTTTATCACGAAATCAAAATACTTTATATTGTTTATCCAAACCTCGACTAGAAATAATACTAACATCTATATATATATACGATTTAATATTTTTGTTATAAATTATTTTTAATTTCATGATAATTCACTTCATTTTAAACAAAGTCACATTTTATTTATTTAAAAACTAAGAAATCAACTCATGCACCTAATGCTTTACACCGATGTAAATTAAGTATTTATATATTGAAGCTAACAAGTATAAAACAAAATTGAGAATTAACGTCTGCTTGGTATTTCTGCAAGTAAAAGACACGTTATTTATTGTACTGTATCTGTACGAATGGTATTGTTTCGGGCGATTACTTCGATTGGGTCTATTGATTTCATTCCTTGTCAATTGTGCGTCTATTTCATCTATATATCATCCAGACTCAGAAATGAGATAAAAGATTCTATCATGTTGGTCAAACTAATAACTAGTAATATTTAATGAAGTTTATAGATCATACCGTTCACTAAGGATTGATAGAAACATTAAACAAAATTGTATTCCCCCTCAATCGAAGTCCGGAATGTTTATTCCAAAGTAGGAGGGTATTTGTGAATATTGAATTGGTTTTGATCATTCACTCCAATATATTCGATTTTGTTTTTTAGCTTGAACAGTCAATTTAGTTTAAGTCAAATCAAATCCAATTCAATTCAATGCCATCAAACATATACACTTCATGTGTGTACAAGTGAAAACTGTTCAAAGGTAGCTTGCTAAATACTTTTGATGGCATAACTTGCTTATACATTCCTTAAAAATAATGGAGTACATATACAGAAATTTGTTTGCTTAAAGGAAATGAACACAGATTTCATTTCCATGTACATCAATTGTAATCAAGGAAAAGTGTTGACTAAACAAAATGGACACATCTTTCTTCAGAGACAAGCTAATCTTATCAAAATTTGGAATCATACCAAATATATGACCAACGTGAGGTAGCAAAGAATTGTGGTCTTCAGGTGTTAGACTTCACGATCTATTAACTTTTGAAGGATAGCCTGCCAAAACATACAAATTAACAAATTATGCTCCCAATTCCCACCTACCTCCGTGCATGTGACATATAACAATGATTGAAAGAAGTTGCAGATAGATTAAAGCAGAAAAAAAGAACCCAAAACACAATCAAATTATCAATTGATTCATAATGTAGCATAAAAAATTAAAAATAAAATACAGGTGGGCTTATTTTGACAGTTAACTTACAGGGCATGATTGATATGCTTTTAGTCCCTGATGCAGTTCAGCAGACGAAATTAAGAGCTTTACAGGACGAAATTCAGCAGACAAACTATGTCCTCTATTGTCTGTGAAACATATCAATTCACCGTGTATAAGGTGTTCAAATGCCTGCACACACATATAAAAAATACCACCAAATAAGCTTGGGATTGGTGTTTAATGCTCATAGGAAACACACCACAACAACTATTTCCTTTTTTTTTTTTTACAAGTATAACAACCATTTTCTTATATATGTATATCTGCACGTTTGGCTAAGAAATCATCAAAGCAAGAGCACACACCCTTAAACAGACATTCCGTGCATAGTAATCAGAAGTCTGGAAAGAATCGTGTATGATTTTATACTCTGCAAGATATGGCAGATGCATCAGTTAAGGAATAAAGTGATAAGTATAATAATGAAATGAAAAACAACAAATATCACCTTTCATTACTGTATTGAAGTTACATAAATTTTGCTCTTTAACTTCCAATCTCTTCATGCATACCAAAATATAAAGTTCTAAAATGGAGCAATCTGCTTGCAATTTGAAGATATAACCAAAATGCCTTTAGTTTCTTCATAAAGAGTAACAGGAGGGAATTGAAAATGCGATTGCCTTTTTTCCCAGTTTTCTTCAACTTAAGAATACAATAATGTTTTGCAGACTTAAATGTGACTTTAAAATCCTTGTACCACACTCGATAAGTTTTTAATTTTTATCAGAGTTTAAGAACCCAAGAAGTAATTATTATCCAAGAATATCATTTCACACGACACAACAGTTTTCTATCCCTGAACACATATAGGTTATATGGAAAAACTCATGTCTTATAACTAACAAGATTCATATGTTTTGTCTTCAACTTGGACACATATAGGTTTTGTCTTCAATCATGGTAGTTATTATCTTCCCCAATTACCATTGATGTGGTCTACAATCTTAATTATGAGGAGAAAGATTTCCACTTTAATCAGTCTATACAAACACCCCACCAACTAACTACCCCCTCCCTGTAAAAACAGCATATAAAGCAGATAAGTATTGAGTAATTTGCTTCTTTGGTCCCAGTGTTGAAGTTCTGCCATATTTTTGACAATTTAAGAAGTTGTAGTTTCTGGAGAAGTATGGCATGATGAGAGAGAGTACTAATGCAGCATTTTTTAAACCAAACTAAATGAACAATAATTATAGCATGAAAAAAGACTCCATCATTTAGTATACCAAATTATAAAGATAATCCAAGGGAAGAAACCAAGACTCATCAAATGGGAACATGTAGGAACTTGATGAAATCTCTAATGCATAAAGAAGAGCATATTATAAGGTCTTTGAATGTGTGCTGACTGTCACATAATAAACTGCAAAAAAATTGTCATACTTCTTAAGCATTCCAGTTTGGGCTGTCTCTGGATACTTGAAAAAGCAGTTTCAAAGTTTTCCCGGGACAGAAACCCAATCTTCAAATCCATGTGAGAGACTGCACAGAATCTGGAAAATCAACAAACTCGCTTATGTTTGGGAGGATAGTTTATTTCATATTTAAAAGCAAATAGAAGTGTGAAAACAATACTTACAGGAACCTCAACAAATGTTTGACCGAGGAGTCATAACTCAAATATTTATTGAAGATTTCTTTGAACCTTCTGTCATCTATAATATTCTGTAATTTGTAAAGGAACTTTTTACCAGGTACAGAAATATGAATTTCCAATAATCAAGAAAAATGCAAAGGTGTAAATTTCCCTACGCAAATGGTAGATTTTATAGACGTGAAATAGCTGTAGTCGATGAGTCAATTATTCATAGAAACACACAAGGATCTGAAAAGGGTTGCAACAACATTTCATTCTGCATAGCTCACAAACTTATATAATATGAACATCTGGCCAAATAGCAAAAATGCATGCACTATGGGTTAGCATCCAATCCAACTATTAAGTCTTCACAATTGCAGAATATAGCTTTCATGCAAACTCCGATCCAAGTAATCTATGAAATGGATAAATCATAATGGATGGCCCTCCTGTTCATTCTGAAAGCCCTCTAATCAACTAGATTCAACATCAAAACCACTCGGGATAAAAAGGATACTTGGACCTTTCGATTAAATTCAACAACATAATCAGATGGAAGGCTTGAATCTATTGGTAATGTCAGCATATGCACCAATAATCTGCATAATAAACAGCAGTTGTTTGATATCATATTCGGCATGGTCCATTCCAAAGACAATTACAATTTATCTACCTTTGTGAATCTTCTATTGAAGGTGGTAAGAACAACAGCTTTCTGTGTGAAAAACGAGATCGTACTCTTTTCTCCAATAGCTGATCTGCATCCTGCAGATTCGATTATTTTGATTTGTAAAAGTTATGTCATTATCTCCAAGCACCCTATGCAATGATAGATTCTCAAAATAAATGAGCAAAATATATTGGAAAACTTCAAACTAATAATAGTACTTTGTAAATCACAATACTATCAATGAAAAGAAATTATGTTTTTTTTAACATATGTATAGACATTCAGATGTAACCATATTCATAACTACGGGAAAAAAGGAAATAAATGTAAAGCACATACCAGGCGGCAACTAATGCCTAGAACTACAGCTTGTGATGATACTGATTGCATTGCATCTAGCAAGCTATAAAGTAACCGCTGTTTACCCTACAAAAAAAAAAGGAAGAACATAGAAGTAAATGTAGGATTAAAGAAGTCAAACCCAAACAGATTATAGAAAACATTTCACACAGGCCACAACTTAAATGAATTAATATCGTAAGAAGTTGATCATAACTACAATCATAACCAGAATTTTGTACTAAGATTTTGAGTAACGGTGAAAGGGGAATAGAAAGTAGAGCCTCACTTGAGCAAAGAGGTCAAACTCATCTAAAATAAATATTACAGTTTTATGTGCTAATCCGCATTCCCTACAAAACAAAGACATTAAATGCTTTAGAAATTTCAAAATTTTCATTTTTCAACCAAGAAAACTTCACTCACTTTAGCACAGCTACCATAAATTGGGAGTTGTCATCAGATGATGCCTACAAAAGATCCATATCAGAATCAACAAATCAATGTACCATTACCATAGCTGCAAATGTATAGTACGAATTGTGTGTAAGTAAGTCATGTTACCGCTTTTGAGAATAGCAATTGATGCTCCATGCATAACTGCCTAGCTATTTCCTGATTGATCATCATTTGCAACAAATGATGAGATACTATACAAGAAACGGCAGCTGTGCAACTTAAATCTACTAGTTCAAACAATTTCCATAATATAATTTATAAATTCTATAACATGCCAAACCGAAACATCAGGGGGTTCTTGCCTAACCAGAAATAACCTAAGGTAACTGTTTATCACTCAATTCCTTTGAAGGTTCACAAGTTTGTAGCCGGAGAAAAATTCAAACGGAATTCAGAATGGCCATAGTCACAGTTCCTCAAGAAGAAGAATCTATAAGCTCCCTAGCTAGCTCCTTGTTGAAGATTATTGTATAGTGAAGTTAAGTAGTTTATCCCTCAACTATTCCTCATGCTTAACAATGTTCGTTTATTATTTAGGCAAGATTGAAAACATAACTAGAAAAACAAATTAGGCAAATTAAAGAAGACTAGCTTCATCAAAATCATCGTCATCTCTAAGTCAAGTCGCAACATAAGGAACCAAAAAAATCAAAATACATTAGATAACTATTTACTTCAAAGAATAAAAAGATGCATGTGTCTAGGGTTCAAATCCTGTGGATGGGAAAAGAGCTGCATTTGTTGGGAGAGGAGTTGTCCCTTTACTGATACTCTACATTCTCGGGAGATTAAACCTATAGCTATAACTATGGACTGTGGGGATAGTTCAGGTTGATTTTCGGATAAAATAATTATGAGGAAATTATAATATGATAGGTGATTGAATTAGTAAGAGAACCTTGAATGCAGAAATGTCATCACTATGTAAAAGCCCACTCAACCTAACCTGCAAAAATTAATGAAAAATATAATTCCAAGTAAAACCAAACATTCCCAATATTAATAATTTATGTTAATTTATGGAAGTAACGAATTGAATACCACTGAAATGGAGTCCGGAAATTGAATCAATAAATCTTGAATAACAAGGTCCAAAACCTAAAAATAGAAGACACGGTGAAAAACATAAAGTACGGAAGAAACCCTTGAGTAGTTGATGTGTGTGGAATAAAGGAACAAACCGCAATCTTCCCGGAGCCACGTGGACCGAGGAGTAGAATAGAATTGTTGCACGCTTCCGCGACGGAACTTGAAATCATGAATTTCAACTTGCTGGTGATAATTGATTGATAAAATAAGTGAGTTAGTGAATTTTGATTGTTACTAAATTGAGAAGAATAATAGTAGAGTAAACAACCTGTAGTTGGAGTCTGGAGAATCTTTGAAGATGAATGTGGTATCGCAGATTCTGGTTCGAAGTAGATTCAACGCTTTCACTGTGTGTTTCTCTCCCTCCGTTTCCATTGTCATTGCCGGTGAATGATACAAGAATATTTGGCGGGAAATGAACAATAACCACGACTATATATATTTATTTTATATTTTTACGGAAATATAATGGGCCTCGTGGCTAACGTGTTAGGCCCAATTAATTAGATATATTTTACTCTTTTTATTTTATTTTTTTACTCATAGGTATAATTTACTTTGTTTAAATGCTTAGATATAAATATAATTTGTTAGATCAACTATACTCATAATAAGCATAGCACTTAAAATAAGACTAGTTTGTGTTGGAATTGTTGTAGAAAGAAGCATATGCATGTTGAGTTTACTATAATTATTTGTTGTTTTGACATTACACGTGTTTTGTAATATGTACAAGGACTCATATATCCTCAAATGATAGGATATTTGCACACATAAAAATTTGAAAATATTTTTCATAAATATAGAATTTTTTATCATGAAAAAAAACTAATTTAAATGTGTATTACATAAACTTTAAAAAAATACCTGATAAATTTCTCAAATATTCATAGCTTCACTAAATTTTTAATAGTAAAGAGTTAAAACAACTAAAATAATAATATAAAAGTAATATTTTTTTTTTGTAGTTTTATATTATTAAAGTGATAGAAATATCGAATATTTTATTTATTTAATTTATAATGCAAGACCAACAAAAATACTAATAGAATGCAATCTCCATGTGTTTATTTAAAAAAAAAGAAAGAGAAAGAAAGAGAGAGTTAGAAGTTAAGTGGAAATATCAAGGAGCGAGGCGAGAAAACATAGCACGCAAACAATATCGTATCTAACGAGAGCCAACCGTTCCGTTCGACGGTAAAAAAACATAAACGCCATACGTGGCCGAGGTATGGGGTTGGGAACCACCACTGTTCCTATGAACATTCTTCCTCAATTCGGGTTGCTCCGAAACCACTTAACCCCTATTCGGTTCAACAACTCCTCTGGGTTCAGCTTCCCTCTCTCTCGTAGGAGGAATAACAAGAGTTTTACTAAATTCGTTTGTTTCGCCGTTGATGACGAACTCAGACAGAACCAACAACAGCTTAGTACCACTGCAACTACACTTGGCTCCGCCGTTGAAGAAAGACCCGGTAAGTTACTGTAAAAACCACTTCTATTTTTACTGCTCATATTCAGCCTCTGGTAAAAACTTTGCGGATAAACCCACCCATAACAGATAGCGGATTAATTAATAGATTGAATTTAAAGTTTTGTATTAAATTAGCGTTCGAGCTCATTCATAAATATAACATGAAATAAAAAGATATTTTTAATTAATATTTTAATTTTTGTCATACGAAATGATAAAAAGTTGCTGGGACATTTGATATACGTGGGGCTAAAATCCCTCAATATCGAGCTGCAGTTTGTGTGTGAGTTTTGCAACTAGACTTTCTAGAACCAAAAACAAAATTAAAAAATTTCAATTACGAGAGACTAAAAATGAAACATAAAATTACTTGCTATATAAGGAGGAATAGATACAAATTTTCAACTAGTGAGGGCAAGGGTTATATCCAACAAGTAATTATAAAAGAATACTTTAATCCATAAGCGATAAAACAATGCTACCACTGTCTGTTAAGTAAAAAGTATAACTTACGAAAACTATAACATTGTATATACACATGGTTTTTTCATTTTGTAATACTATCTAAAATATTCTTTTAAATGATCAAGTAGTCATTAAAAAATTCTTGTCTAATCTGGTCAGTTTTGTATTTGATGCTTCCAAAATTTATAGGAGATAAACTTTTTTCATGATCTAAATTTCTATTTAGCAAAATACTATTTTAAGTGGAAAAAAAGCTAAAATATCCAACAACACAATAAGTTCAAATTCATATCTCGCTATAAGTTCAAACATTACTTGAAGTAGCATCTCAAAAAACACTATTTGGTAGTGAGAAAAGGTTATAAGATCGTGAGAGAAGGATTGTTATCAAAAAGATCTACTTTGACCATACAAGCTCATATGCTATAAGCTAGTGATTTGGTCATGTCAAACAAAACATTAGTTAATGGATATGTCTGCAAAAGTTTTTGAATAAGCTTATACGCTAAAAGCTAACTAATAGTGATGCTATATGTATAAGCTAGTGGTTGGACCATGCCAAACAGAGCCTTAATTAATGATAATGTCTGAAAAAGTTTTAGAATGAGCTTATAAGCTAGCGATTATTATGCCTACAAATTTTTAGAAAATAAATACTGAATTAACTTTTTATTGTTATGTTCGAAAATAAAGACATGGTTGGTGGTATAAGTGGAGAAGCATTAGAAAATTTTAAGGAAGATGGGGAAAGAAGTGCTATCTATGATTTTCTTTATCCTAGTAAAGAGCTACTTCCTGATGATAAAGAGATGACCATCTATGATCACCTTGAAGAGCTGAGACAGAGAATATTTGTATCAGTTATTGGAGTTGGAGGAAGCATTTTGGGATGCTTTGCATTTTCAAAAGATTTGGTAATGATTCTCGAAGCTCCTGTTAAATCAGAGGGGGTCAGATTTCTTCAGTTAGCTCCTGGTGAATTTTTCTTCACCACATTAAAGGTGACATTTTTTCTCAATATATATTTATAGTGGTTTTTTTTCCTTCCTTATCTAGTTTGTTGTAAATGTAATATTCAATTTCTTGGTCTGCATTTCATATCAAATTAAAAGGTCTTATGCTGTTGGCTTTTGCTTTATCAGAATACAAACAACTCTTAGTTCTTATGACATGATTAGTTGTGAGAGAAAAATATGTTACCACCAACTTCTAGGCAACACTATGTGATATTGTGTTCTGTATTAACCATTCTGCATGCCCATCTAAATCGCGATCAAACTATTATCATTAGATTTAAGAAGCTACCTTTGTTGAATTAATATTGTTGTAATTTTCTGGTGCAGGTGTCTGGATACTGTGGCCTCCTCTTGGGAAGTCCCATCATTCTTTATGAAATCATAGCCTTTGTAATTCCAGGTCTAACGAAAGATGAAAGAAAGTTTCTAGGGCCAATTGTTTTAGGCTCATCAGTTCTTTTCTATGCCGGAATAACCTTCTCCTACTTAGTTTTGGTGCCTGCGGCATTAAATTTCTTTGTCAATTATGCTGAAGGTGCTGTTGAATCGTTGTGGTCCATTGACCAATACTTTGAGTTTGTTCTGGTTCTTATGTTCAGTACAGGATTGTCTTTCCAGGTAATTTCTTCTTCCTGTTTTGTACTTCCTTTTTGTTAAGAGTTTCACATTGAATGAGAGTGATTAAAAGTGAGAGACAGCCGTCACCTTATAGCCGGTCTTGTAATGTTGAGTTAGGCTCAACCCAAATTTTAAGATAGATGTTCAGTCCTGAGCATGAGAGGCGTGTAAAGAGTCTCATTATTGATGATATATGTCTAAAAATGTGTTTTTAAGTGAGAGGTATTTCTCACCTTACAAATTGGCTTTGTATATGAATGGATATTTCAATATGCCTCATTTAGGAATATGAATGAAAGACATCCTATTGCTATCGAGTTGAATGGCTCATAAGATATTTTTTATGTTTATAATCAATCATTTTGATAGGGACTTTGTAACGGGGTGCCTAAGCCCCCGTCAAGTAGTATAAGTTGTTCGGTGAAATACTTAAATAGCTTGGTTCTTTTTGACAGATATTAGTCACTGCTAGCGACATTATCTCTGTTCCCCAAATGATTGGGTGCTTATCATATTCAATTGGAGTTTGGATTATAGTTTTGCATATATGATTAAAGTGGTGCTTGAGAAAACAAAAAATACTAAATTTGTTATTTTGTAGTGTATTTTTTTCTCTTCCAATGTTTGGCAGTAATGTAATCTAACTCATATTGTAGGTACCTGTTATACAATTTCTATTGGGACAACTTGGATTGGTATCTGGAGACCGAATGCTATCAGTTTGGAGGTATGTTGTGGTTGGCGCAGTAGTGGCAGCCGCTATAGTTACACCATCCACCGATCCTCTCACTCAAGTTCTTCTAGCAGCACCTTTATTGGGTCTTTACTTAGGTGGTGCATGGATGGTTAAACTTGCTGGACGGTAACTTTTCCCCACAGATCATTAGAAAAGTTTCGGTCTAAGCAGGTGTTAATGTACATTCACACAGGAGTCTAGTGTATATTTTTACTCCTACCAGAGCATTACTCTTCCTGTATTCTAATTGGGTTGAGTTAAACTTATAATTCTGTAACTAGTTATTCCTAAATTCCATCAGGCCTTGCCATTTGGAGGTATAGCCTTTAAAATTCGTACTTGCTGTTATATTTAGGATTTGGCTTCAGTTCTACATTTCGCAAGGCACCCTGTTAATTTAAAATCATGATTTCTTATTGCAACAAAAAAATAGTGTCAGACCTTGGAAAAAAACATATATTGTTAGTAAAAAAATCATATTACATACATAAGAAGTTTTTCAGGACGAATTACATCATCCTATGGTTAGATTAGGGTTGGAAATGAGTCGAATCTGACTCCACTTGATTTGTTAGGAATTTGAAATTACCTGAATTTGATATGGATATTTCATTTTAACACATTTGATTTGATTCAATTTGCAAACAACTCGGTCCAGCTCGTCAATTCGAAACACATAATTCGAAAGTTAACTTTTCAAATCTTTTGGCACTTTAAATTAGTAATTTTATTGTAGTTTTTAGATAAAATAATTGTCTAATTGATAAATATAAATATAAATTAGCTCTTGGAAAAAATTCTCATTTTTAACATAAAATTCTCACAAACCATAGGACTAGTGAAAAATAAAGTTATATTATTTAATTAACTCATAAATTATATATAATTTAAATTCAGTTCATTTGGTTCATAAATCAAGCTCGACAATTTAATTATTGAATCAAGTCTCAAACTACATTCAAGTTACTTTGATCCATTGCGATCACTCATAGTAACAAATCTTAAATGAGCCATCGCAGCAACCTGAATTTCAATTGTCG
Source organism: Cicer judaicum (assembly GCA_037974835.1). Taxonomy (NCBI): domain Eukaryota; kingdom Viridiplantae; phylum Streptophyta; class Magnoliopsida; order Fabales; family Fabaceae; genus Cicer; species Cicer judaicum. Next base: position 16,593,293 of record JBBPBS010000968.1, read on the forward strand.
CTACTCTCGAGCATTTACAAGAAACAAAAGCATACTTGTATGTATGTAACAAAATAATCAATCAAAAGGGTCCTTTCAGAAATTCTACACAGTTAAATTCCTTGCACACAAAAATGGTACAGACAGAAGAGTCTACTTATCAGTTAACGTTATACTTTCCACCCTTGCTTCTACGTCAGCGGTACTAGAGTTACTTAGTTCAGACTCAAGCTCTCTCAGTGAGCTCCTCAAACCATTGCATGTCTCCAGAAATCCATCTGATGCACCTTGAATTCCACCTATTTCCGCCTGCATAACATCAATAGTGCTGTGGATTTTCTCCAATGCTGCCTCGATGGAAGAAATCTCTTGCGGGGGATAGAGGCAAGCTCCAATCTCATCAATCTGTTGGCCAAGTTCTTGACAAAGCTGCAACAATTTTTCAAGTGAATCTACAAAACTGCTGTTGTCATTTGGTTTTTCCATCTTAATCAAGCCTGTGATGGAGCGAATAAGTTCTTTCAGGACTGAAAGTGTGTCAGACACAACTGCAATGGCTCTTTCAGCCACTTTCATCTCTTCAGGTGATAGGTCGTTCCCTATATCACCGTCACTTGAATTATTATCGCATGGTGCGGACTCTGTTTCTGCACAACTTTTGTCAACAGGATCATCACTAGAATCTGGCTTCAGTTCTTTCATCTCGCGTAGAACGTCCTTTACTGATACTGCAACCTTTGTCATTCTGCGCCCAATTGCTGTAATATTTGTTGTAGGAGTCTTTTTTAGCGCAGAACACGCTTCCCATACAGTACCTACCAGTTGTGGAACTGATTGTTTAAGCCCTTCGCGATGGGATCCTGTTAGTTTTTGTTAAAAGAGAATGAAAGGTTATCAACAGTTCAACAGAAAATTAAGAAACTTTTTGATGTAGTGGCAGTCATATTGTATTCTATGTGCATGGATTGGAGACTGATTATAAAGCATACTCATAATAGCATGCTGCACGAATTCCAATCAAATAATTTTTTAAATACCTTTTATAGTTAACCTCATCCAATGGCCATGATTAATTCAGATTTCTTCCTCTATGCATTTTTTTATACTATTTTTAAAATATATTCTCAAGCTCAACGCCATAACCAAACTAGAATAGTATTCTAGATATAAACAGATAATCCAAATTCCAAAAGGGAGAATTTTCCAAATGATAAGTATTGTGATATATCACAAATCCTATTATCGGAGAAAATTGATGATAGATTCTAAATTTTTTTCATGAAATCTAGACATTCTAAAATTCCATATCTTAAATGATGAGTTAGAGAGAAATAGTTTCTCTAAAGAAAAGGCTATAAAATCTTTTGGTGAGAATGATAAAAACATAGTGTTATAAGAAGGATTCAAAAATGCCTCTACCACCATTATGACCCATGCATTATAAAACTAAACATCTACGCTAGCGTCATACTTAACATCTCTCAACTACCAACATCACCTATACATATATATCATGAACAGGATACATGCTTGTTCCTCAACTCTCAATACCAGTCTTCCTCCTGACAGTGAAAGTGGATTGGACTAATGGTCTAGATAGAGATAAGCATGTTATCCTTTTATTGCTCTGCTCTCAAGTCTCTCTTCTCTATATTAAGAGTCCAGTGCCTAACCAAGTGATATCTTATTGATCTACACATGTTAATGTTTAGTTGCAGCCTTAATTAAAACATCACTAATGCAAGTTATGGTTGAGATATATAAAGTTTTGGTCCATAGTTCAATAAACTGTTTAGCGATAGAGTATCTTTCCACTTTCCAGATCATAATGTTAACAAGGTCCATAGCCAAAACGTGTATACATTCATTTTGGTCTCTAAATGTGTGCAAAGATGTCATTATAGTCCTTGATTTGTGAATGTGTCATTATAGTCCCTGAATGAATTAAAATTTCAAAAAAATTTATGAGTGTGTCTTTTGTTAGTAATTTCATAGATCAAATTGACAAACATACACTCAATGACCAAACTAACCAACAAAATATACATTTGAAGATCAAACTGACTAGCAAAAGGCACATTTCCGGTTTTACGTAATTTCGATACATCTATGGATTACAATGACACTGCCTGACATATTCAAGGACCACATTACTATTTACAATCAACAAAATTGTGTGTTTCTACATAGTGTACTTGAGAGAGAGAGAAAGAGATTCTACCGTATAAAGAGACAGTTTCCTTCATCAACCTGAAGCTGGAATCAACAACATTATTGACAGATTCATGAATACAGGAAGACAAGGTAGGCCCTGCACCTACCATGCTGCCATGAGAAATCAAGAGGAAACCTTGTAGATTGTTGAAGTAGGATGTCATACTTTCCTCAACTGCTTTTGACGCCGGCTTCTCTCCGGTCCAAAGCATTCCAACTGCACAGAAAATAAATAAATTTCAGGTCAGGGCCTCTTTTAGATTTTCTTGTACAACGTATACACACTATTATTTAGAGCTTATGGAAAGTGTAAACGGCTCACGCATGAGAATAAACTGTTTTCAACTTATTTCCATAAACTCTCGTATAACTTTTGACAACAGCTTATAACTTCTATGAATACCGACTTTATTTTATCTTTTGTTATAATAAATAACTTTTTTATAGACAAATATTATTATGTTAGTTCGTGTAACTCAATTCACGAGTTGGGACATAGAAATAACTTATATACAAGCAGTTATATGATAAAAACATTTATAAAAAAGGTCCTAAGTACATAAACTCGTACCCTAAAACTAGATGAAGAGGCAAATTAAAGTTTATTTATGATGAAACAAATAGTAAAAAGAAAGAAAGAGTATAAACCTGTGGTGGCCTGTTTGGAAACTTGTTCAGACATTTTAATGACGTCATCCCAGGTGACTTTGTTAGCGAAGGAAGAAGAAGAAGAAGGTGTTAAATCCAAAACTTGGAGGGTTTCGTGGATGGTGTTGAGGTGGGAAACTAAGATAAGGTTAAGATCATTTTCCTCGGCTCTTACTGCCATTTTTGTTGATCAATGGGGACGACGGCGTTCTCAACTTGTGCTGTCTTGGGTTTCAAACATTACCAGTATCGATATCGAACCTTTTTTTGTGTGTCTATTAATTAATTTTTTAAATGTTAATAAGTCAAAAAATACAACCTAAAATAAAAACCTAACTGTTTTGGGTGACTTATTTGTATTAATATATTGTTAATATTTATAATATACAAAAGTACCGTCTTTTGATTTTGAATATAAAAAGCAACAATAATTATATTTAGTAGTCTAAAATATAAATAAGTGTTAGCTACTTTTATCATTTTATTTTTTTATTTTAATCCTCCAATTTTTTAGAGAATAAATTGAAGTAATTGAGAATTTAATCAAAAGATAAATAAAGCATAATTAATAATTATTTCAGACAAAATTTGAAATTAAATATTCCCAAATGATTTTTCTTTAATATTATTATTATTAGTCAAACTATCTACTTTTTATATTTTATTATTATTATTATTATTATTATCTAATTATCCTTTAATTTATTTATAT
>JBBPBS010000968.1:16606207-16642805 GCA_037974835.1 Cicer judaicum
AACAATATAAACTATATATAGTAGCAGAAAATCAAGCAAGAGTGTTTGAGCAGTACTCTTCTAAAAAAAAAATATAAATATATAGAAAAAGTTTCTAAGTATAAGAGATAAATAAAATAAAAAAATTAGTTAATTTTATAAAGATAAATTAATTTTAATATAAATTTAAGATAATATCAAAATCTACTTGATAGGATAGCTATCATTTATATACAAGCACATTAGTGTGGAAACTCTACACTAATTAAGATGAATTAGACTCTATTTAATATCTAAAATGATATCAAATATCAGACTATCCAAAATTTATATAATGCATCAAACTCAATAATGTTAAAATAGTTTATAATGAGAGACACGACTCAACTTATAAATCAGTTTTTGTAAGAATAAATAGCCTAATATAAAACCTAAATTAAAAAATATATTTTGCAGTTATATTTGATTTGAGAAAAATTAGTGAAGTGGAGTGGAGAGCTTAACATACCAGGAAACTGAAACCAGTAACACCAGCAAATGAAATGGATAAGGCGGCGCTAGAGAGATAGAGTTCACCTAAGTGACCAACAATCATAATTGAAACAACCTGCAATAAATATTGTGAAGAAATCACAGCCACCATAGGCACTGATGTGTGACAAATCGTTTTCATTTCTTTCATGTAAACATCCCAACTAATTCTCTTCCTCTCTTCCAAATCACTCTCTGTTTTTGATAAAAGACTTTCCTCCATCGTGATTTTCTATCCGCTTATTTCGAAGAAGAAAAGCGGTAGAGAATGTTAGACAGAAATATAATAATAATATGAGTCGGTATAATGTGTTACAGAGTTTTCTTTTGGTTCTATCGTCTCGTGCCTTTCGTCTCAACTGTTCACGAACATATTAATATTTAAAAAATCAATATTAAATAAAATATATATCTTATAAATAAGCTAATGTGCCTTTACCTGATATGAACCTTCAGGCTTCAACCGGGTCAGATCCGGACCACATAAATTAATATTTATTATATATTATTTTGAAGGAAATATTTATTATATTCTTATTATGCTATAGACTTCGATGTCATGGAACTCTAGCCGTATGGTTTGCTTATGATAAGAAAAAAAAAACAAAGTAGTATGATGATTAAATAAACAATTTTGCTTCCAACAACCCTCATTTTACTTCCTACACCCCTCAATTTCTTTTCAACCACAAAATACTCAAATTGTCATTTACTCTTAATTCAATTAACCACTCAATCTTCATCTTTATTACCTTCATCTTCAACTTCAACCTTCTTCATTATTCTTCAATATTCTTCAATCATTTTGATAATTTGATGTTCAATAAGCTTGAATCACTTTGAATATCTTCATCATTTTCATCATCCTCATCATTATAGTGATTCAAATCAAGTAGGTATGTATTTTGCAGCTGATATTTTTTTTCCAGATCCGAGTTTCGTATGTGAACTCAATTCACGTATCCTCACGTGAACTTAATTCACGTAGCTTATGAGAATCCAAAGTTTTACAATTTACGTGAATTAGGTTCGCGTACACCTACATGAATTAAGATTGCGCATGGTAATGGAGGTTGTATGTTGATGCAACATACGTAAACTGAGAATACGTAGGCGTACGTCAACTCAATTCACGTAGCTGACAAGTGAATTGAATTCACGTGTACATACGTGAACTAAGTTCACGTAAAAAAGGAAAAATTTGTCAAATCATACATACGTGAACTGAGTTCACGTAGGGTCACTAAATTTGAAATCACGTAAGTGATACGTGAACTGAGTTCACGTAGGCCAATATTTTAATTTTTTGAATATTTTTAGTTTTGTTAATTTAGGTAACTAAATTATTCTATTTTTTATAAATAAATAAAAAACTATTTAAATTAATTTCTCATTTGTATTTTTTTAAATCTCTTTAAAAAAAGTTACAACAAAACAGTAAAATACTTTACCCTTAATTTAGGAGAATAAATTATGCATAGCATATGAATAATAATTAGTGGGGATGGTGCCAATGATGAATGAAATAGGAAGTTTAACCCAAAAAAAATACTATTCTCATAAAGATGATGAAATAATCATGGAGGCCAATCTAAAATAGAAAGCTTTTGCCTTACACTTTCATAGAGATAGCTCCTGCCACTATCAAATGTTGTGTTCTCCTTGTAATAAATTACATTTTCTTAGTCTTTTGTACAATCAATTATATTCCATGAAGACATGGTTAATTAAAAGTGATGGTTAACTAAAGTTTATTATAATTGACTTTTACTTTAAATATCACAACTTACAAGGCCACACGTTTGTGATTATATATTAAGAGTTATGGTTACATCACATATTAAAGAATATAAAAAATATAATGACAAAATATCAGTTCATTTTGAATTCATGTACGCATTCTCAGTTTACGTAAATGCAATAAATATGTCATTTTGAATTTTTTTATTGTGTTTAACAATTATTATATTCTATTAATTTAATTTATTGGATGCAGTTAAATCGATGAAGGGGAAGACAAAAGTGATGAAATGTATGAAGGTTTGGAAGGTTTGGAACATGATGTTTTTGAAGAAATGTATGATGATTTGGATCGTGATTTTGAAGAAATGTGTGATGATGTAGAACCTAATTTTGACGCTATGAATGACGGAGTTGAACCTGTTATGATTGATTTGACTAATATGTTTACAACCGGCGTGATGTTTGATACACGAGATGAATTATTGAAATGGGCTAGAAAGGTTGGAAGGGAAAATAGAATTGTTGTTGTGATTTTTAGATCTGAAAATGCGACCGCACGACCAAGAATAAAGATAAAATTAATTCTTGGTTGTGAAAGAAGTGGTAAATATAGACCATGGAAGAATCCTAATATTACGAAGAGTACTTGGACTAGAAAATGTGATTGTCCATTTAGATTAAGAGGAACACAATCAAGTGTTGGTGATGGATGATATTTGCATGTAATATATGGTCTCTATAACCACGAATTGGCCAAAAAACTGACCGGTCACTCTTTCTTAGGCCGATTGTCTCAAGATGAGAAAAATGTACTTGGTGATATGACAAAGAACTTTGTAAAACCAAAAAACATTTTAATGACATTGAGGGATCACAATGTTGAAAGCTTGACGACAATAAAATAAGTTTACAATGCACGTCAAGCATATCGTTCATCACTTAGAGGTAATAGAACAGAAATGCAACATCTTTTGACATTGATGGAACGCGACAAATACGTGTATTGATATAGGAAAGTAGAAGGTTCAGATGAATTGAGGGACATCTTTTGGGCCCATCCAGACGCTATCACTCCTGTAAATAATTTTCACATAATATTGATTATGGATAGCACTTACAAGACCTGTAGATATCGAATGTCATTACTTGAGATTATTGGTGTTACATCTACTAAAATGACATTTTGTGTGGGATTTGCATATCTACAATCTGAGCGTGTTGATAACTTCACATGGGCACTACAAATGGTGAAAGAACATATTACAAGTGGTGAAGTTGAAGTCATCGTTACTGATAGAGACCTTGCTTTGATGAAGGCGGTTGAAAATGTTTTTCCAAAAGCAATGAATTTATTATGCTTGTTTCATATATGCAAGAATGTGAAAGTCAAGTGCAAGATAACTGTGTTTCCAAAAAAGAAGCAAGTGCAAATAATGGAGGCATGGGAGACTCTTATTTACAGTTATGATGAAACTTAGTATTACACGAAGTTGGCTATCTTTGAAGGAATTTGTAGTAGTTGTTCTATTTTTTATGATTATGTACACAAGCAATGGTTAATTCCTCACAAGGAAAGGTTTGTTGAGGCGTGGACAAATAGAGTTATGCACTTTGGGAACACCACAACACAAAGGGTTGAGTCGGCGCATTGGAGTTTGAAAAGGATATTACAAGATAGTATTGGTGATATATGTAGTGTTTGGGAAACCATCAACAACATGATTGTATTACAACACAATGAGATAATAGCATCATTCGAAAAGAGCATAATTCAAAAGGTGCATCGATATAGTAACATATTATACGCGAATTTGCGTGGTATTGTGTCAAAAAATGCAATTGATCATATTGCGGCAGAGTATGACCGCGTCAAATATGTAGGTATTGATCAGATTGAGTGTCGTTGCACAATTAGGACAACTCATGGTCTACCTTGTGCATGTGAAATAGCTAATTATAGTATGATCCCATGTTCCATTCCATTGAATGCTATTCATGTTTGGTTGAGTAAACTATCTTTTGATGTTGATGCATCGAGTAAACCTTCAAAGTTATCTGTGAAACATGAAATAGATGTCATAGTGAAAAAGTTTGAAGAACTTGATGTACCTGGCAAAATTTCACTTAAAAGTAAATTACGAGAGATCGCGTATCCATCGACTACGTCGATGTTTCCATCGGTTGTCAAGGTTAAAACAAAAGGTGCACCAAAAAAAGGAAAAGTAATGTATTAAAAAGAGATAAATCAATCAAACGTGATCCATCTTGGTAGGAGTATGTGGATGCAAGTATTCGATGTAGTGGCAAAAATGCATGTAGCACTACTGATCCCAATAAATTAGAAAACATGGCACCTCGACCCTCAATCCAAAAGGTCACACCTCGACCATCAGTTCAAAAGCTGACATATCGACCATCAGTTAGCAAAGTTCAACAACCAAGAGTTGTCGTCTTCAAAGATTGGTTGCCAGTTGAAATTCATAATTTCATAGATGACAATATTGATGTCGGTGATGATGGTAATTGTGGATATCGTGCAGTCGCAACTTTACTTGGAATGAGTGAGAACTATTGGGCATTCATTCGTCAACATTGTATCAATGAGCTTCAAGAGTTCATTTCTCATTACGAGATACTATTTGGTGGAGAAAATTATGTTCGACAACTTATATACAATGTGTATGTTGAGCAAGTTGCAACGAAGGATAATTGGATGACACTTCCAGAAATGGAATATGTGATTGCTTCAAAGTTTAACGTGATTGTCGTCGCATTATCACTTCACCAATCGCAAACATATTTTCCACTTCGAAGTCCACCAACAACATCTATGTCAGATCATCGTGTGATTGTTATTGCATTTGTTAATAACTGTCATTTCGTACAGGTATAAATTAATAATCTAAATTTTTTTATAATTGATAATTCATAATTGATTTATAATTTTAATTAATTTAACATGTTTACTTAAAGTCAGATTCTCCTATATCACCAGCAAGTAATTTGTGGAAAAGATATTTCAACGAAGAAGCACGATAATGGGAGAATATTTACGGGGATCGCATGTGTAAGACTCTTATTTTAAATTCTAATTTATGCTTTTTGGGAGAATTTTGTGCTGAATTTCTGAGGCTTTTTAGCCAATTTTATGACATTTTGTGAGTTAAATGCCAAAAATATCTTTTTATAGACCCGATTAAAATTATTCATCGATGAATAATTTTATTTAATTACGGTGAATCTTTTGTCGAAGAATTTTTTTTTCTGAGATGCAGCATTTTTCAGAAAAATTCAATCTTACGATTGAATTGCGGCGAGAGTAGACATTTTTCTGAAAAAGTAATTTGTGATGTGATGTGAGGTGACAGGGGTAATGATGATTTTTATAAAAATATCTAAATATTTGTAAATATTTAGATATTTCTTATTATTATTATTATTATTATTATATATATATGAAAGGCAAAAAAAAAAAGGAAAGGGAACATTTTCTCTGTTTCACGTGCCTTCCATCTTTCTTCTAATCTCTCTTGTTTGAAGAAACAAAAACCAAAGTTTTGTTGGTTTTGAAAAAGAAAACAAATATAAACCTCCATTTATCTACTAGATCTAAGCCTCCATTCGAGAAGTGACAGAAGAGAAAGTTGTTCATTGCCACGTTGCGGTGCTAGTGAGTTAGTTTTCGAAGCGACGTCACAAACTTAAATTTTATCAGAATTAATTGCGGCGCCGTAATCGGTTGTTAAAACTACAACAGAGGTAAGGGCTCCTTCCAAACTTTTAGTTTGCATTTAGGACATTATTTGTGATTTTGTAAAAAATAAATTTGATGTATTTGAGGTGTGATTTTGTGAAAAATTAATTTAATGTCATTATGTGTAATTTAGTGGAATTTAAATTTAAGGTGTAGTTTGTGGTGATTCAAGTTTGGTGTGATTTATATGTTCATAATTATTATTATGAATTTTTGAGATGTGATTTATTTGTGGATTTTGTAGAAAATGAATTGATGAAATTTTGTGGTTTATGTGTAAAAATGTGGAATTTTGAAATTGGGTGAGTTATGTTTGAATTGTTGAAATTTAATTGAGGTGTTATATGTGTGTTGTGGAATTGAATTGATTGTTGTTGGTGTGAATTGACGATAATTAAATTTGATGAGCTTGAGTTACGTAATGAGTTATTTTCAAATAAATGAGTTTGAGCTGAAATTGAAATTCTACAACAAAAAATAGCGTTGTTAAAGTTGTGAAAAAGTTCAAATTTTATCTAAGTTAAAGAGTTTGAGCAAAAAGATAGATTGAAATTAAAAATGGTTAGAGTTTAAAATGTTACTCTTTTAATTACTCTTTGATTGAGTTTAAAAAGAAAAAAAGTTTTGAGTATTTTATTAACTTAAAAATTTCGGTGCTTTAATAGTCGAGTGTGTGTATGGGAAATTTTGACGATATTTGTTTTATTTAGTTTTAAGTAAATAATATAGATTATTTGGTTTTAAAACTTTGGTGTGTGAGAAATATTTAATTTTGGGAATTTTGTTGTGTTTGGATTAGTTTTATTGTGAACAAGTTGTTATAAATATTCATGTTTATGTAGTTAGCTCATTGAATCTCGAAAAGGAATCGAGACCGTTGGCACCGAATTAGCGGTGGGGAGAACTCTGATATATTAATGTTGTTGTGGTGATTTATGGTTGAAAATTTTAGAGATTGAGTATGGTGATTAATGTTTGGAAATTTTGGTGATTTATGTTAGGTGAAATTGATGTGTTCATAATTAATATTATGAATTTTTTAGATGAAATTTATGTGTAATTTGGTGAAAAATGAATTTAATTCAATTTAGGTGAGAATGGAATTTGGAGATGTGATTTATGTGTGGTTGTGGAAATTTTAATTGGTGTGAATGAATATGTTTGAGTATGTTATGTGTTGTGTTTGAAAAATCATTAATGTTAAATGAGTATTAAAAATGAGAAATATTTTAATAACTGCATTTACTTAATGATTATGGTGAAAAGAGTCAGAGTATGCTCATACATTTCATAGTACATGGTGACCGCTATGGGGTCATGGTGATAGTGGTGACCGTGATGGGCCACGGGATGATGTCATGTGAATTTTTGGTTCATCTTATCCTTGCGGGGATTGTCGCGTCGTGCTGATCTGTGAGAGATTGCACTCTAGAATGTGCTGATCTGTGAACGATTGCACTCTAGAAAATTGTGCTGGTCTGTGAGCAACTGCATTCTTGTATGTCGTATTGGTCTGTGAGAGACTGCACACTAGTAAATCGTGCTGATCCGTGAGAGATTGCACCTTGGTAATTAGTACTGGTCTGTGAGAGGTTGTACAATTATGATTTACGCCCCTCGAGGAGGGTTTTGGTTTGAAATTCCGGAATCATGCATTTTGACATATACGCATTGCATTATGGTGCTTGGTACGCGAGTCATGTGTGTTATACTTTAACGATTATATATACATATTCGGTTGTTGTTGTGATTTGCCGTAATTGCTTTGAGGTGTGAAGTTGGGTTGATTAAGTTTTGATGTATTTATGTGTTCATAATTGATTTAATGAATATTCAATGTGTGATTGAGGTGTGAATTTGTGGAGATTAATTTGGTGTTAGTTATGTGTTCATAATTGATAATATTAATGTTTGAAGTGTTGATTGATTCAGAGCCATTTTAGAATTTAAAATCTGCTTTTTCTCAATTATATTCGGCTACGACTATGCAGTTTGTCAAAACTTCATTTTTCAACATTGTTTATGCATTTTTGGACATATGAAAACCCTTTCGAGGAGTATGTTAAGACGAAAGGTTCTTTTGAGCATTTGAAAGTATAAGAATTTTGCTATGTGATATTTGTTAATTTCGGTTGGTCTTTACAATTATTGTGGAAATCTGGACTTTGCCCTCATATGAGAAACAGGAGCATCCTACCGATTAGTACCCTGGAGATGGGAAAGTAGTTAGTCATACCTGACTGAAGCTGTGTCAGGAGGATCTTGCGGGGCGTGTGGAGATCACCCGGGTTGTGTAGTTTTTGTAGCATGATCAGATTAGGTGGTTGTATAAGGACTAGATGTCTTTCTTTTGTGATTGTATTTATTTCATTTTGGAAGATTGTATCTATGCTTAAACTGTTTGATTTCTTTTTTTTTAATGGGTCCATGTTCCACTTTTTGATGTGACGTGGGGAAAGTTAAAATTCTTGGGGCAATGCTTTTGTACAGGTCTGTCGAGAATACCCCAAGGGTATTAGCTATGATCGATAAGCCTCATAGCTCCGGTGTATTTTGATGTTTGAATACTTTGGATTTTTATTTTAAAAAATTATTCCGCTGCTTGTAAATATTTGTTGACTTTGTCGTTATGTTACAGCTTCTTTTAATTTTTTTCCATTGCTAAAAACCCTTAACTCTATGCGCTCCAGAAATAAATTAACAATACAAATATAAGTTGAAACACATTAACCAAAATTAAATATTTAATTTCATTAAAATATTTACTTACCACGCCGTCCCATAGTCGTGTCGCAACATGATCCCCATATGTCCTTAAGACAGACTTGTCCATCGGACCCCTGGGATATCTGTCACCTGCTTCAGCATGGGCCTCATCAGCATGAGCCTCATAAGCATGGGTCTCATCAACATGTTGGGTATCATCCCCTTGCCCATGTTCTGCTTGTTGTCTCTGCAATCTTCGTTGGTGACGCAATTCAAGTCGAGCACGATGAGCCCGTGCAAAAGCGGTTGGTCTAACACGACGACTTTCAAGCCCTTCTATAACATGTCCGTCTCTATCAGTAAACATTGTTCACACCATTTTTGTATAAATAAATCATAACCAATATCAAAAAACATAACAAAAGTCCACAACACAGCCATAAAAAAAAAAGGTACATTTACATTTATGGTATTTCACACAAATATAATTTAACTAACTACTACTATTTGCCTATAAAAAAAAAGGTACATTTACAAATTTCCACACAATCCTCTGCCACTGCATATATGGATGGAATTAGTAATAAATAAGTTCCTTGAGTTGAGAAATTTGTGTTTTGAGGAAGATAACACAATCTAAAAATTTAAATCATTTACAAAAATAATTAAAATGTCCTTGTATTTAATCTTGTCTCTTAATTTGCCATGGTGTTGTTATGCTAAAGTCTAAATAAAATAATGCTTCTGTAAATTGCAACAGAATTGAGAATAGAATTGAGAAGTTAGAAGATCCAATTAGCCCAGGTACATCTCTTTCCCCAATTAATTAATTTGCTTAATTAGGTATTTATATACGTGAACTGAATTCACGTACATGAACTCCTTAAAAAAAATTTATGTCTACGTGAACTGAGTTCACGTAGGTGAACTCCTTCAAAAAAAATTTGTGCCTACGTGAACTCCTTCAAAAAAATTTGTGTCTACGTGAACTCCAACAACCTACGTCAACTGAGTTCACGTCCACGTACGTGAATTGAGTTCACATAATGCATTTTAGTTCACGTAAGCAAGCAGATTCAGAATACGTGAACTCAGTTCACGTTCATCATTTCATTTCAACAGAAAATCCATAAATCCAGAAAACCCCTAAACCCAGAAAACACTCCTAAACCCAGAGAACCTTAAAACATCCCTAAACCCATAAAACTTCTTCATTCAACAACCCCATTCAAAATAAATTGCAGAGAGTTTAACCCAAAAACGAAAAACAACAATGTCTTACTTAATTGATTGAAGAAGCTTCAAGTGATTCAAGATGGTGTTCAAGATGATTGAAGAATGTAAATTGTTGAAGATGAAGATGTAAGGTTGAAGGAGATGAAGGTGTAAGGTTGAAGGAGATGAATTTAGAAATATGGTGTTTAATTGAATAAAGAGGGAAGGACAATTTGAGTATTTTGAATTTAAAAAAAAATTAGGGGTGTGGGAAATAATATGAGAGGTGTGGGAAGTAAAATTGTTAAATAAAATATACATTGGTTTTCTTGTACTGTAGCCACCAGTGATCTTGATAGACATCATTGAATTGTTTTTCTTTTTTGTAATGTAGTATATATGCTAACATTAAATAAATTAAAAATACATCATTTTTTCACTATAACTATCAAATATTGTTTACATTAATCAAGAGTTGGGAATACTGTCAAAAAAATAAAATTGCAACCTCAATGAGTTTAAATGAGAAACAGATTATTCAAAAAAATTTAAATTTAAATTTTGACTCGAACAATCTATAATTAAATTTTATATATTTATTGGCCAGATTTTAAATTATCGGACCTTAAATATCTAGAAAAATACACATAAATTTTATCTATAATTAAATTAGATTAACCTAAAAAAGATTTCTCTCTTTAACTTATGGCCAAAAGATATTATTCGATAATATAAAAAATTTGGTGAAGAGTAAAAAACATTTAAATTATCTTTAAATAACATAACAATCCATTCATAAAGTTACGAGTGATTAATTAATCAAATTTCTTAACTTACATCAACTTATTTGTTAGTACATATAAGTAGTAAGTTACAATCACTACAAGAAATTCTTTCATTTGTGGCCAACTTTATAAATATTTTATAGCCAAAAAAAACCCTCATAAATTAGTAACCGAAAAAGCTATCACAAATGCAAAAATTCAAATTGGTTTTTATTTGTGGCTGAAAAAGCCCTCACAAAAGACTTAAAATTTAGTAGGATTTTATGGTTACCTAAGCCCTCACAAAATCACAATGTTATTATTTTGTGAGGACTTAGGCCACCAAAAAATCCAGCTAAAATTTAAGTTCTTTGTGAGGACTTTTTCAGCCACAAAATCAACCCTTTGTGAGGGTAAAGGCCGCCACAAAGGCAAGCCGTTTGTGCACAAAAGCATTGACCCGTTGCACTTTGTGGCTGCAAAGGCCGCCACAAATTTCCATTTTCCTGTTGCACTTTGTGGCTGCCCAGGCCGCCACAAATGCCTTATTTTATGACCGTTAAAACCGCCACAAATTCCCATTGTACCATTGGATATTGTGGCTGCTTTGGCCGCTACAAAGGATCAACCATTTTCTATAAATATCACTCAACTCCTCTATTTTTCACTTTTACCTTCTCTCTAAACCTTCTTTCTAAATTTTTTCTCCACCTTCTCTCTACAAAAATTATTTCTCCAAGCTCTTTGTTTACTATCTTGAAGTTTGGTAAGTTTATATTATTTTTTTATTTTTTTTTATTTGAAGTTATTTATTTAATTAATATTATTGAATTTTTATTTTGACAGTGGTGATATTGTGTTTACTTCGAAGAGTTCTCAACCCTGTGAAAGCTTCAAGTCAAACACTACCCGATATCAAGTTATTATTTTATACATTTTAAATATAGATTAGTAAAATATGTGATATTATAAATATATTTATATTATTTTTAAAATATAAATTAATAAAATATGTGTTATTATAGATTTATTTAAAAAAATAGAAATTACGTTGTTTACATAATATATGATAAATACAAATTTGAAACACATGTAAAACTTATTGATTTTAATATAACTATTTAAAAAAAAACATTATTAAAATTGATGATATTAATATTTGTTGTTAGTTATTAAAAAAAGTTAAGTAGTTGAGTTTGTACAAAAAATTTATATAAATTAACGGTCTCTATTTTTGTTTATATATAAGGAGTTATTTTATGAACATCATTTAAAATTTTATTTTTATTTATATAATATAGTCTTCATAAAAATTTATTATACTGTTTGCAAATGCTCCCCTAATTGACATATTATAAAGTATGTCAAAATTTATATATAATACTTTTGAAAAATAAAGCAATTAATATATAAAACATCGATATATATATATATATAATTTATATATTTATTTAATTTTAAGAATAAACATATATATACATACACACATGGTTGAAGACATTCTCAATTTTGCGAGAATGCAGAAAATTTTCGAAGATGAAGGGGGATGAGATGTTAATGTTGTTTATGTCGATGTAGATGGTTTAAGCGTGAAGATGAAATAAGACTGCATTTATATCGTCGGGTAACATTCCAACAAATAATGATGGGAGAGTGAAGTTGATAAGAAGAATTATTACAATAATAAATAAAAATTTGTGGTGGCCTGAGCCCCCACAAAAGCTTAATTTCAAAAATCAGCTTTAACTTTTGTGGCAGTATAAATCCTCACAAAATAAGTCATTTGTGGCTACTTTGTGGCTGTTTTTTCCCATTTGTGAGTGCTTTTGACCCTCACAAAAACCATATATTCTTGGAGTGAATATATAAAAAAGGTAGTAGATTATAATTACATATTTGTAAAATGTATTTTAAGGTGTGATTTGTCGATTTACTCCAATGAAAAGTAAGAAAGTGTAAGTTAGCAAATTCAATAGCAGTTAACAAATTATAACTACAATAAAATTGTCAATTACTTTTAGGGGTGCGATTGATAGACAGGCCGAACATGGGTCATGAAACACGGTCAATAGCAGAATCCAAATTACGGTTTGCGCCCATGGCTACAGTAACTCTTTTTCCAGGTTCAAGTATTTGATCAACCACAACGCTGCATATGTCATGCAGTGAATCAGATCATGTAGAAATGAACTCAAGCCTACTTAATAGCAATTTTATTAGAACAAAATCTGGTCACAAGTGATTTAATCTATATTGTGGAACTCAAGTCTACTCAAATTATCATTATAATAATAAAAATTAAAATAAAAAATAGCATTTAATTATATATATAATTTAATTGATTAAAATTTAGTGTTAACATATTTTTTCATAATATATTTTTAACTTATAAAATTACTACTCACCATAAATGGAATAATATAATTATAAGGAGAATTAGATAAATAACATTTATGTTGATATTAATGAGTGATTATGTGAGTTTTTTCCATGGAATTTAATGACTAATAATATTAAAAAATAATTTATAAAATTATTATAAAATAACTTATAAAATAATTTGATAATATTATAAATTATTATCAAATTGTAAAATAATTTATATATTATAAAATAATTATAAAATAATTTTATAATTTATAAAGTAATATTATCAAATAGATTTTAGAGGTATTAAGTGAAATTGTAGAAGAAAGAGGAGAAGTTGTTGAATGAAAAATGCACTCTCAAGATATACACATCAACTTTTTGGACGAGGTGGATGAAATACGATGAAGTGGCAAAATACGATGAGGTGGCATCGGGAGTCTATTTTAAATATATATAATAAATTTAAATCAATTTTAGGTATTTAAAAATTTTAACTAATTATTTGTGCGATTGAATTATAATTGTTATATGTACCAATGCTTAATTTTTTATTTATTTTTTAACATTCAAATTATCATTATAATAATGAAAACTAAAATAAAAAATAGCATTCAATTATAAATATATAATTTAATTGATGAAAATTTAGTGTTAACATATTTTTTCATAATATATTTTTAACATATAAAATTACTACTCACCATAAGTGAAATAATATAATGGTAAGAAGGATTAGATAAATAACATTTATGTCGATATTAATGAGTAATTATGTGGTTTTTTCTATTGAATTTAATGACTAATAATATAAATTATTACAATTGATAATGACTAATAATATTAAAAAATAATTTATAAAATTATTATAAAATAATTTATATATTATAAATTTATTATAAATAATTGTAAAATAATTTTATAATTTATAAAATAATATTATCAAATAGATTTTAGAGATATTAAATGAAATCGTAGAAGAAAGAGGATAAGTTGTTGAATGAGAAATACGATGTACAAATAAGCTTTTTAGCTGAAGTGGATGAAATATGATAAAATGACAAAATATGGTGAGGTGATGTCGGAAGTGTGTTTTAAATATCCATAATAGATTGGTCTTCAATAGATTGGTCTTCAAGAAAATTATATCAAATTGACTTATATTAACAAATTTGATCTGGTTTTCTTTTTTGTACTTGGGTTGTTTTTTAAGATGATAGTAATAAGGCTCTTAAATATCACATACAGCAATACTTTTATAAAAGTGGTGTAAAATGAGATACCTACAACAACGCTTTTATTTAAAAAGCGCTATAAATTTCTACTTACGACAACACTTAAATAAAACACTGTTAAATATCACCTATGACACTCCAATTACATTTTAAAAAGTGTTGTCATATACGTTAACAGCACAACATACCATAGCACTTAAAAAGCATAATCCGCCACCATTCGTCGGTTGTGATATGATTCTGGATTCGTGGGTCTTGTAAGTTCTGTTGATATGTCTTATAGTCGTCCCCTCGTCTAGATCTGTTTTTGTTGCGATTTGCTTTTAGTTTGCAGTTTTGGTTTTTAGAGATTTGTTTTTATTTTTGGTTCTGGTTTCATAGGGACCTATTTATATTTATGAGATTAGGTTCGTTAGTCTGGATTTTGTCGATGTGTTGTTTTTCGGAGAGACTTTTTTAGATTAAGCATTAAGCATGGTTGTCGTCGATGCAATCATTCGCTCTGGGCCATGTATGGTCTATCAATCCCTCACAATGTCGATTTAATCAAACAATCAACTTCATCAACGCCGGCTTTCAAGAAAAATTTCGCTTAAAGGGTAAAGTTCTCGTCATTTTCATTTTAAAAGATGAATACTCACGTTGCACAAATTTTCTTCATGGTCGGGTCATTTTGTCCAGGGGAGATGTTCCTATTAAAAAATATGATTGCGCGATAAGTAATCGAAACTTTGGAAAGTTATTGGTCCTTTGAAAGTGGTTTCTCTTGGTAAAGGATTTTTTAGTTCAAGTTTTATTTCTATGGTGGACCAAAAAACTGTTTGATCTATTAGGTTATGGAATCTTAATTCTGATATATTGCATCTTGGTCTCTTGATTTTAATCCTCATACTTTGCATCAAACTATCAATCAATGTTATGTGAGGTTTCATGGTTTGGCTCCTGAATGTTGGAGGTCGAAAACATTGTTTGAAGTAACTCATGAAATAAAATACACAAGTTATAATACTTTTTTAATACAAATGAGAAATATCGTTATTGTTACATTGAACATTTATTAATAATAAAAAAATTATAAGTCATAATTAGATAAATTATTTGATGGGTTAAGAAAAATCAAAAATATTTTAAGCATAAACTCTACAAAATTTAATGGATATATATTATTTATGTAAAAGTTTTACATTCACACCAAATGAGAGGGATATAATTTTTTATGTCATACTACAAGAATGAAGTGATGAGGTAGAATAAATAATTCTACAAAATTAATATGAATGTATAACTATTTTACACCAACATTAGATATTCTCTTTTCTCAAACAATATAAACAACAATCTTTGAATCTTAATGAGTAAAAAAAAACACAATAATTAATTAATTTATAAAATCACATCGAAATCTAACTATTATGATTGACATGAGTGTTGTAAAATTTAAAGCTGCTAATAATTCAGAAAATAAAAAATAAATTAAATTATTCTGTGTGTTTTATTTTTATCGTTTGATTTAAGTTGTGTACGATTTTTAAAAAAGTAATTAATTTAATAATAAAATTACTTAATTTAAAGATTGAATGAATTGAGATATAGTAAAGAAATATATATATTAGTGAAATAAAAAAAGATTTAGAATGAGATGGAAAGTAGTAAACAAACAAACCATAAAGTGATCAAGGTCCTTGGGATCGATGAGACGATTAGCAATAGTGAGAGAAGAGTATTTTTGAAGAACGCGTTGTGAGTGTTGAAGCTGAGCATCAATCCTTGGAAGCTGGTCAACAGGTGTTGCAATTCTAAGACACGAAACATGTGCAGACAATAGTTGATCGTAAAGTGGATGTCCTAATATCTCTCTTTTATATTCCCTTAATTCTTCCGTTTCGCTATTGCTTTCACTTCTCTTCCGATCCATTATATTATTCACCTGCCACGCTACCCTTTCTTCCTCTTCTTCTTCCGTGAAACGCTAGTACCCTATTTCCTCTTCAATATTCTACTCATTGTGTCCATTCGATGCCCCTATTTCTCATTTCTAAATTAAATTAACTTATTGCTAAACATAAATTAATAACAGCAAAGACTACTCTCACACAATAAATTATAAGATCAAATAATTCATCAATTTACTCTATAAAGTATTGATATCTCTCCTATTTAGTTTTTTTACTATAATAAATAATTCTTAAATAACTTTTGATTTACCAAGTTAGTCTATAAATTATGAATTGTAATTTTCACTCGTATTTTTAATATAACTGAGCAAGTAATTCATAGAGATAGTAAGAAAATTGATCAAGTAATTCATTTGAAAGTTAAAATCTCTATTCCGTTTTATTCCATGTTTTTTATGATTGTTACATTGGAGTGACGAGTTCGTTGATGAGTTCGGTTGTTTTCCAGTTGAGTATTATCCTATCAATCAAAAAAATAGAGATATGTGTGTTTGTTGAGTAATAATAGTACAGTTTTTAATGCGGAAAATTTGACTAGATGACAATGTAAGTAAGGAAAAGGAATTCAAAGAGATGCCTGAGAAGCCACGGAAAAGGAGAATACTTTTGCGGACACCAGAATTAAGCTTACACATAAAAATATATATTTCTTTTAATTATTTTTAACTTATATTTTTTTTTTACTAAAAACTATACATTATTTACTTATTATACTTTCTACTTTTTTTCGTTTATGTGTATGTCTTTAAATAAAATGTTTAAATTCTTGTAACTAGACAATGATTATTCAGGAAAAAATCCCTACTTTTATCAAATTTTATTCCAATCAAAATAATTTTTATTAATTTACTTTTCATACATTTTCTTTTAAAATAGAATAGTTGCCAAAGTCGTTCAATTCCAAAAGTAGAGGGTTTAATTACGAGAAGCAGAAGGTGTGGAGAATGGCAGTAAGGACCACAACTGAACTGACCACACTCGAAGTTGGCGTTCACGAACTTGGGCTTCCCACTACCCAGCCCGATAGCGACATTAGCACCACGTCAAACACGTGTCACTCCCAGATTTCATGGACCACAAACGTTGTACCCGGCATGTTTGCAGCATTTGGAAGTGTGGGCCGAAAGGAGGAGTGAATTATGTTATTATATTTTGCAAAGGGATGTGTGGGCCCCCACATGCATTGCTATTGGCATCACCCCAATATAACGTTGGACCTGTTCTTTTAACTTTTTTTTTTTTTTTTATTTCTTTCAAAAATGAGGTTGAATATTGTGAGTCACCATGTCAGCAGATTGGCTGGTCCGCACTCAATCACCAAACCAATTATCAATCATCTAGTCAGTAAACTGGTTGGCTAACACTTTTTCCAGATTCTTCCAATAAATTAATTGAGCATAAATCATGGGGCTTCACATGCTTGTCCCATTTGTCTTTGTGTTTATATCTTTTTATGTACGGTATATGCTTTAATTAATTTTATTATAATACATTATTTTCTTATTATGTCTTTTCCTTGTATGTTATATGTATGTAGGTTTTGGCTCCACTTCCCATTGGATTTGCTGTATTCATGGTTCACTTGGCCACTATCCCTATCACTGGCACTGGCATTAATCCTGCTAGAAGTCTTGGTTCTGCTGTTATCCTCAACCAAGATAAGCCTTGGGATGATCATGTGAGTCTCCTTTTTCATATTTATAGATTCCTTATTATGTTTGATATTGGAATTAACTAAGATGCTATTTTTATAAACTCTGTAAGTTTTAATTTTTTCAATGTGGGAGTTGTATTTATTTCAATGCAAGTTGTGAACTAAAAAAAGATAAAGAAGGTGGGAACTTTTTCTGATGTTCTGTTCCTTTATGTCTCTGGTCAGTGGATCTTTTGGGTAGGACCATTTGCTGGGGAAGCCATTGCAGCTTTCTACCACCAATTCATCTTAAGAGCAGGTGCAGTTAAAGCTCTTGGATCATTCAGGAGTACCCCCACTGTTTGAGTGTTAATCTTAATCTTCCTCTTCATGATGGTTTTAATGGAAAGAAGGAAATTGAAAAAGAGATTGAATTGATTTATTGCAATGTAATTTCTTTGACATATCTCTTAATTGTGTCTTGATGATTGTGGATAAGTGTAGATTTAAAGTCTCTTTCGTGACAGGGCTAGCCTTTTACACTTTCCTCTGTATTCCACTATTCTCTTTAGTGTGTCATCTTTTTTCTTTTTAAGTTATTCTCTTCTGTCATCCTTTGTACTCATTATATATTTATGGAAAAATATTTTTTAATTTATGTATTCCTCTCATTTTCACCTCTCTGGAATTTTCATTGAAGATAATATAAGACAACATTTAAAGAACTCATCTTTGAACAAGATCATTAAAGGAGGTACACTTAATTCCAATTCTTATGATATTTGCATCATGATAAAAATCAATTTTTTTTTAATGATATTATGTGATTGATTGGATGCTCTTTAAATTAAGAATGCATAATATTTTTTATGCAAGTGTGACTTTAAAGTTTAAATCGATTACATCACTTGTACATGAATATGTCTAATTTCTTTCCTTCTTCAACCTATTTTAAATATATATATCCTTGTTTAGGATTTATTTTTGTGCTGATGTATTTTGTATTTGTAGGAGATTCAAGATTGATTTTTGCTTATATTTAGTTTAAAATATATTCCATTTTTGCTTATTAATTTGTACCCCAACCATGTAATTGTAAAATCTATGTCTTGACTTCTTACATGTCAATGGTGGTTATCCATGCCTTAATTATACTTGGATTGGGTTAGATATGATAAAAACATACTTTGAGTTAGACACAAATATGATGACCTCATATGCATTTCCTTTATTCATTACTGAGTCCAAATCAGGGAAAGCAAATGAAAAATAAGTTCTAAACTTTAAGCATCAACAATGTCCTCTGATTCAACAGAAGCCAAAACAAACTCAGTTTCTTCCCTAGCAGAATCACAAGTTCCATCAATTGCATTGTTCTTTCCCAATGCCTTCAATGCCAAATGAGCTGCCTTCTGCCCTGATACAATCATAGCTCCAAATGTTGGACCCTACAAAAATCACCAACAAAATCGTTATCACATCTTAATCAAATGTTTCTTACCATCTTCAATGCACTAAAACCAATCAACTTGCAGTTGAAAATATCTAAAAAAACCCTGAAATTAATTTCCACATTACTTTAATCACTTCCTAAATCAGTTTTCTTTTGTAAAAAAAAAAGGCAAATATATTTTAGCTTCTATGATAACTAGAATAATTTTTCAAATTTATTGATGTACACATACACAAAAACAATTATTATTTTGAACATAGCATAAATAGATAAAAATTATTATTTTTTATTTTGAATATAACTAATATAAATACCTTTACCTTCAAAGTATTTAACATTAAATTCATAAAAATGACTTAAGTTAAAATCAACTATTATTTTGTACGGAAAACAAAGAAGCTTACCATTCTTGGAGCTCCATCAATCTCAGCAACTTCCATACCAGTAACAATCATACCAGGAACAACCTCCCTAGTAAGACGAACAATAGCATCTTCAGCAGTATTCATGTCAAGAGCTTTCATTCCATGAACAACGTCAATCATACCAATACTCTTCAACCTCTTAACACCAGTAGCACCAAAAGGACCATCATGTCCACAAGAACTCACAACAACCTTAGCTTCCATAACATTAGGATCCATACATGACTGTGTATCATGGTTCATTGAAACCAAAGCCCAATTCGTAACAACACCACCAACTCTTCCATCTTTCACAATCAAATCCTCAACAGCAACAGCATTGAACAATTTCACGTTAGGTCTAGCGAGAAGCTTGCTCATGATTGTTGAAGTGAACAAAGCAGCATGTTTGATTACAACGTAGTCTTCTAGTTCGTCGTAATCAACGCCGATTTCGTCAAGGAAGAGGTGAGCTGGTTTGCGGACAACCATGGCGGAGAAGAGTTGGCCACCGAGCCATGCACCGCCGCCGGGACTGACGGATTGTTCGATTATGGCTATACTGATGTTAGGGTTTTTACTTAATTCATATGCGCATGAAAGTCCAGCAGAACCGGCACCGACGATGACGACATCGGTGTTGGCGTAGGTAATCATGTCTGTCATGTAACGGCGTGTCATTTCACGAGAGACTATGGTTTCTGTGATGGGTTGAAATTTGAAGGATCGAATATCGTAAGGAGGTGTGTTGACGGACATGGAGATTGAAGAATTGTTATGGGAGGTGGATTTGATGATGTGGGAAGTGCCGGTAGCAATTGGTCTTCCATTGAAGAATGAGGATTTCGGAGATGAAGAGAGGACAGTGAGGAGGGAAGATGAGGCCATATTCACTGCCATAAAGATAATTGATATTTGGAAAATAGAAAGATAAATGATATGTGGTAGAATAGGAGGACAGAGGTAAGTAGAATAGGAGGTTTTATAAATGATGTGTGTGAAATATCTAGGTCTAAACAAGGCTGCGGGACCCGCTTCAGGTGAAAAGGAAATGAGCGGGTCCCATTAGTATAACACCATAATTACTTACACTTGCTAATAAAAAATGCTTGTGAATAGCAGAAGGTTTGTCCTTTATTCTTTGACGGAAGAAAAGGTTATTTGCCAAAAAAAATCTGAAATACACGGAGGTGGAAGAGCTACGCTTTCAAAATGAGAGTTGTCTAATCTCCAAGTTTACTTCACATCAACTTCTCTTAATCATTTGAAGGGATTTGTTAAATCTACATTTACCTGTTATTTTTAACCTTAATTGGTTAATATCTAGCTTACCATTCTACTTTTAGAGTTAATCGATCAGTTTGTCATCATATGTATTCCACTTCTATAGTGACTTTGATTCTCTTGTTTTAAGGGAGTTAACCGCAAAATTGATTCAGTAATCCTCAGAACGATCACATTCTTAGATGCAATGGCCAAAACTCCATTTTCATTATTGTGCATCTAGTCTTGTCTTGACAACCATATGCAATATGCAAAAAGCAGCCTGTCTATGGTCCCCCACTCCCACATTTTTTTCTACATTATTACGATACTACTATTTCACTATTTTGGCTTTGCATTAGTGTCATTTTTCATTCACTAATATACCCTTCTTGTCTTTGTTGTAAAAGCTTGTTTTCTATGCATCGCATCCTCATATTACTTTCACACCTCGGGTTCAGAGATCCATCAACTGAGAAACCCTCCATTATCTTGACCCAAAATTCTCAGAATGGATTCCGGGGCCTATTCTCCAGTTTCCATTATTATTTCCTTGCAGCCATCATAGCTAGTGCTTATTATCATTCAGCAGAAGCAGCTATGTCTAAGGGATCTTTTGAGGATAAGTAGAATTGTGGAACGAGCCAAATCCAAATCCTTGAATTCAAGGATTTTCTTACCAATATATCATCTTTTTCAATTTATAATTTATATACCAAAATGTTCTACTTTTTTTGTCATGACCGCAACTAGCCAAAAGATAATTTTTTTTCCCCAGTAGGAGGTCGATGGTTGGAGATGCGACAGGTTTTTAATTTTTTTTTTAATTCATTTTATGTTTTATGTAATTGTTAATATTTTAATAAATAATACATTTATAAATAATAATAATAATACATTAATAAATAATAATAATAATAATTAGAATTATTATTAATTATTATTAAAAATTGTTATAATTAAAATTAAATTAAAAATAATTAAAATTAAAATAGGAAATTAATATTATTGTTGCAAACAAGACAAACCTTATCAACAGCCATAAACCCCCCAGAACATTTTTTGCAAAATACGTGCCCACATGAATTGAGGGCCACAAGTGACATTGTGTTGGTGAGAGTGGTTTTGCAGCTTGGACAAATGTAGGTCCTATCAAGGGCGTTGGATTTTTTCTGCTCACTAGTATCTTCAGTGAACTGGACATGGAAAAGAGTCTTTAACTTCAGCTTCTCGTTACCTTCTGGATAGATAGTACTAGTAGAAGGTGCTTTTACTTTAACAGAAGCTTTTGGTGTAGCAGAGAGAAGCCAAAATGCCTTCTTTGTATTGTGGCACAGCACCGTGATTCCTCCTCATACGAAGTGACCTTCACACTGTTTGCCCCATGGAAACCATTTTTATCACAGCTATAATTTCTATCACTGTATTGTGGCACAACACCGTGATTTTGTTGATCAAATGCATCAAGCTCTTTAGCCTTTTGCAACATTAATTTCTCTTCTTCCTCTTCTTTTTCTTGCTTTTGCTGAGCAGAATGGGCCACAAGCCTCCTATTTTTTTGTAAATGGCAATATCACAAACATTATTATAATGTTCCCAACATAACACTGGTTGTTTCAATAGCAAGGCAAATGAAAAAAGACAACATATATTTAAAATAAGAAAAATATATAGGAAACAGCAAACTCTTGATAGAGCTAGTAAATTACTAAATTCAATTTTGATTATCATTAGGAAAATTGCAATTGCAAAAATTCAGCAATAGCAGCTAATAGTAAATTACTTAACATCTTAACCTATAGATAGAATATTAAGGAAATTTTGGAAAGCATTACAATTGATGTCAATAATGATGGCAAAGGAAAGTTAAATTAAATATATTTGAATTAAACAAGCCCATTGAAAAACTCATAAAAAACTGGTTCAGCAATGGTGGTAGGACGTTTCAGGAACTTGCAGCTTTGGAACAAAAAGACCAGTGAGAGATGGAATCAGCCATTGATTTCTAAAGCATTCAGTTGACAAAATAAAGAAGGAACAACGAATGCTCGTTGAAAAGAAAGAAAGCAACCACTAAATCCTGGTCGAAATGACAAAGAGCGATAAAAAGTCAAAGCAAGGTGACTGGACCAACCAGCCTTTGTAGTTTACTCATCATCGAAACTGTCAGATCAGAAATTTCTTGCAACAAGCCAATAACAATAGAGATCCCAGCTGCAGGTCGGTCGACCATGCTCCCACCGAATCCTAACCACATGTGGTTGATGGTGTGACGTTACTGGCAGAGCAAACTAGGTTCAGCACAATAATGACTATGTTTCACATAAGTAACTGGGCTCGATCAATTATTGATCCACCACCACCCACAAAACCGCCGCACAGCACACATTAACTATCATGTCACAATTTGCAGGTCCTTGCCAGCAATGTTGTCATGGGAGTGCAGCGGGAATACATAGCAGCTACATCCTTATAAGGGAAAGACCAATTCTTTTTTCGGGGCACAACTCCTGTGATTTGGGAGCACAAAAAAGAAGTCTTATTCCTAAATAAACAGAGGTGGCAAGACTCTGAAAATGCTTGGCAAATTCATATCCTTAGATGAGGAAAACAATTGTATCAAAGCTTATTAACAGTTGGAAGTACCTCTACAGATTTAGAATTAGTATATCTGCCTAGATGTCCAAATCATAGCATTCAAAAAAAATTAAACAAAGTAATTCTAGTTTTGTTTATACTTTCACCACCACAAATAGAAGAACTATATGCCAGAAAATTTTCAAAATTGTTCCCTTCAATAGAAAATTTTATTCAGAATTCAGATTGAATGCAGCCTATATTTTTTTTCTCGTGTGATTTCCCAAAACTTTTTGAAAAATCAAGAGTTTAAATTTCAACTACTGGTCAGTTTTCCTTGCATAGCTTCCACAGAAAAACACACCCCATAACATAGTTCTAAAAACATAGTTCCAGAGCAGCAGATGGCAAGACTCTGAAAATGCTTGGCAATCATTGAGAAGGATTTTAGTGGTGTGCTCGAATAATTGCAAGACTCCGAAAGTGTTTGGGACATGTATGCTCAATTTGGTTGGTCATACCAACAAGGGTGAGAAATTTATTAGAAAACTACATGGGAGGAAGACATCAATGTTAGGAGTCAATTCCTCAAGCTCAGGCTCAAGGACAAGTATGTATTTCAAGAAGGTGGCAGCGCTGGGACCCCAAATGAGAGTGTGGGACCAAATGGACAACTAGCACATCAGCTGCCCAAGCCCAAAGTATGGATGGAGAGTTTACATTAGGAAAAATAGGGAGAGAAAGAATGTGGAAATGGAAGAGAAAGATGGATGGATCATTTGTGTGATGAGTTTATTTTATATTGGGACATGAAGAGGAGAAGTGGAGTATCTCATGAAAATCATTGAGTTAGTCAAGGGCAGAGCAGAAAGATCTGTTCTCTAAATGAGCTTAGCTCTGGGTGCAGGAATATTCACTCCAGAGCAGCCGACTCGGTTCCAGAGCAGCCGGCTCGGGTCCAGAGCAGCCGGCTCGGGTCCAGAGCAGCAGGCTCGGCACCAGAGCAGCAGGCTCGTGTCCAGAGCAGCAGGCTCCTGTATTAGTAAATTCTTTTTAAAAAGATGAATTCTAATTCTTATATCAGTAAATTGAGTCACCCGATTCTCATGACTTAAGAAATTGCTAACAAAATTAAAACTGCACATATGGATGATCTATTCAAATACTTCCCATAATTCAAGGATAGACAGAAGGGAGACGTAACGTCATAGAAACTACTTTTGACAAGCCCAAAGGTTAAGAGAGATTATTATGAATACCCAGCACAATATGCTTATTTATAGAGCATTTTCCATAAGTTCAATGGGTATATTCATTTTGGCTAGTAAATCATTGAGATATTTATAAAATAATAAACAAAAATATAACCCCTAAACACAAGGAACAAAGAATGCAGCTGATAAATTACCGTAAAAAAATCTTCAAAAGTCAATTCTGCATAACCCAGGGTCTGAAGTGCTTTTCTACTTCGCTCAACATTGGCTTTGACACGGTCAATTTCTGCATTGTCTTGAGATTCCATAATATGCTCCTAGAGATGGAGATAGAGAGAGTTAACTTATTGACTGAAATTATTGGAAATTTGGAATGTTTTATTCCATACTCCCTAGACCCGAGCAAGAATATACATCCAAAGTAAAAAGTAGAGGACATTTCTGAACTTGAAACAATAAAGTATACAAGGTACGAAAACATGAAGCCTCGAAAGAAGCAATTTCAATCTCCCCGCGTACGCCGAATGGCAGCATACTGCTTATCAAGCACCTGCATTAAATGGAATAAAAGAAAGATTCATGAAACATGAAAGATGCAAGGATGCGATACAACATAGCACAGAAGAAAATAGAGATAAAAGGTTGATCAATCAAACCTTGATTTTCTCCAGTAAGATAGGACTGCCTGATTGATATTCAGCAGCCAAGCTAGACAGCGGTTCCTGCCAATTTACCACATGGAATCTTTATTCTATCAATCATTACTAAAATCATATTCCATTCAATAAAGAAATACCAAATTATAAAACTAATCATAATAACAACAGAAGTACTTTATTATTACAAACCAATATACCCATACAAAAACAATGAATGTAAATGTGTCATTTATTTTGAAGACGCACGGGTGATTATTTCGGCATTTGAAGGAAAACATGTAGGAATGAGTGAAAAGCAACCAATCAGAGAGCTTTGTTGCTTTCCTGCGATGCATTTTTGTAAACAAGTTTCAAGCATTACGCTAATAATAATAATAGTAATGTCGCCATTTGAGTTTAATAACTTTTGCCACTTTCCTCAAATAGATCAAATTCAACCAATTAAACCTTAATGACTAGATAAACGATTTTCAAAGAATTATTATGCACTTAGACTTGCCTTGTCACCAACATAAGGAAATTTCTTGGCTTCATCATCCTGAATCGAGCATTGTTGCTGCATTACATCGTCGTCCTCAAAATTGTCCCACGCAGAACATGAACCCAATGCATCATCTTCCAAGACTGGTTCTTTTTCTTTATCCCCCATTTTTTCCTCTTAAAGCAATTCAACATAATTTCTTTTTCTAGAACACAAGCAACAATCTATTCACGAACTGGATAACCCACTACAACATTTTCGGTCTACCGCAACGCGAAAAAACCATTGCATATGAGAAAAAAAAAAAAAAACCATTGCCGTAAGCTACGAAAACGGTTTTTCAACTGTAGTGTACCGAGGCGTTGTCTATGCTTTAGGCAACAGTTTTTGTCAAAAACAGCAATGCCTCCGTAAAACCGTAGTCATAGATATCTTTTGAGAACGGTTTTTGTGCTAAAATACAACAACGTTTTATCATTTTAAAGAACACTTTAAAACCATTGCCTTTGATTAAACCAAATAAAATAAAAAATAGAAAATTGACACATTTATAAAGTAGACTATTTATTAATAAACCTTAAATATACACACAAAATCAATTACAACGTACAATTATCTTTCAAACTAATAACTAACACGTCCAATTACTTCTAAAAGTTCTAAAAGCTTGAAGTTGTTGATTCTTGTACCGCTCTCTCAAGCTCTTTATGCCCTATACTTTTTGGTTTTGACTAGTTATCATCATCCTTCATATTTAAAGACAAAAGCTCAACATATTTATCTTCTCTATCCATGCAATAGTAGGATTCTCAAAAACTCCAGCGAAATAATACCCATCTTAACTGCAATTGGTGTTCCTTCCATATTTATCTTCGCTATCCATGTAGTAGCACAATCCTCAACCTATAAATATATATAAGTTGCAAAAGGATGAAACAATCATTTTCAAAATCCACTAAAACCAGTTAAATATTTAAAAATGTAAATGATGGTTCAGCATTAATTCCTTCGTTTCATTAAAAACAACACCAGAGTATCAGTGTTAGATAGATAACAATAGATTAAAATAGTTCATAAATTATCAAACAAAAAAATTTAGAAGGAAAAAATGAAGAAACAAAAGCAAGAAATAAACCAAACCTGTGACAGAAGCAAAGAGTTAGTAGAAGAGTGAGAGCTACTACTGGAAAATCCAACATGTTATAATCCTTTGGAAATCCATGTACTTCAACTCTCCATACATTTGGATGATTTTCTCCAAAAGCAAAGCTCAAATATTCTGTAAAGCTCTAGCTACAGCAACATTTGAGAACACATACTCCATTAGTATATTTGCCTCAACAAAATATCCCATAAATTCTCCTGCATCATCATAAATTAATAAAAACAAGTTTTTATACAAGAATAAATAATATTCAAAAGAAATAAATTAATTTTTTTGATAAACGAAATTTCACCATATTAGTTGTTAGGTTAGTATTTTCTTTCCAATCTTACTTCAAACTAGTTGAACATAAACCCTAAACCCTAATAATTAACTTGATATAATGTAAGAAGATAGTTTTTCTTATTACCAAAGATTAATCTTAAATAATTGAAAGCTCCACCAGCAACAGAAACTTGACCTGCAAATTCAGTGTAACACAAAGAAGGAAGAAGTGCTGATATTCCTGCTATGATATAAGATATGAAGACTGAAGGACCAGATTGATGAAGAGCAACAGGTCCAGTTGTGACAAACACACCAACACCAAGCATTCCTCCAACTCCAAGAGCTACAAGATCATAACATTTAAGCTTCCTCTTGATGTCTGCACCTGAACTCTACCTCACTTGGTTGAACTCTTGGTCTGGTGTCTAAGTTGCTAGCATTCATTTTCTAAGCCTGTGAGGTGTTTGTGAGAGTGAGTACAAATAGTTTGACAACATTGTCATGGTTCTTCTCACTGATTATCATAGTGCAGAGAGATTAAAATAAACAAGTATCTTAAATTATATGAACAATCAATGCAAATATAACCATATATTCAAGATCTAAAATCCAAAACCTACAATTTAAACAGCAGAAAAATAAAAGTCAAACACCACTATTCAGCTCGTGTGGAGGGATAATTAACCAGCCAAGAATAAAAAATCACTTAACTTCAAAATTTTGTTTGCATTAATTCCAAAGAATAATCAAAAGACCCTTGAAAAGATCAACCCTAAAAATGAAATTCTACACAAAATTCTCAACAGCAGAGCACAACCATGACCACAAACTAACTTCAAAACATCATTATACTTCATGTCTACACCTTAAGGTAACCAAATACCCCAAATTAAACCGACATAACCAAATTAAAACAAGAAAAATTCTAAATTTTTGCAAAAATTCTCTTCAAAATTCAAAGCCCTAAAAAATTCCACACCTCAAATCCCTCCACGTCACAAAATAGTTGACTCCAAAAAACTTAAAGATGCAAACTTTGAAACGTGAAACGATGCGTTTAAAGCGAAACGAAGTCGAAAAGAGAGTAGAACTTACATTGTGTTTGTGGGTGCAAGCAAGCAAATTATGAATGAAACGGAAGACATGTCACAATTCAATATTGAATTTCAGTGATTCAATGTTGATTTTGCAGAATAAAAGAGGAATGGCAGAGATGATTTTGATGAATGGTGAGAACAAACCGCACAAGGAGACGAAGAAGACGGAGGGAAAACATTAGGGTTCGGACAATTTCTTAGTGTGGGAAGAGAAGACGAGGGGTTCATTTTGGGGTCTCAAAGCTTACAATGAAATGAACGAGAATGCTTTATCAAATATATTATTATTTTAAAAATATAAAAATTAAACATAATAGTTTTAGTGAGTTGTCCAAGTGCCTACATACAAAGAGTTCTTTTTGCTTTGCTTTCTATCAAAAGAATGAATAACTCTCATCTATTCTACCACAACAAAATTAAAAACCGTTCTCTTTATACTCTATCACCTTTTTTACCATAAAAAAATTAGCATTGGGGTAGGATTAAAATGTGGTAGTGATGCTACCAAAAACAAGTAACATTATTTCTTATAAGTTATTGGATTTTCATTAAGGTTGACCAAATCATAAAATTGCGTTGAAATTACGGCATATAATAAACAAATCAGTAAGAGTTTTTTTATAAAGAATATTCACAACACATAAGAAAAATCTATAATGGAATTGAACTAGTAACTTTGAAAAATCAACATTGTCACGTCAGTCAAAAAAATCCTTTACACTACTATACTCACCCTCTTTTGAGAGCTTTCAACCCAGTATTTATTAGACTTGCAGTCTGGAGAACCTAATCTTAACTGCCTTCATTACATAAATCACATGATCGTCCTAAAAAGAATTTATACAAATGAGAATCTGTTACTAATATACTGGAAAAAACGTAAGAAAAATCTTTTACTATTTCCTTCTTGCTTAGAAGATACCAAATATCGAGATGAATAAAGAAATAAGAGATTTAGAGCAAGACACCTTAGGTCCACACAAAATTGAAATTTGAAGTTCCATAAAGTATATATACATTATATACAGCAAATTTCCACATAATGAAATTAAAAAGATCTAAACATTGTAATATCAGTAAGTTGAAATTTTAGAGTTAATGAAATGACGAGTTCCCACTCAATTTATGCATAAGTAAAAGAAGAAAAACCACTTTATAATTTCTAAGTGAAATATGTATACTTAATTACTTAAGCTAGATTACCCCCCACAAGAATAGAAGTTACCATAGCTAGCTCCAAATATGTTTACTTAATTACTTAAGCTAGACTACCCCCACAAAGAATAGAAGTTACCATAGCTAGCTCCACACAGTCTGTCGTTCTAAAGGTGGAAAGTGAATTAATGAAAAACAAATAAGTTTTCACATCCCAAGCCTAAAAATCTATTAATAGTAAAGTAGAAGAAATTCAAATAAAAATGTAACAATCATAAGTTTACAAACTTCAAACAGCATATCTCAGGGACAAACTATCAATTGATTGTTATCTAGAATGACTGTCGGGGTCCGGTGTCAAACTAAACATGGCATCAAATAAAGATAAGGCATTGATAAAAACGAGTGCCATATGTGCTTCTAATATATATTGCACTAATGTTAAATAGAAAAAAGAGTGAGACATTCGACTAGGGCAATCATAAGTTTTCAAATTTCAAACAGCATATCTCAAAGAGAAATTATCAATTGATTGTTATCTAGCATGACTATCAGGGTCCTTAGTGTCAAACTAAAAGGAACAACACATGGCAGGTTGAAATCACAGGCAGACATACCTACATGCAAATACAATATGCATACAATTATGGAGGAACCAGGAAATGTAATTTTAACAGGAATGTTAACATATATAAATGAACTGCCACATATATACTAGTTACATATACATGACTTGGAGTGTGGTGGTTTAATTTCTTTTTTCCCTGATATATGCACGATTTTCTAGTATCTGAACATGGAATGAAATTAGTCTGTACTTCTTATCTCATATAGATCCTGACATGCGGAGACTGTCAAGATTAGAAGAGGTGGAGAAAAATCATATAGAAACAACGAAGAGAAGGTAACATTGTGAAGCTCTTCTTTGTCCTCATGTGAAAATTTTATTTCCAAAATCTGTTGGAGAACTTTGAAGTTGTGCCTTTTCATTCCTAGACAGTTCTATGTAATTTTTCATGACAATTTTGCTCTATGTGGGTTGAGAGATATTTTATTATTACTTGAACATGGCTTATGAGTTCCCATATATAATTTTGCAGGCATGGCATGGAAGGCAAAGACAAAGGGCAACCCGAGCTGAGAAATTGAGATTCCAAGCCTTGAAGGCTGATGATCAAGAAGCTTACATGAGAATGGTGAAAGAGAGTAAGAATGAAAGATTAACTTTGCTTCTTGAAGAAACAAATAAACTACTGGTAAATTTAGGAGCAGCTGTTCAACGTCAAAAGGACTTCAAAAATTCATATGGTATTGAACCCTTGGAAGATTCCGAAGCTGATTTACCTGAGTCAGAGGCTTCAACGAATGGAATTTCTAAGGAATCACCTCTCGATGAAGATATAGATGCGATAGATTCTGATCAAAATGGTGACTCTAGAGATTTACTTGAAGGTCAGCGACAATACAATTCTGCCATACATTCAATTCAGGAAAAGGTAAAGCATTTGCAAATCACTTTATTTCACATTTTGGAGAGAAATGCAATGAAGTTTGTTTACGCAGTTTGTTTCCTTATTAGATGTTTGTCATTTCAACTGATTGGGATAAATTTAAGTGTTTGGTTTCTATTTGATGTAATGCATATTTGTCTTTTTAAGTGGGGGTTTTCTTTAATGATACGGTGAAGGATTGACAGCAATTCTTTATTGATATTTTTTATTTTCATCATTGTTTTGCTCTCATGTTTATTAGAATTCCTTATCCTTCGAACTCATTGTAATATTTTATGTCTTTATTGTTTCTTTCTTTATTTAGAAAAAGAAAATTGAGAAGTTATTTCTTATCAATTGTTTCTTGATAAAAGTTGTAGTATATTGGAAATATAACAAACTTAATTGTCTACATGTAACTGAACAACCGTCTATACTTCAAGGTGGATAATTAAAATCATATCAGATAGAGGGGCTCCAATGGATGCTTTCTTTATTTAATAACCACTTAAATGGTATTTTGGCTGATGAAATGGGGCTTGGGAAAACAATACAAACGATTGCTCTCATAGCATACCTTATGGAATACAAAGGTGTGACTGGTCCTCACTTGATTGTTGCTCCGAAGGCCGTTTTGCCAAACTGGATCATTGAATTCTCAACATGGGTTCCTAGGTATGTCTAGGCAGAACTGCAAATTATTTTCTTCCCTGCTTCCCTTTTGAGAAGAAAGATGAATGATCTCTCTGAAGAGGAGATAGAATTATCACTGTCAATTTTGCACACCATGTTTGCTTTCGAATCACTTGTGCCTTTTATTTCTAATACAGCATTACAACTATTCTTTATGATGGACGAATGGATGAGAAAAAAGCAATAAAGGAAGAATACTCTGGAGAGGGGAAATTTAATGTTATGATAACACATTATGATCTTATAATGAGAGACAAAGTATTTCTCAAGAAAATTCAATGGAACTACCTAATTGTGGATGAAGGTCATCCATCGGTTGAAGAATCACGAGTCTGTTCTAGCAATAACCTTGGACAATAGGTATGATTCTACACAGTGATTATCAGCGACACTGTTTAATATGTTCGATTCCCCTGAAATATTGGTTGGATATATCCTTCCATTTTATATGTAATATGGCTACACAACTTGTGTGCCCAGAACTAAAGAAAAAAAATCATGAAAGTACAGTGGGATATCTTTCAAAACCATGCATAGCACAGCACAGTCAATGTGCTCAAGTCATTACCTAACAGGTTGGTGTTACCCTTCAGAAGTTCAGATGGTTTAGCTCCTTTTCTCTAATTTTTGGAATTTATTTGTGTGCAGCTATCACATCCAACGAAGACTTTTGTTGACTGGTACTCCGATTCAGAACAGTTTGCAGGAATTGTGGTTCCTGCTTAATTTTCTCCTTCCAAATATTTTCAACTCTGTTCAGAATTTCGAGGACTGGTTCAATGCCCCCTTTGCAGACCGAGTTGATGTTTCTCTCTCAGATGAAGAACAGCTATTAATCATTCGGCGTCTGCATCAAGTGTGTTTCTCTCTTCTAACTTTCTAGATCTTACTATTTCAACTTTTCTAATCTTGTGTCATTCACCCTCTCATCAGAAAATTTGACAAACCCCCTAATTATTAGTCCCAGCCTATATTTTGAATGGATCAAAAAAATTAATAATTTAAAAGCCTCTAAAAATTTGGGGCCTAGGAGGCCCATATGCCCATTTTTTTTAAAAAAATCGATTTATTTATTTTTCGACAAAAAATGTTCTATTTTTTTCGATAAAAAAGTCCGAATTGTTTTCAATAAAAAATTTCGGATTTTTTTTCGATAAAAAATTTTTGATTTTTTTTCGATAAAAATCGTCCGACTTTTTTTGAATAAAAAATTTTTGATTTTTTTTCGATAAAAAGTTTCTGATTTTTTTTTTGATAAAAAAATCTTAAAATTAACAAAATATTGGGGACCTATGGACCCTTAGAGCCTCCTCCCTTAGACCCCATGAAATAATGGGCCTAAATGGAGAGATCCTTTAAAAAATTATTTTAATAGGAGACCTAATAATAAAAGAAAAAAAATAAGAAAGCCTTGTACTTTGAGGGTTTTTTTACGGCTCTACTCTCGAGTACTTCACTCCTCCAACAACAACAACACGTCATAATTCTCATTTTAATTCATTTTATTTTGTAAATTACTCTATTTATGAATTTATGTTTTTTTTTAATTATTACACGAATTTAGTATTCAAAATATGTTAATCATGATATATCTCAACAATATAATTTTTTAACAATAATAAAATTTATAAAATATATATTAAATAAAATATTATTATATAAATATAATATTACATTAATTATATAAATATAATATTACATTAATGTAATTTAATCTATTCTATATATATATATATATTTGATATATCTTTTAAATATTTACTTGTTTTTTATATTTTAAATCTTTTTATTCGACTAAATACTATCAATTTGTATCATATTTTAATTGAGTTGTGATGTTATTTTTATTATTTATTATATTCTTATAGTCGAGGATATATGATATGTTTGTCCTTTTGTGCTGAGGATATATATGTGCCCTATGATATATGTGTCCTTTTGTGCTGAGGATATATGTGTGCCCTCTTGTGCTCAGGATATATGATATAAGAGGAAGTCGTTATAATAATTTATTAAAATAGGAAGAAGTTGTTATAATAATTTGTAATAAATAAGACAACTTTGATTTTAACGTGTTATTTAATTTACGTATTTATTAAATTAATTAATTAATTAACTACAGAGATGTTTTTTTTTAATTGTATTTTTATTTTATTTTATTAATATAATTTTATTTTTATTATTATTCTTATTATTATTATTAAAATTTATGATATTATTATTATTCATAATAGTATTTTGATTTTTTAAATGTTTTAATTATTTTTAAATTATTCAATAATAATAAACATAATTAATAATAAATATAAATATTTATTAAATGATAAAAAAATAAAAATAAAAATCCTAGTACAAAGTCCCATTCCGATGCGACCATATATTAAAATGAAAAAAAATTATCTTTCAGTAAGTAGCATCATCAATTGGACAATCTTGTTTTTTTTCTTCTGGGCATTTTGGGATTAAAAAATTAAAAAGGAGATATACTCGTAAAGAATTTGCATAACTAATCATTTTTGTTAGAATTGTAAAAAACTTAAATGAAATATTTAAAATAAGACCGATGAAGTATACAACTTTAATTCTTTTTATATTTAATAAAACGATATTCATCTTTTATAATAATAATAATAATAATAATAATAATGATAAAAATAAAATAAAAATCAGTATTATTAATGAGAATGCAAAAGAGATTCTAACCTCAACATCATAGCAACAGTAAAACTACATCACTTCTTCTATGATGGATTGTAAATAAAAAACCTGCATAATGAACATAAGTTTGGGTAGAGTATAAATATAATAGATATGAGCTTTATGAGTATATGCAAAATTACATGACTAGAGCCACTTTACTTCACACTATGTTCCACATCTATGTGTGTCTATATATGAGGAAATATCAAATTATTCCGATGTAATATGACATTAATGTTATATTGTTCAATGATGTTTTACTTAATATATATTTTACAAATTTGACAGTTGAATTAAAATATTATATCATATATATTATTTATATAAATTTTTATAATATAAAATAATTTAATATATTATTGAAGTACGGAAAAATTAATCTCTTAAACACATTTATTATATAATGTTAATCATGATGTATCTCAACATGTATAAAATGATTTTATATTTATATAAAAAATAATATATAAATGATCTATACAATATAATTTTTTAACAACAATTAAATTTATAAAATATATATCGAATAAAATATTATTATATAGTATAATATTACATTAATATAATTTAATATGTTCAATGTATATATATATTTATATATATTTATTACATATTTACTTGTTTTTTATATTTTAAATGTTTTTATTTGACTAAATACTATCAATTTGTATCCTATTTTAATTGAGTTGTGATGTTGTTTTTATTATTTATTATATTCTTATAGTCAAAATATGGGCAACGAGTGTGAGCATATATGTGCCCTTATGTGCTTAGAGGATATAGGATATGGTAAATGAATATTAAAATTGTTAATCATTCGAGGACGAGCACGAAAACACACATCTTTTTGAAAGGTGGATATAAAGTCTGAGTACTATAGTATTTAATTGATATGTGAAAAATCATATTTTAACTATTGTTAAAATACATTGAAGTTAATAATAGATACTTAAAATGTATAATATTTTATATTTACTGTCAGTACAAATATTTGATTGATACATTATTTTATTATAACAATTATGATTATCTAATCAGATAATAAAGTGGAGAATATTTTTTTTATCTTATAAAAAAATATGAAGTATATCATAATTAATTTATACAACAATAAAATTTTAAATTTGAATTTGAAATAAGACGTTAAATATAATAATGTTGTCAAATATAATTTAAAAGACAATAAAAATTACTTATTAACAATGTAAAATTAATTTATCGTATAAATACATAATTGATTTCTGTAATTTTAATTATTTTATTTTAAAAAATTAAAAATCTTCAATTTTGACAAGAATTTTATGGATATGACAATGTTTTAGTTAAGATACACATAGATAGATTTTCTTTGTGAAGTTCATATCAGCATTTTCTTTTTTCATTCATTTAAAATTACTAAAATCATTTAATAGTATTTTAAATTAAAATTTTAGTATTTAAAAGTAATTAAATATAAACTTCAAAATATTGTCATCTAATTAAGATCATAGGATATGTAGAATAGAAAAGTGACAAAAACCAAAAGAAGAATATCAAATAGAATTAGAAAGCATATTTCTCCAACATAGAAGAAGAGCACGCTGCTGAAGTTAACTCGCGAGAATAAAAAAGATAAGCAAAGATTGATTAGTCATTTTTGTTTTTTCCCAAAAGTATTAAAATTCATAGATACTTATTACTTACATATATTTTAGAGTTTTTTCTTTCTCTATTTTTTGATGTTATTTACAAAAAAAAGAAAATATTTAAATTCGTATTCAATACAAATATAATAACAAATAATTTAATATTATTTTATAAAATTATATATTTAGAACATATATCATCACAATATAATAAATAATTAATAATATTTTTTTTAAAATAAACTTATACAAAGTTTTTAAAAATTGTAAATTAACAAAAAAACACTAAAAAAAATTAAATAACTATCAAATAAATTTTATATTTGAAAAAATTATTCACACTACTAAATAAATAATTTTTATTTTTTTATAAAATAATAAATAATTAAATAAATCTATTTTATTTATTGGATAAGTTTAATAAAGATGTATATATTACATGTAAATGAAAAAACTACTCTTGTAAAAAATTA
>JBBPBS010000968.1:16648572-16699551 GCA_037974835.1 Cicer judaicum
ATTAATCCAAATTTTCAAACAAAACTAATTATCATCTTCAATATAATATAAATTTTATAATTTAAATATTTAAATAAATTCATATTTTTATTTGATGAATTTGATATTGTTGGAGATGAAAATATGAGTTTATTTGAATATTTGAATTATGCATTTGATAAAATTTGTATTATATTAAAGATGATAATTAATTTTATGAGCTTAGTTTAAAATTTTTAATAAAATTTTTGAATTTTTATAAAAAAAATGATAACATTGATATTTTAAAATATAAAAGATCAAATTATCACTTAAAATTAAAATAAATTATTCAATAAATTATTAGTATTAATGACTAGCAACCAACACATGTTTTTTTAATTGGTTTAGTTCATGGACTTTTTTCCATTGACCAACAACATTACGTATTATAATTTACACCAAATAAAAATAATTAGATAACGTGTTATTAATATTTTTTCTTTTGTAAATGCCGTAAAAACAACATTTTTTTCTTAAATACAAAATGTACGATGATTCAACTGATGTTATTTGAATTCATATTTTTTACAAAATCTAATCAAATTGATGATGTTTTGATAAAATATGATTTGAATTTTGAACTATAATTTTAAGTTTTCTTTTTCCTTTTTCGTAAACTTGTTTTTATTTTGCACGCCTTATTGACTCATGCTTTGTGTGTATTCTTTTCTAGAAGTTTCTAGATTTTTTTTTTAGGCGTAACCCCTTTTATTCATAAAATAATATTTGTTTTTTAAAATAAAAATGGTTTTAATTATAATGTTGGAGTGGAGTATAATAATTTTACATTGAAGTTACAAAGATGTTACAATATTTAATTTTTTTTTATCGATTATACCTCAAACTAATTAATAAAGTTCAAATGGACATGAGTTACTATGTCAACACGAACCTTTTCATTCAACCATCAATAGGACTAGAATGAGAATAATATGCCAACAAACGGGCTAACACTATTTTAATACTCAATTTTAATTTGACGTTAGTTTTAATTTACACTGAAATCTTTTATATTTCTTATTTCCTCTTTAAAATATAAATGCAGAACACTAATAAAATAATTTTTTATTTAATTTAAACCGTAGCAATTAAATTTTGTCAACATCCCCTCGCCCTAATTTAATTAAAGAAAACAATAACAATTAAACTTTGTCAATTTTTAATGTACGTGAAATTTAACATTATAAATAAATTAAAATAAAAAACATATATATAAAGATACATACTTATAATAGAGAAAAATAAAGACATATTTGTAAATTAATTTTATATTGATAATAAATAATAAGATGCTGAATGTGTATAGTTAGTTATATTAAACCCCCGAAGAAAATATGGTGGCGGGGCGGGCAGAGTGAGAGTGTAAGCAAACAAGGCAAATTTGCCACGTCATGCATCTTGAACACAAAACTCTGTCAAAGTCAAGAGCTTCAAACGACAGATTCGCGCGCGGAAAATAAATCACACCGCACGAAACTTAAACGTCTTCATCCACGTGTCTCACCCCAAAACCGTTAACCAAAAACCTCCACCTTCTTTTTTGGTTTAGTCTCTCGTCAATGTACCACCCTCTTCCCATTAAACTAACCGTCACTTCTTCACTTCACAAACCTCTTTCTTTCTCTTTCTCTTACTCTTTTCTCTCCCCCTCAAGATGGCTTCACGGAGAATCGTTTCATCCCTGATTCGATCTTCCCTCCGTCCATCTCAATCCAAATCATCCATCACTGCTTCAACATCAAGACTCTCTTCTCAATCACGCGCTTCTCCACATGCTTACATTCTCAACCGTGTAACTGAATATGCCACGTCAGCCGCTGCTGCTGCTGCACCTCCTTCTTCTCAAGCGCCTCCCTCGAAGAAAGTTGCCGGCGGTGGTGGAAAGGTTACTGATGAGCTCACCGGTAAGGGTGCGGTTGGACAGATTTGCCAGGTGATTGGTGCTGTTGTTGATGTGAGATTCGAAGAAGGTTTGCCTCCGATTTTGACCGCGCTTGAGGTTTTGGATCAGCCTAATCGGTTGGTGTTGGAGGTGGCACAGCATTTAGGTGAGGGGATTGTTAGAACTATTGCTATGGATGCTACTGAAGGGGTTGTTAGAGGATGGCGTGTCCTCAACACCGGCTCTCCTATCAGCGTAAGTATCCTATATGAACTACTCACATAGACACCCAACACAACATTCATACTCACACGTTCATATTGCTAATTATTTGAGAAAATGAATTGATCGAATATAATCAAGAATATAATCAACGTCGATGTCCGATCAATATTGGATATTGACATATGTCCCACATAAGGACATGCCTTCAATAAATAACAAGTGTCAGTGTTTTGAGAGAAAAAAAAGGTTTAGATTTCTATTATTTTTGGGACAAAAGTATTTATAATGATTGCAACATTCTTAACCATTTGTTCAACCTTATGAAAAGAAAATACAAAATGATGAGAAAGAGTGTTTGTTCTTATCATTTTAACACATTTTATTTCCACGTTGTGTTTTCTTTTATCACATTTTCCTGTTATTTAGAGTATTTAAGTGGCTTGACATAAGTCATTATAGTTAACTCTGAAATTTCGTAATTATGTTTCTTCCTGTTTTATAGTGTCCGAAGTTAGATTGATTTTGTTGTTGTTGTTATTCTTTACAAACATATTGTTTTTATTAGTTAGTCTATGAATGAATCAGTACATGGTCATATTGCTGTTGTGAATGTGATCTGATCCAATTGCTCCAATCTTAACTTTCTTTTGGACTTCTTACATTTTGCAAGCATGGATGATGGATTTCACCCCCTTGGTTTATTATACTTTTGATTCTGTGTCTGTCACTAGCTTAATTTTTTATTTTTCTAACGCACTTGTGTATTCCATTTAGGTTCCTGTTGGCAGAGCTACTCTTGGACGTATCATGAATGTTATCGGAGAACCTATCGACGAGAAAGGCGATTTCAGTAAGAAACCTCCAAGTCTTTTTTAAGACCAATTGAAAGATTAGGGTTTTTTCTGTCCTTTCTTTTGAATGTTTTCAACTGATGATACTTTTTGTGAATTGCCTTAGAAACCGAGCATTATTTGCCAATTCACAGAGAAGCTCCTGATTTTGTTGAACAAGCAACAGAACAAGAGATTCTTGTTACTGGTATCAAGGTATGGTATTTTTCTTTAGCTCATGTCTTTCTTTCTTTTGTTTATTTGTAACTACACTAATCAATCTCATTTCCTTAATTGTTCATGTGTTCAAATATTGAATGTCTTTATGCCAATCTTGCTTAAAAAATTTCATACAGGTGGTTGACTTGCTTGCACCATACCAAAGAGGAGGAAAGATTGGGTTGTTTGGTGGTGCTGGTGTAGGAAAAACGGTGCTTATTATGGAACTTATTAATAATGTTGCAAAGGCTCACGGTACATATATATGTCTGCTAAATTAATGCTCTTAATTTATTCTTAGTGAGATGCTCTCTTACCTTTCTATATATATTATTGTATGCTGAGTGTTTCCATTTATTAGGTGGTTTCTCTGTTTTTGCTGGTGTTGGAGAAAGAACCCGAGAGGGTAATGACTTGTACAGAGAAATGATTGAGAGCGGTGTCATTAAGCTAGGTGATAAGCAGGTGAAATCATATGCTATTCATGATACACATTCAACAATATTATTCGTAATGTTTTCATTTATCAAAGTTGTTAACTCTGGTTGTTTCACGGATTTAGGGGGAAAGCAAATGTGCTCTTGTGTATGGTCAAATGAATGAGCCCCCTGGTGCACGTGCTCGTGTTGGTCTTACCGGACTTACTGTTGCTGAACACTTCCGTGATGCCGAAGGACAAGATGTGCTTCTTTTCGTTGACAACATTTTCCGTTTCACTCAAGTACGGACAATTCATCAAGAATAGCTTATCTAGCAATGGCATTTTAAATTGAAGATTCATCTTCTTAAATTATTATAAGTGTCTACGAATCATTGTTAATTTTGACATCTGTGTCTAAGATGTTTCATAGATTGATATTGTTCTTGTAACTGCAGGCAAACTC
This sequence comes from Cicer judaicum, assembly GCA_037974835.1. Taxonomy (NCBI): domain Eukaryota; kingdom Viridiplantae; phylum Streptophyta; class Magnoliopsida; order Fabales; family Fabaceae; genus Cicer; species Cicer judaicum. The sequence continues at coordinate 16,652,634 of JBBPBS010000968.1, forward strand.
AGAGGTGTCTGCTTTGCTTGGTCGCATCCCATCTGCTGTTGGTTACCAACCAACATTGTCTACTGATCTTGGAGGTCTTCAAGAGCGTATTACAACCACAAAGAAGGGTTCAATTACCTCTGTCCAAGCTATCTATGTGCCTGCTGATGACTTGACAGATCCTGCTCCCGCTACCACCTTTGCTCACTTGGATGCTACAACAGTGTTGTCAAGACAGGTTTGATAATTAAACTTATAAAGTGGCAATTGTACTGATAGTTTTGCTTATCAACATCCACTAAATAATGTGTTTTGGATTAATGTTTAATATAGATATCTGAGCTTGGTATCTATCCTGCTGTTGATCCATTGGATTCAACATCTCGTATGCTTTCTCCTCTTATTTTGGGCGATGAACACTACCAAACTGCTCGTGGTGTACAACAAGTACTTCAAAACTACAAGAATCTTCAAGATATCATTGCTATTTTGGGAATGGACGAGCTTAGTGAAGATGATAAGTTGACCGTTGCACGTGCCCGTAAAATTCAACGATTCTTGAGCCAGCCTTTCCATGTGGCAGAGGTTTTCACTGGTGCCCCAGGGAAATATGTTGAGTTGAAGGAGAACACTAATAGTTTCCAGGTACTTATTTGTTGGTGATTGTAATTTCATTTTACCACTAGTGGTATTATGTATCATTTATTCGATATTTAAAATTGAGTTTTTAAAAACTGAAAATTTTCACAATCTATTTTTACTTTCAAATCATCGCTTTCAAATACACCTGACCTGATAACGATAGTTTTGTTTGAGAGCTGTTGTTGCTCTTTTTTTATGAATCGACTAGAAATTAATTATACACTTCCATATCTAATATGGATCTCTTGATTTTATTGGGGGCAAGACTCAAGATGGATCTATTGGTTTGTGTTGGACATACTAGGCCATTCCTGATTTGAGCTAGGAATTATGTTTCTTTTTTTTTTTTAGCTGCCACTAGGAATTATGTTTCTAATACAACTTATTATTAGTTTTTTATTTCATTTTTTTTAATGAAACAATATTGAAAATAAATATTGTTAAAAGATTGTAGAGTGTTTTGTTTAAGATTTGGATTTAATTTATATACAACACTATAATTACTTTTGTACCATCAATAAATTAGAACTCTTAAAGTTTGACTTAAATTATAACTATTTTAAAATCATACAAATAGATGGATATATTTTGCATGGAAATTTTTTTCAATAGACAGTTTAATTGGAATTCCCTCCATTGTTAAAATGGAACCTGGTTGACCTGATTTTCTGTGTATACTAATGCAGGGTGTGTTGAATGGCAAATATGATGACCTCCCAGAGCAAGCATTTTACATGGTTGGTGGTATTGATGAAGTCATTGCAAAGGCAGACAAGATTGCTAAGGAAAATGCCACGTCTTAATAACAACAATTCACACACAAATTTGAGCTTCCCTTAAAATACATTTTTCATTATTTTAATTGCTAAATTTAATAATTTAGGATCTCTTGCATTTTAAAAAAAATTTGTCCGGTAATTCATTTCTTTTTAATTTTGATGTTATTTCCAACTGTAACGTGAACTATATAGCCTATTACCCTGTTTTTTTACCGTTGTGTTATTTCTGTAATAAAGGGGACAGAAGCACGAGCATGTACATTTTTACTTTCTTCCTTAATTTGAACGTTGGACGCAGGCATCATTTTCACAACTTACAACAATTGGTCGGTGGTGAAGCATACAATTCTAGTTACTCGTCAAATCTGTTTGGTTCCTGAATTTGGGAGATAAAAAAAATACTATATAATTCGGTATTTTTTATGCTAGTATTATAATTGTTTTAAAAAAGACGTTAATTTTTTTAGTCATATACTATATACTGTGATTTTGGATTTTAAAATTTATTATTCATTATTAATAATTAATAATTACATGTTTAATTTTATGGTCTTAATTGTATGCAAAAAGTTAAAAGGACAAAAATGCAAAATAGAAAAAGAATCGAGGCGAAAATGAAACAAAGAAAGTAGCTTTTGGTTTCTGCGTTATATAGTGTCACTACCTCTCTGAATCCACAAACCCTAGAAATCTCTCTCTCTCTCTCCTCTTCTCTCTCTGAAGATGGCTTCACGCAGACTCGTATCGTCTCTGATTCGATCTTCTCTCCGTCGATCTTCTTCCAAACCCTCCATTTCCGCCTCAACATCGAGGCTCTCTTCTCAATCCCGTGCTTCTCCTTACGGGTACCTTCTAAACCGTGTCGCTGATTACGCCACTTCCGCCGCAGCTGCTGCAGCTCCTTCTACACCTCCTGCGAAGAAGGAGGTGCCAGGAGGTGGAAAAATCACCGATGAATTCACTGGTAAAGGTGCGATCGGGCATGTTTGCCAGGTTATTGGTGCCGTCGTCGATGTCAGATTCGAAGAGGGTTTGCCTCCGATCTTGACCGCACTTGAGATTTTGGATCACGAGACACGGTTAGTGTTGGAGGTTGCACAGCATTTGGGTGAAGGTGTTGTCAGAACTATTGCTATGGATGCTACTGAAGGTGTCGTTAGAGGATGGCGCGTGCTCAACACTGGTTCCCCTATCACTGTAAATTCCGAATTACTTCTTATTTGTTTCAATTATAATTTATTGGTTGTAGTTTTGAATTGTTTTGACTTTGTTGGTGTTACGGATTGCAAGATCTGATTTTTAGACAATTTTGTTCTGAATCTTTAGTTTGCGTTTCGTGGATCCAGATGTGGTTTTTGCCCTTATCTAATTGACCAATTTTTTAAGAAGAAAATTTGATCTGTTTTTTGAATGTGTATTTGAGCTTACCGCTTTTGTAGTTGTTGAAAGGAACCAGTTTAGTGTTTAAAATTATTGGTTGTCTTTATGTTGCTATCAGTTGAATAAATAGTTATAATGATCCGCTGAAATTGGCGTGTGTTGTAACCTTTTTCACGGTCATGTTATTGTATAGCATTGAAAGTAACTCGAGGGTCTTTTTGGTTGTGTTCATGTTATCTGTCTTCATTTCCTGGATTCATTTTTAATTGCACTTGAAGCAGAGTGAAAACATTGGACACTTTCCTGTAATGATTATCGATTGACGTGCTTAAATTTTAATTTTCTAATACTCATCCAGAATTTCGTGTTTTTGAAAGTAGATTTCCTCTGGTTTTATGGTGCTATTGTTACGAAATACTGTTTTAAATTTTGTATAAATCCAAACAGGCCTTTGGTTCTTATGATCTGATCCTACTAGTCCAATTCTGCACTTTCTTTTAGACTTATATTTTGCATAGTGGATATGCCATCTGGGTTTTTGTATTTGGGTCTGTCACTAGCATTTAATTAAGCATTATTTTCTAATTAACTTGTGTATTATGTATAGGTTCCTGTTGGTAGGGCTACCCTTGGACGTATCATGAATGTTATTGGAGAGCCTATTGACGAGAAGGGTGAACTAAGTAAGAAATCTATGAAGTGTTTTCATGTTTGGGCTTAGGCTAGAGCTTTTTCTATCATTTCTGTGAGGTGCTTTTAACTTATGGTAATTTTTGTCACTTGCCTTAGAAACCGAGCATTATTTGCCCATTCACAGAGAAGCACCTTCTTTTGTTGAGCAAGCAACTGAACAGGAGATTCTTGTTACTGGTATCAAGGTATTTTTATTTGTTGATTCTTACTGTCTTTTGTTTGTTCGGCAATGCTTTCTTTCCCAGTTCCATCGGTATTAGTATGCTAGGAATCTAATTTTCATAAATTTTTACCATACAGGTTGTTGACATGCTTGCACCATACCAAAGAGGAGGAAAGATTGGATTGTTTGGTGGTGCCGGTGTAGGAAAAACTGTGCTTATTATGGAACTTATCAACAATGTTGCTAAGGCTCATGGTATATGCTAGCTTAATGCTCTTAATTTATAAATTGTTGAGATACTATTTATCTGCGATGTATGCTCACTGGTTCCATTTATTAGGTGGTTTCTCCGTGTTTGCTGGTGTTGGAGAACGAACACGAGAGGGTAATGACTTGTACAGAGAAATGATTGAGAGTGGTGTCATTAAGCTAGGCGATAAACAGGTGAGCGGAATGTTGTTTAGGATTCATATTCAATAATTTTATTTATAATTTTTTCATTTATCAATGTTGTTAACCATGGTTTTTTCATGAATTCAGAGTGAAAGCAAATGTGCTCTAGTGTATGGTCAAATGAACGAACCCCCGGGTGCTCGTGCCCGTGTTGGTCTAACTGGACTTACTGTTGCTGAACACTTCCGTGATGCTGAAGGACAGGATGTGCTTCTTTTTGTTGACAACATTTTCCGCTTTACCCAAGTAAGGACAAATTATATAGAATGTTGTCTTTTTTTCTACAATATTGTTCATTTGTTCTTACTTTTGAGTTCAAAATGTTACTTTTCAGTTCAAAGTATGATTACTTTTCATTTAAAAAATGTAATGTCATCATGCAATTGCAGGCAAACTCAGAGGTGTCTGCTTTACTTGGTCGTATCCCATCTGCTGTTGGTTACCAACCAACATTGTCTACTGATCTTGGAGGTCTTCAAGAGCGTATTACAACCACAAAGAAGGGTTCAATTACCTCTGTCCAAGCTATCTATGTGCCTGCTGATGATTTGACAGATCCTGCTCCTGCCACTACCTTTGCTCACTTGGATGCCACAACAGTGTTGTCACGACAGGTTTGATTGTGTTGCTTACAGTGGTTATTGCTGCAATGATATTTTTGGTTATTTGTTCATAATTTGATTTTGGTGATTATTGAATAGATCTCTGAGCTTGGTATCTATCCTGCTGTCGACCCATTGGACTCCACATCTCGTATGCTTTCCCCACTTATTTTGGGTGATGAACACTATCAAACTGCTCGTGGTGTACAGAAAGTACTTCAAAACTACAAGAATCTTCAAGATATCATTGCTATTTTGGGAATGGATGAGCTCAGTGAAGATGATAAGTTGACTGTTGCCCGTGCCCGTAAAATTCAGCGATTCTTAAGCCAGCCTTTCCATGTGGCAGAAGTCTTCACTGGTGCCCCAGGAAAATATGTTGAATTGAAGGAGAACATCACTAGTTTCCAGGTATTTATTTAATTTGTCATTTCATCTCATTTGTAACCAGCATAGTGGACCGAAGCATTGTTGGTTACAAATCTCTTCTAGCATTTACTGAGTGATTATTTTATTGAGTCTAGGCATATTTGTCTCGTTATTAATTTATTATTTTTCCTTATCATCGTAGTAGAAACCAATTTCAGAAATTATAGCTTCCAATAAATTTCAGTTGAAAAAAAGTTTTTTTGTTCTATCCCTCAATATTTTTTTTACATTTAAAATCTTCAATTGTATTTTTAAAATAAAATCTTGTAGTATGCTAATTAATGCTCCAAACTTTCTAATCTTTAAGTCTTGCTTTCTGCCATACCCATTGCATATTTTCCTCATTTTATTTTTATATGACTTTGCTCTCTATTGGTTATTTCTCATTCTTCTTGTTTTAGGCTTTTCTAATGCATGGTTAATGACTCGTGTGTATTTGTGTAACCTACAGGGTGTGTTGGATGGCAAATATGATGACCTTTCAGAGCAGGCATTTTACATGGTTGGTGGTATTGACGAGGTCATTGCTAAGGCAGAGAAGATTGCAAATGAATCACATGCCTAAGCCTAATCACAATTTTATTATCCTTTCTCTATAATTGCTAAATTTAATAATTTAGGAACTCTTTCTTGGCAATGCCAAACAACAAAATTTTCCGTTATTAAATTTTTTATAATTTGAACGGTCATTCCTTTCATTTGAGTGTTGTTGCCGACGGTGAGATGAACCAAGTTATTTGGTCAATTGCCCACTTTTTTCCGTTGTGTTATTTAATAAGTGGAAGAGGCAAGAGGATGTACATTTTTACTTGTTTAAGAACGTTGGATGCATCACTGTTAAATTTTATAACTGGTTCATGTGTTGTGAAGCATAATTCTATTTCCTTGCTGAATTTTCAACCGTACAAAAATATTATTATGAATATCCTGTTTCTGCAAATTATGTATTGGCATTTCTGTAATTTTTATGTTTCGAAGTAATAATTGACTACAAAGTTATTACATTCATATGCTTAAGACTACAAATTCATTATTGTAAACTCCATTCTTGTGCAATAAAAAACCTCACGGCATACATATAGGTTATAACTTGGTCATTATGACAATATAATCAAAGTTGAACATCTCAACCCATTGAAACTTTGGTTGAACCCAAAAAGCACTCTTCCCGTATTTAGACTGAAAAGCAATGTGTTGACTCTTCAGATTACAGATCTTGAAACCATCATTATTAGCATAGTAAATTGAATCCCTTTCAAAAACACTGAGAAATACGATGCCACACAGAAAATGAATCGCCACCGAATCCCAAAAATAAAATGTTGTCTTCCAAACTGTCAAGTTTATACATTTCTGTAAGTTTTTCACTCTTTTCATCTAGTTTCAATTTGTTTACATGGAATACACTCTCCACTCCCCACAAGAAAATTCGCATGAAAATCAAATTCATCAACCTTTTCTTCTAAAACAATATTTGGAGTTATCCTTTTTAAAAAATATGGAATGATACAATCTTGTTTTGAACATTAATATCAAATATTTAGATCTTTTAAATTGATATTTAAATTTAAAATGAAAAGGGTACCGTCTACTGTTTGGAATGCTATGCAACCATCTATTTGTGGTTATCATTAACATGGGTAAATTGTTTATGGACGGGGATGTTCATGGAGCGGAAATATGATCTCCTTCCTATCACCAAATCACTCTCAAGGGAACTTTCTCTCCATATCCGTCTCCGTAAAAAAAACTCCATACCCACAAGACTTTAAATCTCATGGTAATCTCTACTTACGAAATATAAGTTGACATTTGTATTATAACTATTTATATTAATGAATTAGATTTGACTATTCTATTGTTTTTTAATTAGATAAATAATTTTATATTTAATTACTTTAACAATATATATTAATTAGTTGATATATTTTTATATTTAAATACTTTAATAGTATATATTTAGCTATTATAAATAAGTTTATTTATTTATAAAATTAATAGAAACAAGACCAAAAAAAACTTATTATTTGATTATTAAATTTATTTTTCTTGTTTATCGACCACAAAATTGTCAAGATAAAATATATAAATAAAATGAAGGTGGTTTTTTCATTTACAAATAACTTTAAGTATTTACATTGTTAATCTATTTAGTATAATATTAATTATTTTCTTTATGCTACTTTAATTTATATTTATATAAAAATTATCATAAATTTATCAGTTTAATAATTAAATTTAATACTCTAATTGTAAAAGTATGCTTTATCTTTTAATGTTTGGCCCCTTATTAAGGGATTTTTCAAATTAAACAATTATAAAAATATTTATATTTGTCTTGATTTACAAAGGGAAATTGACGGGGATAGAACCCGTAACTTATATTTTGTATCACGAGATCAAACTTTACATTTCAATTTACATCTGATTGTATTTTTTTGTTTATTACTTTGAATGGAATGACACAAGCCTATTTCTACTTCCAATAAAAAAAAAATAATAATAATCTAATGTTTTTCGTGAAAAATTGAACTATCTTATGTGCCACTCATTTTTGAGGCATCTATCATCTTGTACTCCAACTCCGTAGGACTATCAACAAAGCTTGACACGTGGAAACCTCGTGACGCTCAATTTTAATATACGCACTCAAAGCGCATTTTATCATAGGCCGCCCCTCCTGCCGCCACTTCCGACTCTGACCAAACTCATCACCACATACAAATTAAAAACATAGACATGTCACTTCTTTCATTTACACCGTCACACTCCCATGCGCACTTTAGCCCCTCCCCCTTTCCCATGTCCATCATACGCTGCCTCAATTTAAACCTCAACAACCTTCGTTTTCGCCGACGATTCGCCACCGTATCCGCTGCCGTACGTCAGGACACCACCATCTGGACCCCGGCTCCTCTGTCTGTGATCGAGCCAGCCGCTGAGTCGCTATTCCACGTCTCCATCGACGTTTCCGACGCGCCAGACCTTGCTACGTCCCACACGCGCGCCGGTCAGTACCTTCAGCTCCGAATTGCCGACTTACCGAAACCGTCGTTTCTGGCTATCGCGTCGCCACCGAAGCTCGCATCGGCGCGTGGCGTGTTCGAGTTTCTGGTGAAGAGTGTTGCGGGGTCCACGGCAGAAGCGTTGTGTGCGTTGAAGAAAGGGGATGTGGTTGAACTCAGTCAGGTTATGGGGAATGGTTTCGACATCAGTCGGATCAACCCGCCCGAGAAATTCGGAACCGTTCTTGTCTTCGCCACAGGATCCGGAATTAGGTCAATTTCGCTCTTTTGCCCCAATTTGCGTTGATGTTAAAAATGTTATCTTTCTTTCTAAAATTTGACTATTTATTTATTTAAAATTTGATTTGGTTTTGACAGTTTCGGAAGCTGGATTGTGAATTCTGTGACAGTGGAATTCACTTCATTGTTTGTTTGAACTAAAAATTTAGATGTGGAATTGGGTGGCGTAGTAAACAAGATGTTAATTTTGTTTGAGGATAATAAATAAATCAATTGGCAGTGCATTGTTTGTATGATTGTTAGTTAGTGCTAAGCAGCATATTGCATTCTTCTGGTGTGATTTGTTTTATTGTTAATCCATTTTTGACTTTCTTATTCGTTATGATCTAGGAAAGCAGCCCCTTGGGAAATTTGGTGTTCTGTTAGTGATTCATCAGCAATATGGTGCTTAATATGATTTGCTGATGTTTTGTTGCAGATATTAAAATTAAGGTCTAAATAATAAACCATTGTCTTCTAATGTAAAGGTGTTAGTACTACTCTTTTTGGAGCTGTGTGTCATGCCTACATTAGTTACTTAGAAGCAAGTTACAATTGGCGTTGCCTTTTGGTTGTAAATGTGTCATTGGTGGATAAACTTACTGATAGACAGTCAAGGGGAGCCCAAACTAAGAAATCTATGTTTTAATAACCTAAGCAAATAAGTATATAGTTCTTTTCACTTACATGGTCCTCACATAACACAATTTTAACCAGTGTAGAACTTCATTTCTCAGAGTTGAATTTAAATGGTGCCCTCATAACTTGGAGTCTTTTCTTTTTATTACCTTTAGAATTTAGATATGTTGGCCAAGGTAAGTACAGTGAAGTGTTCCAGCTTTGGCTGTGAAAGGACACGTTTCCTTGGTAGACTTCTAGAGTCACTTGGTTTTGTATTTGCTTTTCTTTGTTCTCTTTTCTAAGGATACTATCTTATTATCCTTTTCTTTGGATTCCTTCATTCTAATGATAGTGTGCTTTTCACCTTTAAGCTGTTGTTTCAGACCAAAAGTATGATTTTGAACGCGAAAAAACACTTTGAAAGATAGAATTCCTGTTGCAAGTTACAACAACTCTATCTGGCCTTTGCCTGTAATTCACTCTGTACCTGAGGATTTATGAATATTTACTATAACTATAATTACTATTACTATAGCGATAATGCAAAATTTTACTAATCTTAGATTTTCCCTTCACACTGTTATTTATTTTACTTTCTTGTGTGCAGTCCAATTCGGTCACTTATTGAGTCAGGATTTGGTGCTGGCAAGAGGTCTGATGTGAGACTATATTATGGGGCCAGAAATCTTCAGAGAATGGCTTATCAGGTTAGTTGATTTGTTTGTTGGTTTGACAATAGTACTCTTTGTAATAATGCATGCATTAGAGCTTTATCTAACAATTTCCTTTTGTATTATAGGATAGATTTAAAGACTGGGAATCTTCCGGTGTGAAGATTGTGCCTGTATTGTCTCAACCAGATGATAGCTGGACTGGAGAAAATGGCTTTGTACAGGTACAGTGTGTGGAATGTAGGATTAAATTTTTCACATGACTACCTTCAAAAGATAAAGATTGTTTATGATTATACACATGATTGACTTTACAGGCTGCATTTACGAGAGCAAAGGAAATATCTAACCCTTTGTCAACTGGTGCTGTACTTTGTGGGCAAAAACAGATGACTGAGGTGTGTTATTATTGCGATTATCTTTAATTGTCTGTATACATAATTATGAAAGACACTTTTTTTTGGGTGCAAAACCTCTAGTTAGTTACAAAGAAACCTATAATGGAGTGTGGGAAAGATGACAGTAATGCTTGCTTTAAGGAAATCAAACCTCCTAGGACTAACTCTCTTAAATAAAAACAAAATTAACACACAGATCTTAACAAAGATGGCTTATATCCTTAGCCTCAATGTGATTTTAATCTTTAGCCTCCCTTACTCTGCAAGTTGTTGACAGAAATAGTCAAACAGTATTGCTCTTCCCCTGCTCCACTATCTCTGATGTCTGACGCGAAGATGTCATCATTGCAAATGATCAAATGTATTCTAACAATGCCTTCGCCCATCCCCAGAAGATGCACAGTTCACATACTTCTTGTCAGGCTCATCTAGGTACCATCGATTTGGGTAAATTTGTCCAAAATGATGGCATTATTGACACTCATCCCTGGTTGAACTGAGTTAGCAAGGCAATTTTGGAGAGAATGAACCATGGAGGAGCATGAAGGCATCATTGATGCAGAAGGTAGAAGACGGAGTGCATCTTGAGGTATCCCTGTGACAGGAAACGACATTAATGTCACCAAGAATGAGAGGGTTCCATTTGGGAGCATATACCTTATCCTTGCAAATACTAGAAAGATCAAGATATTATCGATGCAACAGATCATCTTTACTTCATTTGATACCTTTGTTCTTTTTCAATATAACTGATAGACAATAATTTTGGTTCACCCACAAACCATTAAGCTGCTTCATCACCCAATAGTGTTCATAATAGTTTGTGTCAACTGGTGTTTAAGAGAGAGAGAGAGTCAATAAGTTTCAACTAGGAGTTTACTTGCATTTCATGCTGTATTTCCAATGCATCATGTTTTGATATCAATGTTATTGTTGCAGGAAGTTACATCTATTCTTATTGCTGATGGAGTATCAGCTGAGAATATACTAAAGAATTTCTGACCATAATGGAATTTTTGGCCTTGTTGTACCATTTTTTAAACTATAGTTATTTGTTCATTGCTGTTGCTGAGGGTCGAGGATCTCAGCATCGAATGTAAAATAAACAATTTTGGAATTTAGTTCATATTTAGAAACCACTTTCGCAGTTCAAATATAGGACAGAAAACCCAGGTCTTTTTTTTGGAAAAAAAGGAGGGTTTATTTGCTGGGCACTATAGGCAATGTTAATCTTCTTGTTATATTAGTTTATGTATCATCAGACAGCAGTCATCAAAATATATTGATATTATGGTTTGCCAAGTTTTGGCTCCTTAAGAAGGTTTATGTACTTTGCAGCTGTTCTGTATAAACGCAAATTGTATTTGCAAAAATAAATTTTTCATCATAAAAATGTTTCCGATGAATTATCAAATTCCTTCCTCATATGGTAGAACGCTAACAAATTGGTATATGAAATTATAAAGTTTAGACATATTTCTGATTGTTGATATTTTAGTTCAAATGTTATTTTATGTTAACAAATCTTGAAAGGGATTGAAATAGGTTAGACTGTAGGGTAGGGCTGTGTATGGTTGGTTTAAAAAAAAACCAAATCATATCCATTTAAAAATCAATGGTTTAAAAAAAAAATCAAACCATATTCATTTAAAAATCAATATGTGGATTTGGATTTATAACTAAATCCATTATTTGGTCTAAAATCGGTTATAAAATCAATTATAAAACTGGTTATGGTTAAATAATTGGTTTTTTTTATGCAACCAAATTTAAAAAATTAATTTTAAAATCGATTTTTTCTCAAAATCAGTTAAAATTTGGTTATTTTTAAATATCTATTTTTAAAAAACAATTTAGGCATAATTTAAAAACCGATTATTTATAAAAAAATCGATAAAATTCTCAAACCAACTCAAAATCACAAAATATAAGTAAATTTTTGAAGCATCTCCCTTTAAACATTTGCTAGTATAAATAGATATTTTTAAAAAAACAATTTAGGCATAATTTCAAAATCGACTATTTATAAAAAATCGATAAAATTCTCAAACCAACTCAAAATCACAAAATATAAGTAAATTTTTGAAGCACCCTTTAAACATTTGCTAGTATAAATAGATATTTTTAAAAAATAATTTAGACATAATTTCAAAACCGACCATTTATAAAAAATCGATAAAATTCTCAAACCAACTCAAAATCACAAAATATAAGTAAATTTTTGAAGCATCTCCCTTTAAACATTTGCCAGTATAAATAGATATTTTTAAAAGATAATTTAGGCATAATTTCAAAACCGACTATTTATAAAAAATCGATAAAATTCTCAAACCAACTCAAAATCACAAAATATAAGTAAATTTTTGAAGCATCTCCCTTTAAACATTTGCTAGTATAAAGGGAGTCAAGTAACTAATTGAATCAATATCTTCAAAAGTCATATACTAACTATATCAAGAACAATTACAAAAAAAATGTAATTTAATGAATAGTTCAAGTCATACAATGATTTTTCAATTTTATCTAACTTCAAGTGACACATAAAATGAGAAAAGTTCTTTAAGTGTAGTAATAAAACTCAACAAACATAAAAATAGTCTCTCATGTGTATAAAAATGGAACTAGAAATGGCTCAAAGGACTAAGAATAAAGCTGCAACTCATGATGATGAAGCTTCAACTCATGATCATCAAGTTGTTGCAAATAATGATCAAGCTTCAAACAATCAAGCTGCAACTCATGATCATCAAGCTTCGAACAGTCAAGCTGCAACTCATGATCATCAAGCTGCAAACAATCAAGCTACAACTCATGGTGATCAACTCAATTTGTAAATTGTAACAATTCAGTTTAAAGAATTCCATTTTTAAGACAAGGCCACAATTGTAATAATTGACACAATGAATTATTTCAATTTGTAACTAAATTCAATACAAAATTTTTAAAACCAAATATTTGTAAATTGCATAAAGTACTCAAATTCTCAATTTTGATTACCAAAGGAGGAAGCCTTCATGACTTGAGCATGGACTGGCTATTTCAAAAAACCAAACTTCTAAATTTTATTTTTCTTTTTGAATTACATCCCAGAGGAGGAAGCCTGTTTCATATTTCCAGAATTTACAACCCACAGGGAAATGATCATTCTTACATAGACATATAAGCAAAACCAAAATGTTCGAATTCCAAAACATGACAACAGAACCCCCATTCTACTAGTCTCCATCCTGAAGCAAACCAAACACATCTATTTTACTAGTTCTATTTATGTCTACAAGAAATTTTGGTAGTTTCAAAGGGCCCAATGCAATAAGTTCTGAAAAAGGTAATTTCTGTCTCTCATTCAGATTTATAATTATCATGTGCATTGTATGATCCTCCGTTCTGTGCAGCACCATTTGTCAACTCTTCCTTCAGCTACATCATCGAACTCGTCCCATTATCACACTTGAGCTTCTTGCTACAATGGTTGCAAATAGATGTCCCATCCAAATTAGGATCTACTGTGAAATCATTCCAAACAAAAGATTGGTTTTTACGACCTTTAGCTCTAGGTGGTAACATAGTAGTTGTGTTCGGGACAATTGGTGGAGGAGAAACAAACAAATCTATTGTCTCAGATTGATCACCCATCTTGATGTAATGTTACAGGTTGCTGCAATAATAATGAAAATAATTAATGAACTTAAAATGTTCAAACTACCAAAATAAAATTAAATTTAACTACCAAGAGTAAAAGAATTTTGTCTAGTTTTACATGTAAAATTATTATTATTATTATTATTATTATTATTATTATTATTAATAAGTTGATTAAAGTATATTTAACAATTATATGTAACGATTACAAAAGACATAAAATGAATACAAGATATGCTCTGTATATAAAATTATAAAACTAGTGGAGATTTAACTAACTAACTCCTAAAAACTAACTTAAATTTCTACATTTAACTTAATAAGTTCAGTTTAAATTTCTGCATCAATGTTTATACTATGTTTACACTTTCCCTTTAATTTGTAGAACAATAACACTAATCTATGGTTATATACAAACTCGGGGATATAATAGACTCACGAGAGACACAAAAACAGAACACTAAAATTAAATTAAAAAAAAAGCACCTTTTAACATATTATATTAAATTAATTAATCTTCTTTCTTTTCAAACAAAGTCCTATTGGAATTGGAATTGGAATTGGAAATTGAGCCAGAGCTAGTAGCACTTGATTCAGAGTCACGATTATTCTTATTGATGTTGATAATAGAATTAGACAACTTGATCTGCACGGAAGCTGCAGCAACAATATCAGCTGGGAAATTGAGCAAAGCCTTTGAACCTCTCATTTTAAAAGCAGCTCTATCATAAGCCATAGCAGCTTCTTCAGCTGTTTGCTTCATTTAGAACTTGGTATATCACCATGTCTTGTGAGTCATTCTCGTTTAAGGGTAATTCTACAATGTATTCCATGCTGGACATAATAATTCTACATGCTATCCTAAAATATAATAAACCAAGAAACAAACTCTTTTGGAGACACCTTCCAAGAGTGGTAAAATTAAAAAATAATTGGTTTGATAGTTCTGTTAGAGGCATGCAAAGTGGAAACAGGTATATATCTCAATTGCTGCCAACAGCAGAGAATAATAAATATCATAACAGGAATGAAAAACTCACGTTAGATTCTGTATCAACTTTGATATCAGTGGTGATGTTTTTGTTCTTCAACTGGTATTAACATCAGCCAGAAACAGTTCACCTTTCTTTGTACCTGATGAAGTTATAGCCTATAGCACAAGACAAAAAAAATGTGTGGTAAGACATAAATTGCTAAATAATATATTGCAAAATCTAAAACAAACGGCATCTACGCCATACTAAGCCCAAACAATACCAGCTTAACTAACATTATATGCAGAATTTCAAGAAACCAGATGATTATTATATGTGCAGATTCCAGGTTCTTCTTCTTTTTTTTTTCTTCTTTTTTGTTTGGTTTTATTTTCATATAGTATAATCATTATATATGGCAATTGGAAACCATGTGACAACAACCTGGGAAAGCAGAAGCTGAATTTGCCAAAGTTGGGGCAGAAATGGTGATCAGGGTATTGCTCACAGGTCGTCATGCTGGGCCACTAATCTTACCCAAAGGTGGCTTGGGTTCTGATGTAGATCCTTCACATCCACCTCCACTCCCTTCATGGCTCTCACAAGAAGATTTGTCTTATTATGCTTCTAAATTGAATAAATCAGGATTCACTGGTGGCCTTAACTACTACAGAAATCTCAACTCGTAAGTCTTTATTACTTTCTCATTTATATTTCTTATTCATCTATATATACATAATTTTATTCTACCTTTTGTCCTCCAAATATTACTGGTGTACAGTTTTGATATCATATGATATATGACTTTAACATTTAGTTTATTTAATATTAATTTGTGTGTGGTTGTAATTTTCATAGAAATTGGGAGCTTACTAAACTGGAGCAAAAGTGACAGTACCTACGAAATTCATCACAGGTGATGTGGATTTACTTATACCTGGTTGAAGAATCAGAGTAATACTCTTTAGTCTAAGTAGAGTTACCAGGCATAATAACATTCTCTTCACCATTCTCATTAATCAAAGGTGGCTCCTCAACTGGTATAAGTGAATCAACTATTTCCTTTAGAACTTGGTCACATATTGAAAAGGTTAATATTTTTTATAACACTCTTGTTGTAGTTGTAAGTTGTTAAATGTGAATTTAGAATTCAATGGATGGAACATGCATTTAGGTATCTCTCCAAATTCACTTGAAACAACTCCACTTCAATTTCACACTCTATCATACACATTACATAATTATATACCAACCAAAACAAGAACAAAAGAAAAGGGATTAAACAGTAACAACACTAATAATATCAACAAGTACACTTCTCCTTAATCTATTAGCATAATCAAAACACTAACAAACTCTTCCATAAGCATCCATGTATACAAAAACAGGTAGGTAAGCAGTTCCAATTTTGAAAAAGAAACTATACAAAAACATAAAGAAAAAAGGAAGAAAAGAAAAAGGAGTTACTAGATGAGATTATGAATTAAAAACCAGAAGGTTTTGCATCGAAAGCGAAATTGAAAGAAAAAAAAAATCCAATCTTGATTAGGGGAATCAGAAAGAGATAGTTAAAAGAATAAAATAGGGTTACCTCTGTAAAGCATTATGGAAGAAATTGAAGTTTGCACGAAGATGGTGATTCGTAGCACAAGATATCTCAGGTTGCCGGAAAACGCAACCGGAAATTGCTTTTAAAAGTTTTGGGGGTTTAGGGTTCTGGGATTGAGATTGGAATTTTGGAGTTGGGTGGATAAAATCCGGTTTAAATCCAAATCCAAAAATAAAATGTGGTTGGTTATCCGACCGGTTTTAAATAAATTGATTTATATCCATATTATTTTAACCGGTTATTAAAAATGGTTTCATATTCGGTTATGGATTTTGGTTTCAAAACCGGTTTTTTTGTACAACCCTACCGTAGGGGCCTATGGCTTAGCCTACTTATGGTTTGACTTGACTTATTTAATAAAAAGGCTAGGTTCAAGTTTTTTTTAAAGCCTATTAAATAGGTCAGACTCAAGTTTATAAAAAAGCTTATTAGACTTGACAGACTAACCTATATATATTTATTATTTATTAATATTATTTTTTATTATTATATTAATAATATTAATTTTTATTTTAATTTTTATCAATTAGACAATCAATTAATAATTAGTCCATATTCAGTAGTCGTTCCATGTAGCGGTTCTATATTTGGTAGTTGTTTCATATTCGGTAATAATGGATACGTTTTAAAAAGGCTTTCAAACTAATCAAACCAGACTTGACTATTAAAAAGGTCAGGTCAGACCGAAAAAAACCTATAATAGACTGTAGGTCAGACTTTGCCCGAAAAAATAAATCGTAGGACAAACTCAGGCCTTTTAAAGTCTGGTCTAACCTATTCTCACCCCTATCTG
This sequence comes from Cicer judaicum, assembly GCA_037974835.1. NCBI lineage: Eukaryota > Viridiplantae > Streptophyta > Magnoliopsida > Fabales > Fabaceae > Cicer > Cicer judaicum. The sequence goes on from JBBPBS010000968.1 coordinate 16,669,743, forward strand.
AAGTACATAAAATTGAGTTGATAATATATAAAAAATTGATAGCTAAATTCATGAAATTTAATGTCTATATAATTATCTAATAAAGTAATTACAGTTGGAGTTTATTTTTGGGTCTAGAATGTTACTGGACAAGAGTACATCTCCATTTTTCTAATTAATATATCGACGGTTGAGTTAGAGAGTAGATGACATTGAGATAGAAGTTTCAAAAGAACTTACAATTAGTGCATATGATGTTTTTCTCTTATATTAACTTTTGCCGTTATCATATGTTCAAGTAAAAATTGAACTTGGTAATCCGACGTGCACCGACTATTTGCGTTTAACTCCACATTATTTTATTATAAGAATAATAATTATGGAAAGACACATGCCAAAAAATGACACAACAACACTGCATATTAGAATGTTTTTTAAAATAACTATGAAAACTGTAAAAAAAAATAGAGTTCTAAACTAAGAAAAATTATTTAAAATAGTCCCAAAACACACTCATTTATCCATATTTTTTTATTATATTTTAATTAATTAATTAATTAATTAAAATACACATAAATTTTTACAAAATTCACGTAAATTAATAAAACTTATATAAATTTTAACAAGTCAAATAGTATATTGGAAAGTGTATTATGAACATTCCTCCATAAAAAACAAATAATTTTTTTTCATTCATTAATTTTTTTTTATATGTAACTACAATACTTATATAAGTTAGCATACTAACCATATAATAGCAATGCTACAAGATAAACTAAATAGTAAGTCTAAAATACCCTTTAGAATGATCTAAATAAAACATTTTAACTAATAATTAATAGATTGAGTCAACTATAAGCTCTCTATAACCGCATCAATCATTTTTAAATGTTAATAACTATTCATTCGGTACATTTATTTTAACCTGAAATAAGATTTTGTCACAATTTTTAAATATAAAATTCTAACCTCATATATTTCATTAGTTTCAGAATATTTTTTCGACAATCCCATTGACATCATATTCATTTAATTGCGTAAAATTACATTAAATGATATATGATAATAACGATTTGGACTAGAACAATAGATTTGAAAAGAATAAATTTAAATTTAATTAAACCGAAAAATAAAGTTGCAAGAGTTTCTAGTCCACCTTCTGTTGTTCAGATTAACAATGTCACACACATAATAAAAAACAAATCCGAAACTAAATTATATGGAAAAATCCTAAAACTTATAAAACTGAGGAACTAAAATAAAAATTTGTACATAGCAAAGGTAAATTCCTATTTCAATTAAAATAAGGGAACAAAAGTATATTTATGTATAATTATAATTTTACAAACCCAAAAACTAAACCATACTATGCAAAAGACAAATCCAGCAAGAACATCTAACAATCTGCTAAAAAACATCAGGACAATAAAGCATACGTAACGCTTTTCAGAGAAAAAACTTTAGCTTTCACTCACGGACTGTTATACATCATTACTGGTCTAACAATGTTTGCACAATGTAAAAACACAGCTTATCAGCGATGCTACAGTTCGAAACAGATATTGAACAGTAGCAATGTAGCATGACCATGAAAAGGAGAATAACAGGATCCTTCGCGAACCCACTGAAAAAACAATTATAACCTTTAAATGCAATTGATCATAGCTGAATTATATCAAATTAGTGCCTAACCAACACTGATGGTTCAAGATCAGTTTTCATAATCAATAGTACTGCTGACAACATTAAGTCAGACATGAATTAATGATGAAAATTATTCACTGCCAAAACCAGCTAAGAACAGATAATCTGTATAGAACATTTTCTTTTTTTCAGACAAGCAACATACATTTTTAAAATCAAACAATTCGACCATCAATATTCTCAGGCATAGCTCTGCATTCATGATGACCACCATCTATTTTATTAATGCCAGCTTTAACTAATTCTTCGTGCTTTCCATTGAGTTTTGGTGAGAGCTGGAGAGAGTGATATCTCTCCTCATCCAACTGAGGTCCATGCTTGTCAGAATGATGGTGGCGATGATGGTGAAGATGACCAGACCGTTTATGCATTGATCTTTTGCTTTCTTGTTCAGAATTTTCATCTGAGGACTTCCCTGACGATCTGCTTCTTCCACCATGGCTGTAATAATCAGAATCAGATAACCTCACCTCTGCATTATGTGATCGCCTGTGATGCTTATGGTGCCTTCTGTGGCTTTTCTTCCTGTGAATATCATCACTTTCGTCGCTTGACAAATCAGATTCACTAGATTCAGAGTGTCGGTGGCGTTTATGATGCTTTCCATGGCCTCTCTTCCGATCTTGACAATCTCCTTCATCACTAGAGAAATCTGAATCACTAAACTTTGATGGCCGTTGCCGCTTGTGACTTCGTTTTCTCCTGTTGACTTCAGCATATGAATCCGAGCCACTGGAATCTGATCTTGAACCATGATCTCTTATCTTCTTCCTTTGCTTCTTCTTTCTCCTCCTCTCCTCCTCAGAGCTGCTTTCAGATTCATCACTACTAAAATCGCTAGACTCTGACGACCGCTTCTTTGTCTTCCGCTTGGAACTTTTTTCTTTCCTTTTTTCATGATCACCAGAGTCAATGTGAGAGTGCTTCTTGTGCTTCCTATGAGATCGTTTACTGACCCTTTTACTCTCATTATCAGTGTCAGAATCAGTATCAGAATCAGAGCCCAATCTTCTTTTATGTTTTGCAGCCTTCAACTTCCTCTCTTTAGATTCAGCATTAGTGTTTGCCTTGGAAGCAGCTTCCAGCTTTTGCTCCCACTTCAAAGGAGCTTCCTTTCTCTCCATAATTTTCTTCTTTTTCTCCTCAACAAGCTGAATGAACCGCTTGGTGTCCATTTATAATCAATATCCAACTCAAAAACTGCATTATGGTAAAATGATGGCCGGAAGTGCATCTCACAGAAGAGAAAAATCAAAGTTAGTTCTACGATCAAATCAAGTCATTATATTTAATATTTCAACTTACTAGTCACACAAAAATCAAGTCATTACCACTTCATTTACATGCAAGCATATTTAATACTTGTTAGTGAAATGTGAAATAAAGAAATAGAACTTGTTAGCAAATAAAAATAATGGAAAGGTTAAAGATAAGAAAATTAACATATTGTGCAACTTCCTCCCCCTATCTAGTTAATAAAATAACTTACAATACAAGGCACTCAATCATATGAATAGTCTCAAACAACAGATCGGGGCAAGTTTTGAGAATCATGTAAGAATTATGGCACAAATCAAGCATTGCTATTTTTTATGTACAAAATAAAGGTAAACTACAAGTGTAGTAGAATTAGCACTAGCCAGCCCAATAACCCTCCTAAAATAACCCAATACTCTAACAGTGACAGTCCACTTTTCCAAAAACAGGAATAATGAACAGCAAAAAAATTAACACTATCTCAGTAAACAGGCATAAAATTTCAGTCAAATTAAATTTTTATCCATATTATGACTTGCAGTGGCATTGATGGCCAGAACAAAACACAATCCTTATCATTTTCTTTATTACAGACAATTAACAAATGATAATACAGAATTTAGATAATTGAATGTAATTTGTTCTTAACCATGTCACCAGCTCAGGAAATAACTTTCAAGTGCCCCTTCCCTAAAAAAATAAACTTTTAAGTGCCCTAACATATGACGACCTTTGTGGACGTAGTATGAATTTAAAATTCAATGGGACTAACATACTAAACAAAAAGTAGCACCATACAACTGAAAAACATACTACAAAGGGGGATTCTACAAGATATAACAAATTAATCGTACAAACATTTTAGATAACACCCTAACACTTAAAAGGAATCAACAATTTAAAGAAAAGGACACACTCTCCTTCTTTCTTACCTTATCTGTGATAGAGGAAAAACCCTTAAGCAGCAATCTACCCCAAATCAAGCAATAATCAACAGTTTCAAAAAGAATCTGCATCAAATCAAATGGACGATAATTATAATACAACTCCCAGCAATTCATATTTTATTCAAACAAGAAACAAAAAAAAAAAAGATAACCGCTGAACCGCCAACAAGACGAAAAAAAGCATAGATCGACAAGAAATAATTGAAATTGAAGAGGAAAAGAACGCATACCTAAAGGGAGAAGGAGAGGAAGACGAACGTAAGGAGAAGAGAGTGTCAAATTAGGGTTAGGGTTGGGGGTAGGGATTGCTGCGTGTTGTTTGCTTCCAGAAAGATCTAATTCAGATCAAGAGAAACAGTTTCGGAGGTAGTAACGTTAATATATACACACGCTTTTGTTCTCATCTCGAACCGGAACTGATTCTTTCTCCGCGCATAAACCCGGTTGATCGGCCAATACTAAAACGCGGTCCACGCCAAAATAATAATAAAAAATTAATTTAATTTAATTTAATTTAATTTATGATATGTATACTTCAACTGTGTGGGTAGGTCATAATCGTTACTCCCTATGTTCCACGCTAATTTAAAAATAATAGTTTTTTGAAATGAATAGTTCTTTTCTTTTTAAATGTAACATAAGTCTAAAAATTGCTAGTGAAAAATTATTACACCTCCATTAGTATAATTAGCGTTACTCTTGTGGTCACAATCATCAATATAAATTATACAGGCACACATAAAATATATATTATTTGTTTTTTAATAATAATAACATCAAAAAAATATTTTCTTATGATTATTTTTTTTATGTGTATCTGAGTAACTTATATTTATGATTATATTGATAAAAGTATTGTTCGCACGGACAGATGCATATAGCGGTGAACGAAAGTACTTGTCCCCATTAGTTTAATAATTTTATGTCAGTAATAGTTGCATAATTTTATAGTTTTTCGTTAGAAAAAAGAAAGTGTTATCTGCACCAAATTAATGTTTTATAACATGTCGGTAGAAATTAAATGATATTGCAATGACAACCACAACTATTGATAATAAGCAATGAACTTCATAAAGAATCAAATGTCTAATTTTATAAAAGATAAATTATTTAATAATTATTTAATAACATATATAAAATATATACTTATTTTGTTTGAGATGTGAACTTTTATAAGTGTCAAAAATAAATTAATTATTATATAAGTAATAGATCAACGAAGAATTATCGCAACATATTTTATAACACACTTCTTAGATATTTATTCCTGCCATCAAATTTATATGGACCAAATATATTTTAGTAGACTATATATAAAATTTAACCAGTTAATAATGTGATAGAATTATAGAAATGAGTGTTGTTAGCACTGTAGGTGTACCATTGTCCAAATATTGCAGCGTAGTTACTTACTCGCTAAGGTGAACTAATAATCACAGAAGTTTCTTTGTAGGAAGGACCATCGTTTTTTCACTGCCCACGTTGACACACGACCCCTTCAATAGAAACAAAAGCCACGCTCACGTTAAGCATCTACCAGCGTCGAATTGAGTTTTATCACCGAATCATGGCCGCGTCGCAGTCTTCTTCCGCCGCGGGTAACACAAACATCATGCTAGCAATCTTCGAGAAGAAAACAAACACTGTAGATCTCTATCGTCCCCTTCGCAACTACATCGCCTTTCACTACTCTGAACGCGAAGCACAAAACCTCGAAGACGATCTCCAAACCCTTAAACAACTCCGTTCCGATATCGAACGTCACTCCGATCCATCTCTCCCCGCACGCCGTGACCTTTTCCAAACCTACTTCAAAGCTCTCTGTCAAGTCGAAACTCGGTTTCCAATCTCACCCGAACCTGATCACGTCAACGCTCTCACCTTCGTTTGGTTCGATGCATTCAAACCGAAGCTAAAAGCATCTCAGCAAAACATTCACCTCGAGAAAGGTTCCGTGTTGTTCAATTTGGGCGCTGTTTACAGTCAGATTGGTTTGACATTCGATCGAAACACCGTGGACGGCCGACGTCAGGCTTCTCATGCTTTTATGGCCGCCGCTGGCTCATTTGCCTTCCTTAGAGATAATGCCTCTATGAAAATCTCCGTTGGAAGTTCAACCACACTCGATCTGTCCATCGAGTGTGCCGGAATGTTGGAGAAGCTTATGCTTGCTCAGGCTCAGGAGTGTGTCTTTGAAAACACCATTGCAAAAGGAAGCACTCCTGGTGTTTGTTCTAAGATCTCTAGGCAGGTCCGCGAATTTAACTGTATAATTGGATTCTGTTTTTTTGTTGATTTTAATTATGAATTATGAATCACAAGATTTGGCTTCTCTAAATCTAGTAATTAGTAAAGTAAGACAATCAATGGTTGATATTTTACCCATATGTAATTTGTTATGCACATATAATATCAACTATACTCATTGCTCACCTTAGAGGAGTCTGATCCTAAATCCTGTAATTTATATGTTTTTCTAGTTGTGACATGAGTTTTGGTTTTGGGGCGGTGAACTAACATGTGCTTGAGCTTTGAACCGATGTAGGTTGGGTTGTATTATGAGGAAGCATTGGCTGCGTTAAATGTTGCGCCTTTAAGCCAACATTTTGATAAGTCTTGGATAGTTCATGTGCAGTTGAAGACAGCTATATTCTATGCAGAGGCTTGTTATAGAAATGGATTAGAGTTGCATGATAAAGAGGAAATAGCGGAGGAGATTGCACGGTTGAGGAGTGCTGTTAGTGTGCTTACGGAGGCAAAGAAAAACTCGAAGGGTGCTGCAGCGCAGCTTCTTGATGCAATTAGCAAGTTAGAGGGAAATATTAACAGAAACCTTGAAAGGGCTGTTAAGGAGAATGATAGAGTTTACCTGATGAGAGTTCCTTCTCCGAGTTCATTGTCAGCTCTTCCGACGTTTTCTATGGTGAAGCCGATGGCTATGAATGAGGTGCTGGATGCAAGCAAAGAGAAGATGTTTGCAAGTCTTGTTCCTGACAATAGTGCCAAGGCCCTTTCCAGGTACACTGAAATGGTTGATGACATTATAAGAACACAGGCTGAGAAGTTGCAACAAGCGAGTGAGCTAACCCGAGTTAGGCTTAAGGAAATGGAACTGCCTGATTCTATTCTTGCTTTAGAAGGAAATTATACTCTGCCAACAAATCTCAAAGAAGATGTGGAGGCTGTGCAGATCAGTGGGGGCCCTGCTGGTTTGGAAGCAGAGTTGCAGCAGCTTAAGGACCTAAGGAGGGTGAATCAAGAACTGCTTGTCCAAACCGAGGAGTTGTTGCAGAAAGAATCAAGAGAAGATGCTCAATTTAGAAGTCAATTTGGCACCAAATGGACAAGGCCTCAGTCAAGTACTTTGACCAAGAACTTATTGGATAGACTAAATAGATTTGCAGGTAACTTGAAGCAAGCAGCTGAGAGTGATGTTAGGATTGAGCGATCAGTCAGAGAACATTCAGCACTCATGGCAATCCTTGATGCCCGTCCGGTAAATTGTTTTCCTATAATTTTGGTATTGTATACTAGGTTCTAGGTGTGGTCTGAATCCATTGTTAAGTCATTCAATCTCATTTGCCTTTTATCAGATTGAATCTGCACTTCCAAGCTTGGCAAGGCCAATCATGTCTTTTGATCAAACTGAAGATGCTATTGTAGGGTCTCTCAAACAAAGCTTGGTATGTTGTTTCTGGTCTTGTTATTGTTATATATGTTTAGATTTTAAAGGAATAAAATCTAATACTATTTTTGAATCCACAGTGTATCATACCTGCTGTTTATTATTTGGAGTATTAATTTATCCACATATAAGATCTGGTGAAGGATAATTCTATTTTGGAATAAATGTTTCAAAATTAGTGGTGAAGTTCTAGCTAAATTGTCAAATGTGATTTTGTGGTTAGCTATCGTCATAATTTTGGCACGGGCATTTGGAACGTCTTATGCCTGGTTTTATTTGGTTTTGTATTGAGGAATTTTGCAGCTATTTTCTGGATATATAAGCAAAAAACAAAATTGGGTAAAGATATTTTTTAATACTGTTAATAATTAGATATTTGAGCTTGCAATTCTAAAATTATGGACGAATCATTGCATTCACGCTCTTTATAATTTTCATCTGGATTTGTGTATATATGATAGATCATAGATCTCACATAATATTGGCTGATTGGCTAAGTGATCCTTTTTATATTTTACATTTCGAAATTACAGTATTTCTAATGATCCTAAGTCTCTTTTTCCTTGCTATGTATTGTGATTAATGGATTATAAAATCTACTGATCAACTGAGCGTAGAATGGTTTCCTTTTCTTCTTTTCTATGGTCTTAAATAAAATAGCATGAAATTTTGGAATAACTTTGAGATGTCAAATTGAATGGATTGTTGATTAGACTTTAGAGCTGAGAACATGAGAAGGCCTTTTTATTACATCTGAAATATTTGTAGCTCATCTTTAAATGACTCATATTCAATTTTATGCTCATTGATACAGAGGCAACTAGAAACTCTAGGAGCTCAAAGGGCTGGTCTTGAAGACATGCTTAGAGAGATGAAAAGAAAGGTACGCCTGATAAGCGCAATTCACACAATTATGTTTTTCAGCTTGTGTAGCAGAAGCTAGACTTTTCTTCTGTCTAGTTATATGAGGACATGAAAAATGCTTCTGCCTTTTCTGCAATATCCATTGATTACGCTCAAAATGCTGGTTTTCAGTTGACATCCAAATGATATCAGAGTGATATCACCAAGTTCCCCTACCTCTAATTTGACCTATAGACTATAGTAATATCTTCCGGTTAACTTTCTTTAATGATGCGTTTCTGGGGGCCTATATCAACAAAGATGAGCTCTACCATTTTTTTTACAATGTGAGCAGTCCCAATTTTTTTTACTCCTTCAGTATTCATACAAATATATAACTTTCATTGTTGATCTACCTTGCGTAAAACCAAATTGATTTTAGGATGAGTCTCTTGTCTCATTTTCCATCCAATCACCCTCCCCTAAAATTCAATAGCATAGCTATATATATAATATAAAATTTAATCTCCAGTGACCACTCCAACCTAAGTCCGTTGCATTCTCCTGTCTTCTCTACCCATTCTCCCCCACATCCTTGTTTTCCTCTGTTTCCTGCACTCACCCCAGCATCTTCCCTACTCTGCTTCGTTACAGTATCAGACATGCTTAAAGGCCCTATTTTTGCCCTTGACTCTTGCCTAAAGGATTCATCATTCATGAATTCCTTCTTTCGGCTTACTTTAAATAATTTATATATGGATTTTTCTAATAAAAAATCTGATGATTAAGTGAGTTTCCCCTCCACTCTTCTTTTCAGTATTCTATCATTTAAACACAAGTAATGTCTAAAATACTGAACTGTTATTAAGAATAAAAAGTGTTATATTGTATTTTTTGTAGGTGCAAAGAATTGATGGAATTTTACCCCTCCTATGTAGTTTGTTATACATAAATTTCACATAAAAATCATCTATGCTTATGATTTTATAAATATTCTCAGGATGATATATTACCCAAGTTGATGACATCCACTGGTTCTTATGAGGATCTTTTTAAAAAGGAAATAGCAAAGTATGATCATATCTGTGAAGAAATAGCTCAAAATATTGAGGCACAAGAGCAACTGTTGCTGCAAATCCAGGTATGTATATCTACGCAGACATTTAAAGGTGTAATGCATATAAGAAAAGAAATATGTCCCCAACTATCTAGTAGATTTGGTTTCATATTTTGGGGATTACCTTTTCCATACATTCGATATTTGGTTATTCAGATGGGACTATACTATTGGAAAGTTGATTTATAATGTGACCTCACTTGATTACCAGTGGGCAATGCCAAAATAAATATTCTAGCAGCAAAGGCAGAGAATTATATACTTAGATTTCACGTTTCTTGATCTTGATCTTGAGAGAGATGAACTGTTTTTTGGGAAGGAAAAAAATTGTATTTTCTTGTCAAAGTTTCACTATATAAGCAAAGGCAGGGGAAACATCCTTTGTATTGGTGGTTATAGACTTTTTATTTGAATTTGATAGATGGTAGAGAAAATGAGAAAGTAAAATGATGTTATTCTGATAACTTTTTTTTGTTCGTTGTTCACAGGCTCAAAATGATGATTTTTCTGTTATCTTCAATCTTGAAGATTACAAAGGTATGACTCTTGTCCTCCGCTATATGGAATCTGGTTTTTATATTTTGACATGTTGTTGAAAAGGTTAATTTTGTATTTGGATAATATGATATATTGTTACGTAAAATTTCAGTTTTTTATTTTCAATGGTAGTTATTAAACAACTGGTTTATTTCAATAGAGAATGCTCCATTTTTATAGTACACCCTTGTATGATAGTTGATCTTTTGATGTTCTTTGTAACCTTTGCAGCTTCACGTGAAAAATCCTACAAGCAGATTGAAGCTGCCATAGCAAAGTTTCGAGAAATAAAGGACAACATCAATGAAGGGTTAAAGTTCTATGTTACCCTGCAGGTAAGACCTTAGGAACTTTCACATTTTATGATTTACATTTTATCCCCAAAGTGAAGCATGTTATTATTGTCCCTAATTTAAATCATTCTTAGTATTAATTGAATGTGTTTGGATGATCCTGTTCACAACAGATATATTCTAATGTAATAATATGCAATTTCTTTGTTCAATTAGGATGCAATCACAAATGTAAAGCAGCAGAGCAATGACTTTGTAATGACTAGGAACATCCAGTGCAGGGAAATGATTGACGATGTTCAGAGACAAGTAGCTGGTCTGAGTTTCCAGGATAATAAAAACACAAGTGCCTTTAACAACAACTACCCTTCAGTGGGAAACCAAAATCAAAGATCCAATACACAAACAGATCCTCGTCCACAAACACCTTACTATCAGCCATCTGAGCAGCCACCAGTTCCTTCCTATGGTCACCCTCCTCCCCCATATGGCCCTTCACATCATCAACCTCCACCTCCATACCAAATTCCACCAACATCAACTTCCCCGTACCCACCCCCTCAGGTCCATCAGCAGCCACCAGCAAACCATGATTACGGCCAACCTGGGTATCCTGGATGGCGTGGTCCATACTACAATGCACATGCACAACAACAACAACCTGTTTCTGGTCCTCGGCCTCCTTATACCATTCCATCTCCATATCCTCCACCTCACCAAGGTGGCTACTATAAGCAGCAATAGTGTACTCTCAAACATCCTGTAGGGTAAAGATGATATTATTTCCAATCACTATCTCTTGAATAAATGAGATTCATCCACATCTAGCTCTTCATCTTAAAAGCCTTCGTGAATCTTGTTTTTGGATGTCGATGTATTTATGTTGCGTTGGTTTGCATTGTCATTGGATTGTGAATAGCTTAAAGCGTATACAAATAATATTGTATGTATAGTTTTGTTAACTTGTACTCTACGAAGGAGATTTACTCTCATTTTCAGATTCTGGTACTATCAAAATGAAAAATGATGGTAACAACAGATGAAAAGAAAAAGACTTGTATTGCAGCGGTATTGCATGTTTTTCTCGATTTGGATGAAATTTTAAATGTTCTTTTGTTTAAAAAAAGAACTGCCACGCCTTCTATAACAGTGAAAACTTTGCACCGAAATGGTAAATAGTACATTTGATCTCTCAATTAGAGAGGCTGCGACCTAATTTAGCAATCATAAATATTCGATAGTGAATTGGAAAAGAACATCCTAACTTCTGCAACACTGTCATTCGGTGATATAAATGCAATGATTTTGTTGATTCATTCCCCGCTAGGACAGAGGAATAAAAATGATTGAGAAAAATGATTGAGCACTGTTTAATTAAAATAGAGTCGATACCGCTTTATCCAACTCTGAAGCTGTGCCTTTGAGTAGAATCATAAACATGTTTGGTGGCGTGTTTCTTTTACAGGATTTTCATCTTTCAGCTAATGGATGCATTAAGTTGGCTTTTTAATGTAGTTGTATACACTCACATTTGTATGCCACGGACTTTCTTCTAAACTTTTGGTGGATGTTAGGTTTTTGTATTAGAAATTTCACAAAATCACGGCGAGCCAACCTAATTTTTTAAAAACTACACTTTATAGTGTTTGTAAAAAATCACAACCACAACTTGTTATGATTTTACTGATTTCAATGTGAAATTAAATGTACACAAAATCTCATTTTCTTAATATAGTTAAATAAAAGTAAACAAGTGATATTGAAATTTTATGAAAATAGTTATAGTTTTGTGTTATTTATTAATTACTATTGTTTTTGTTGAAAATCAATTTCATTCACAGCGGAATTTCGGTGACAATCAAAAATGATTAATGTTGACGAGGTACGGCAGAGCAACTCTTGGTGGAGTGTACCTGCAAATACTTTTGATATCCAAGTTCACGAACCCCTCGATGAGGTCTCCTCGGCGGGATTCGCAGGCGGCAGTGTGATGTGGATCATATGGTGAGAATTTGATCATGAATGCATGCTCGCTTGTGATGTGTGCATGGTGATATCCTACGATTTAGTCAGTAGCTTTGCGAGATATTGGACTCACTCATTTAGAGTTCAAGTCCAGTTGATTTGGGTCGGAGTCCACTCCAAAACATAAATTTTTAAATAAATACAAATGAGCGAAATTTTAAATAATATCTAAAACCAGACCAATGTATTCTGATAGAAAATTTTATAATCATATTGAGCGATGAGACAATTAATGTCTAACCATGTATGAATGGAAGTCATGCTCTCTGCTTTAAATAGGAGGAAGAGTTTAAATAAATGTCTCTAACCTTGAATGATCATCTAGTGATTATTAATTAGGTGTAAGATGCGACTATTATCATTCTTTGTAATATTAGAAATGGTAAATGATGTATGTTGAGGTGTTTATGTGAATACAGGTAAACAATATCGAGAGCCACTTAAAATTTTATGTGTTGCTTTATTCTCTTTGTGGTGTATTTTGGTGTGTTCTATCAAAGATTTTTGGGTATGTGAGTGAGATAATTCGTTGGCGTGTGAGGATTCTCCTTAGAAAGGAAAAAAAAAAAAAAAAACTAAACTGGAGGGACATAACCTTTTTTAGTTATGGATCTTTTAATTTTGAGATAAAGAAATACAATAAAATATGAATTGCTATGAAATTTACATCGAACTGAGATGCTATAACTAGTATGAAGATAATAGGAAAAAAGCTGTTACAAGATTCTGATTATGAAAAGTGAAAGTTTACATGAAGTTATAAACTTCACATAATGCTTATAAGCTTATTATTATTATTATTATTATACTAGTACTTGCGCCTAAGAAGTACAAAAAATCCAACTACATTAAGATTTTGTATGTCCATTATAGCAGGAATTTCCATCACTTTCTTAGCATAACAATCAAAGAGTTCATCCACAATTCCAGGTCCAAAATGGTTCACAATTAGTCCTTCTAGTGCAGCTCTGTGTAATGAAACATAAGATTCAACATTAACTGGGATAGATTGTGTTTTGGTATCTGTTGTTTCCATTTGGTCAATGATGAAATCATCATTGCTTTCAATAATTTTTATCAGATCCTTAAGGGTTGAGAAATAAATAGGCAGATTGAAACTGTCCACCTTTTCTTCATCCACTTTTCCCTGCAAAACCATCACAAATGAGTTAAATTCTAAATTGATATCAAAACCTATCTTGCATTTCAAAATCTAGTGTTAATCTTACAATGTAAGATAAGATAGGGTAATTCCTTACCTCCTTGGCCATGTCCACTAGGCAAGTTCCCAGAAGTTCAAAATTTTTACCACAGTAAAAATCAGATCCAAAAGTAACATCATTTGCAGCAGGGATTTGAAGTGCCATTAGTCCATTTCCAACAAGCTCTTGTGCTCTTGCATGCAAGAAAGTTTCAATATCTTTCTGATACTGACTGGCATAGGCATCAACAACTTCCTTTGGTGCATTTGTATAATGAATTCTCCCTTTGTTCCAAGCAGCAGAACTTTTTTCTGTGATCTCTTTAGGAATCTTAGAGATCCAATTTAGTGATGCAGATGAATGAACTACATTAAGACTCTCCTTTGGAAACAATCTTCCATAGAAAGAGCCAGGAACACCAGCTGCAAAGTAACTTGTGTTGCAAGGAATCTTTTTGAAGAGTGTGTTGAAATCATTTGAAACTTGGTCATTGAAAAAAACTTGGAATTCTGGTATAACAAGACCTTGTGATTTATATTGAAGTTCTATTGCTTCTATTATGCATTGAACTGCAGTGAAAGTGTTTGGTCCTGTGGAACAACCTAAGTCTGCAATGCAAATTTGTTTCCTAGAATATGCTGAATTAAGATCAAATTTGTTGGCTATTGCCCTTTGGATTAAGCTTTTAGCAGCTTCAATTCCTACTCTCTGCCGAAAAAATTAACATGTGGTTAATTTTATTATACCCCTCCATCATAAGTGACACTATCCCGAGCACCTAACTCGGTCAGTGAGTTGAAGGATACTGAAAAAGTATTCATTAGAAGATACAAAGTTTGAACCACAAAAACTAATATAGGGCGCATATTTATTGACATACTAACATTTATCTATAAAAAAACATAAGTCCTACCTTGTCACTATGATATGTGTGTTTTGTTTCACAGTAGAGTGTAGCAAAATTGATTTTGTTTTCAAATGTGATTTGATATAAAGTTGTTTGATCATTGGAGAGTAAAATTGATTTTACCTTCAAATATCAGGTTGATTAGAGGTGATAAAAAGTATTAAACATCAAACTTGCGTTCACACTAAGAAAGTCCAAACATAAATTACTTTAGTTCAAATTCAATTTTACAAAATCAATTTCATTCAAAATAAGGTTTATCAAAAGCAGAACAAAGGATGTCAAGATAAATTAATGTCACATTATATATTTGCATTGTGTTTTAGTTAAATGAAATAAGAGATAAAGTATAGGGTAAAGGTATTGTTATGATGCCTGAGCTATTGAGTTTTGAGCATAACTGTGAAGGCCCTCTCCTCCTTTCATTGCATACGATTCAGAAAATGTCTTAACAATTTCATTCTCCATCTTGCTAATATATCTGCAATAAGCTTTATCAAATCCCAAAAGCAAGGAATTAGGAAAATTATAAACTAAACATATATATGTTTGAGAAATTTAAGTTTGTAAATGATGCAAGAAGAAAGTAAAGAGCATAAATATATATAGCTGCACATTAATTTCATAGTGTGACACAACATAAATGACCTTACGGAAAAATCATGATGAGTAGAGAGACATAACCTATGGCGAATTCATGAAGCAATTAATGAAAATATGGACAACCTATGACATGACTCAACCGCCAACTTATCGGTTAATTAATTACTGTCTCCGTCTCGTCTAATTTTAAATGTTCTATTTATTATTTTTTTTATCTGAAATAATTTGTTATTTTACAATATTAATATAATATTAATTATTTTTTTTCACAATAGTAATATAATATTAGTTATTTTAAATAGAGTTTGAGTTTATAACTATAGTTTTTTATATTTTATTTTATTTATAATTTTATTATTTTATTTTTATTATTTTTTATATATAAAATATAATCGTCTCACTAATTTACTGTTCACTCATTATTTTTAGTATTTTCTTTTTGGTGCTATCTTTATTCAGGGCAATATTATTATTTTTACATAACACATTTATTCTTTCAATTCTTACCAAAAAATTCACAGCAAAAATTTAATTTTGTATATACCAAAAATCATCCATATAACACAAAATTGATAAAGGTATGCATGAATCGACTTTGACTCAATTTCTTTAATTCTTTGTCAAAATAACTCATAAAATATTTTATCTTATTCATATGGCAAGAAATTCATAAAGTTGAATTTATTTTTTATGTCAAATTATAAACCATAAAATAAATTATTTTTTACAACTACTATTTGAGGTTTGTTAAACTTTTAGAATTTATATTGTAATAAAAAAAATTAGAGATCTCTTCAATTTATGTTTATATTATAATAAAAAAAAATTAGAGAACTTTTCAATTTATATTTATATTGTAATAAAAAAAAGTAACTGATGTACTAAAAATAAATGAATTTTATAGTTTTTTTTATTTTAAAGTTTTGTTACATTTTTTGGATTTTCTGCCACAAAAATCATAAATGAGATAAATATAAAACAAAAAAAAATAAGTAAACATGATAGACGTATCAAGCGAATTGGATAATGACATTGGGGAGAGCATAAGAGCATAAGTCACATAGAAAGGTGGAAACTATAAGATAACATCAACTAACTAACGACAAGGAGAAGAAAAAAACATAAAAAATAAAGTGTAACAACATGAAAAAGAAGAAAACATAAGAAATAAAATGTAACATCACAGGAAAAAAAACATAAGAAATAAAGTGTGACGACGTAGAGAAGAAGAAAATATAAGAAATAAATTGCATTAAGAAAATAGATCTGAGTATAAAAAAGTATATAGACTAAAACAATAGGCAGAAGATTGGATAAAAATGTTACATTTTTTATTATTTTAAATTAAATAATCTTATCATTTTATATTGTTAAAAGTTAAATTTATCAAACACTTTAATTTCAATTGATTAGTTTTTCAGCTATAAGTTATCAGTTATTAGCTAGCTAGTTTTTCAGCTATTAGTCAGTTTTTCATGTATTAGCTAATTTATAGCTTAATTTTATCAAACAGAGTCTTATTTATTGTCGGCTTAATTGTAATTTTAGCCCCTCTATTTTTTCTAATTCACAAAATTGGTCCTTCTATTTTAAAAGGCGACAGTTTTGGTCCCTACCTCTGATTTTTTAAGTAAAAAATAATGATGTGATATATTTTAAATAATGTGACATATGATAGGATGACGTAGAATGATCAATACATATAAAATTTGAATAAAACCTGTAAAAACTTAGATTTCAATTTTAGAAATTTTTTATATGTTTAATTTAATTAATGCATCTAGATGGTTCTATAGTATAGAATTGATGTTGAGTTAGTTTTTTATGTCAAATTGTCGTTTTTTTAATTCAAAAATATAAGAGAGGAATCAAAATTGTCGACTTTTATAATAGGAGAATCAATTATGTGAATTAATAATAATAGAAAGGTTAAAACTGCAATTAAACTTTTATTGTATATTAATTCATTAAATTTCTGTTAAATACAATTAATAAGGGTATTTAAATAAATAAAACTCATTTCATAATTGAAATTAACACAATTAATTATTTTTTTAATTGTGTACAAATCAAATATTTAAAATGAGACGGAGAGACTAAACGATAGCGTATTAATCTATCTAATCAAGTCATCCTGAGTTAATGGTAGTACTTGAAATCATAATAGTCGCAATATTTAATCTCTTATATTTGTGAAATGATAATCTAGTTCTCTAAGCTAAACAACGTGGTCAATTTAGTTTATCTACTAAAATATCTTTTTAGAAAATATCGATCACAACTGTTTTGAATAGGCTCTTGCTATTTAAAGACAAGCGTGGAATTTTTAAATTTGCGGTGCTAAATTCAAAAAATAATAAAATAACTGGCGTTATTTTATTTAAGAAACTAATTGTTATTTTACAAAATTTAAATAAATACTGGAGGATCATTACAACTTTCAGGATTGATTTACTCACAACTTATTTGCAAGAGTAATGTGCTTGCATTAAAAAAAATTATAAAATTATTTGTGTTTCTAATAGTGAGGCTAAAATAATGAATCAGAAAATTTCAATTTACTGGATTACCAATAGTACTATAGGGAAGTTCATTAAATAATTCACTGTAAACCTTTTTTAGAGTGGTATACACAATTCTTACTGCATTCAACAATTAAATAAAAATTACCAAAATATATTTGGCAAGGTTATTATTGAAATCGTAAAATAACAAAAGTAAGTCAATTAAATTGAACAATAATATCAAACACTTTAATAGCATTTTAAGAACAATAGTCTTCATTTAAATGACTTCATTACTTTGTGCAGAGTCTCTTGACATTTGTAACTTTCAATATAGTTTTAGGTATCCCAGGATCTCAAGTGTCATTGGGTTAATAATTTAAAAGTAGCGATAATTTTTTATCAAAAAAATTCATAAGCTGAAGAACTTGTTTGCAAATTCCTTTGTAAACTCTTCATTTCTAATTAAACGAAGATATAATGAAAATATCACGAAAATTAATTTGTATCTAACAGTGATGCTCATTCAGATTATTTCGAAATAATAATATTTAATTATAAAATATTTTGAATGCAAACTAAATTAGTCCTGACACACATTGAAGAAGTTCAGATTATTGTCAGCTAAAATAAATTAACAATGAAACGAAGTACGATACCAAGCACACATTTACCTACCAAACTATTAGCCACTTTTGGTATATATAATGGCTGATTTTATTGGCTGGAACATTTCTTTCGTGAGAGATTTGATTCCTCTAATTACAATTTTGGATAATCTTCTGACAAGCCTTTCCCTATTTTCTCTTTTTTTTATTTAATACATATTTGGTATGATGCAAATGATTATTAAGGATTTTGGTACCTTTGAGATCACCTCTCTTACAGTAATGTCTTTGCATACACCATTTGTCTGCAATGCTCAAGTATCCAGTGATCAAGGATAACACGAGAACTGAGAAGCATAGAGGTGACACAGGGAGCTTATGGGAGCTCATAAGCTCTTAAGCAAACAGTTCCATAAACACTTACACTAGTAAATAAGCTCTATATAAGGTCCAAATTAACATAATGTGCATGATTACACTTTGATACAACAAGAATATTACATAAAACATGCTGTTTTGAAGCATCGAAAAGATATAAAGAGCATCTCAAAATTACCATATTTGACAAGCAAAACTTGATGGTAAAACTAGAAAACCAAATGTAAAACTTTACACTCCAGTATCTTTTTCTATTCTGTGTTTGTGACCCATGAATTGGGCAGGAAATTCACCTTTATACATGTATGTATTAACTAAATGAACACAACATCCAACACCAACTCACCACCAGCCAAAGACAAGCAGAAGTAGAACACATATCTATTTAGCATTGGACTATTCAGGGTTTATGTTGTGCATCTACCGATGTAAGGACAGCTTGTTGACGAGTAAGAGCTTTTCCATTAACAAGCACTTGTGCGTAGAAATTCAGGCGTATAGATTTGAACTGGTAATGCTATTTTAAAAAATACATGAATGTGCCGAGGTAAACATTTAATCAGAATGACTTGTTTTATTGCAAAGAGGAATTAGCAAATTATTGCATTAAATCAATAATATTGTTAATAAATGCGTACCTTCTCCTTCCAGGACAAGTCAACATTACGAAAACAAGGATCGAGCAATGTGAGTTGATCTCCTCCTTTAATCTGGATGACATTGACAAGGGCTCATTTAACACCACTAATTCTTCAATTGATAAACTAAAACAGTAGAAAAGAAAGTACAAAAAAATAAAAGTTGCTCCGAACTTTAATTCAGAAAATAAGTTTACAATGTGTTTGGATAAAAAGCTTATTAAACACTAATTCAATATTCGTTTACTACATAAGAGCTTATATATATTATTACAATTTAAGAAATAAGGATAAATATAAGCTATTATGAGGAGCTTATGAAAATAAGCAGAAAACATATAGACATATCATAAGCTATTTCTACAAGTTCTTCCAAATACTTACACAAGTGCTTACATTATAAGAAAAATCCAAATAAGCTCTTTCAAATAAGAGAGAGAAATGACCTATGAACAAATTATATACTATAACATGATGGAGTCTTAAATCGGCTGGACCAAACCTATATACTTGGCACTCCTGAAGCTGCGCACTATTATTGCATATTTGGTCTTCTTCTATCCCTTTTTATGCCAATGTCAATGGCTATCAATTATCCCAGCACGCGATTTTAGGGGCATGTCTTAATTGTATGAAAGATCAGGGGCTTAGAAGTGATATTGAGATTACATATTAAAATTGTTTTTCTTTAAAGTAATGCATAGTAAAAAACTATTTTCATTTGGTTATTATAACTATAAAAAAGACACTTTTTTTAAAAGGTGATTATAGTTTCAGGTGTTTTAAGAAGCTAGAAAAATCACTTATAAAAAATCTAATATATGTAAGAAAAAGCTTAAATACACACAAAATTCAAAGTGATGATTTTTCAAAAATAACTGAATCGAACAGACTCTTAAGTATAGACTGTAAACTACCCATTCCCATCAATTTTGTACAAAAAGAAATGAGAAAGAAAGAACCATGAAACTGGTTTGTCGTTGTCGCATTGGAAATTTATCCAAGATAAGTGATTTTTAACTCTTTGAAAAACATGACTAGTAAGGAAACGAGAAAATTTCATATAACTTGAAACTTCGCCAGCAGTTCTTACCACATCAGGACGTACACCATAAACAGAGAGAACAAAGCAAGTTCCATTTGAATCACAAAGCAAATAGTATCTGCACAATGACAAGAACAGGATCATCTGAGTCCAATTTCTGCATAGATTGCTACTATTCTAAGATATTGACATAAATAAAGGGCATGGAAATATATATTCTGAAAAATTACGACACTCCTAACATGATTAAAATTTTCTTGTAACACAGATGAAATTATTATTTTAGAACTATCAGTCAGGTATATTTTTGAAAAGGAACTAGAAACTAAAGGGGTCTTGGCTGGTTATTCCTGTCACCACCCACAGACCCTTTGCTCAAAAATATAAGAAAGAAAGAAACCAAATCCAAATAAAAAATTCCACAGTGCTAAATGAGGCAGATTTACTTCTAATTGGTATGACAAACCGATTTTATCATGTACAACAACAGAAAAGCCTTTTCCCGCAGGGTGAGATCGACCACATGAATCAACCCACCTCATAACCAATTCAGATTTACTATAATTTTGTCTTAAATATACCTATCCAATACTATCGAGGGAAATACATTTAAACAAGTCAATTCAAGCAGAAATAGGAAATTCTGTTTAGATTGGATTAAAATTTTGATACCTAAAGTTTCTATTCAACTTTCCTCTTCAAATCAACCCTTATACTTACAAAGGAGGGAAAAGGTGATGTCTCATGACTTCGTTTCATTAGATGCAGCCTGGCCGATAAATACATACTTTAATGTAATTCTATTTAAATTAATTATCACTCTTTTTTTTAAGTTTATGAGCATGGTGCCCTCGCCACTGTTAAAGTCAAAAGATCCGTTTCCCAACCACTTTTTTCTCCTCCGCCCCAACCCAATACCCACAGGCCACAGGAAAAATAAAGTCGAAACGGATAAGGAAAAACCAGTAATTTGATACATTTAGAAATTATCACAATTTAAATTTCAAAACTCCAATAAGAGGGTTACAAATGCAAGAAAATGGGTCATTTTTTATTCAAAAAATTATAAACAGTGAAAAATAAGCTTCTGGAGTAGAAGACTTACAGGGGAGTAATATTGTCACTTCCAATAAAGAATAACACCCTCCCCTCTACTGCTAGAGCTTTATTAAGACCCTCTGCCAGAAAGTCTACGGTAACTGTTCTGTATGGCGATATCACTTGCACCAGAAGGGGGACATGAATCTAGTCAGTACATTACAAAAAAAAAATCTATACATGATGCCAGAAACATGCTTACAATTTACAGCAACCAACGATGATGCCAAAGTGGCGATTCGACTGTCTCTTCCATGCACCTGTACATAATAAATTGTATATAAACCAGCTGCCTCCTTCAAAATAAGATGACGACTACAGCCTATTTCTTTTAAAAGAAAAAAATGGTACCCTTCCTGTCTCAAATATAGCAAAAAGATACTCTATTTAATGATGTCTCAAATATAAGCAAATATAACTTCCTTTCACTTTATTTAATGATGTCTATCCTAAAATACTCTTCAATTAATGTAAGTTTTATTTTCCAATGACTCTTTTATTCTCATGAAACAACTTCCTATAAATGACACTTTTGAGAATGCATTTATATTTTTTGAAATAAAAAAATTAGTTGCATTTAACTAAATTTCTTAATGAGTGGGAACTTGTGAAGTTAGTTATTTTTTTGGTTTATAATTAAGACCAGAGTAGTACTTGAGGAGATAGCAGAATTGAAAAAGAATCCCCCACGCCAGGATATCAAGCTATTGAAAATATGAAAAATTGTATCAACAAATTACTAGCATAGATTAATACTACATTTTATCAAAAGGAAATTTCATTACCTTCAAAAGATTGTCCACCTTGTCAAGTAAATTGACAATGTTCTGAACCTCCTCTGCAGCATTGAGACCTGGATCCCTCAAAGCAGCAGCCTCAAATCCACTAAGGGCCCTCTGGTAGTTCTCTTGATATTTGTTAGCCTGTAACAAATTATTTAGATAGACAAGAAAAACTCCACCCAATACACAATTCATGGGCTATTTGTGATTTTGAGGATTAAATATAATAAAGCAGAACAAAAGGATCAAATGCAACTTACAATGGCACTATTGAAGTAAAAGTCTGGATTGGACTTCATCTCTTCATCTTTCTCCTGTTACATATTGACCAAACAATTAGGGACAGATCCAGAGATCTAAAGGACGAGGGGCCATAGATTATTTTAATAATAATTTTTTTTTTGGAGTAATAATACTACATATTATGTAAAAAAAAAAAGTTATGATAATTTAATTTTAAATAATAAATATTTATAAAATTAGCCTAATCGCACATGTTTAAATAATAAGCCTAATCGCTAATACAAGATACAACAACAACCTCCCTGTACTTACGAGTAGAGTAAATGTAACCAAAAGGAAGATACATTTCTATCATATGCATAAAATAGCAGCTAATTTTAAATCCTTCCTCTTCATACTCACAGCAATTTGATATGCTTTCAAAGAATGTGAAAGTTTGGTATGATCCCAAGCTCCAGTGACAAAAAAATTCATAAGATATCCATTTCCAAGATTATCTGTCAAGAAGATCAGAATCTGAGATAGTCAGATGGGGTTTGAAAGACACAAATATTGCATGTTATTTAAAATAACAGTTAAGACACAAATAATGCTTTCTACAAGAAAATATATGTAATTAATGAATTAAGTCATCAAGGTGATATGAACTTTGAAGTTTTAGCAATAACATCAGTCCAATGGATCCTCAACAGTTTTTGACAAAAATGTGCATGTCTAAGGTTGCACACTAATGCTTCTTTATGGTAATAATTTCTTTTGATCAAGAAGCAACCAGTGGGTTAATGATTTATCAGAAACTAATTTACACTTGTTGTTAATAATAATAGTAATAATAACAAAACAACTAATTTAAAATCTTACACCAAGAGTTCCCATCCTTGACATCCAAAGCAATTGCATCCCTGGCATGTTGAATGCTTTCTTCAACAAGTTCTGCTTCATTATCCGCACCTGATTTCATAGCAAGCACAGTTATGAATCTACTATTGAATAGGAGGCAAATTCTAAGGTGGACCTGGTATACCGTGGACTAATGCTTAAAAGTCACTTGAAACACTAATGATGATCGATGACACTTTTTAGAAGTATAAGTTAATAGTTTTCCTCGTCTTTACGTTTAAGACGGTGACTTATTGGTGTAAGTTCGACGAGTTGAGGGACATATTTATTTTTACTTCAACTGAGTCATTGTGTCATCCATAAAGTACAAGAGGATCATTCCGAGGAGTGTCTTTGATCTTCGTTGGAGTTTCAAGTAACTTTTTAAGCAATGGTGCATGATGGCATTCACCTTCAATAGTATTCCATCCATTCCCAATTCTCTCTAGAAAAATACACATTCATGTGTGCATGGTCAAATTCTATTTCTAATGCATTATAATTTATAAAACAAACTAAAGTAACCGCCTGCAAGCATATTTGTTCCTCAAGACCAGACCACAGGTTACTTTCTCCCTTTTTTATGTTTACATAAAGTCAACTTTTACTATAAAATATAAATAAATAGTTAACTTACAATTTTTTTTCTCTAACCACTTTCCCTAGTTTCTACCACTCTCACTTGCAAAACTTTTCTCTGTCATCACACTCTCCCTAGCCCCTCCACATTTTCATGCATACACATACATACAAGTATGTATTCCCAAATTGTGGGGCATCATAAATAAAACTAAAATAACAAGCTTGCAAATATATTCCATACATAGACACTACAGATTTCTTTCTCGTTTTTATGTTCATTCAGTCATTCTATTTATGTAATCCAATCCTCTCATAGAAATGCAGTCCATAGCCTCAAGCGGCACCGTCTTACAAATAATCATTTTTGTGAGACCACTAATAAGGCAGTTTTGTTTGACTGGAAGCTATCATAACACCACATTATCGTAAGAAACAAGGCATATTTTCTACAATTTAAAAATCTCAAAAAGGCTTTTGTGCCCATTTATCTGGTGAATGAGGGAGATTTTCTCTAGCTACTACATCATAAAGACTTGACTAAGAAATAGCTACTCTCTATAAATAAATTACCTGACCAGTGAGTATAAGGATTCCTAAGATACGTGCAAAAAGGATAGATGATGAAAAAGAAAAATAAGGCTCCTTCCTATTATATACATAGATAAGTGCTTAAAAGTTAAAACCAAATAACAGTGACTAAAGAAATTAAGACAGCTGAAAAAGAATAGATCTTAAAAACAATATAAGGCAAATGCATAATCTCTTACCTTTAGACATTTTTCTTTTAAGCATTGATAATTTACAAAGAATCTTCTTGTTAGGACCCTGCATAAACAGCCGAGATCTATCATCACTCATCAGCTCACTAAACAGAGCCTCAACCAGCGTAAAATGAAACTGAGACTCGGGAGAAAAAGGAAACGGCCTCCAGTAGATTTTCGATATTTATATCAAAATATATAAAATATTTAAAGACAACGGTAAATGACATTTCCTCTAAGTATATCCTAATATCCTATACAGACTCACGCCTAATACCACAACCAAGAAGCAAACTAATGAGTCAACCATTATTTATACAAGAGACATTACTCAAACTCTTAAGGAGACAGATAGCCACAGTGAAATAACTTAAATGCATGAAAAAGAAAGAAAGAAAAAACAATTCAACATGTATCAAAACCATTACAAAAGTGACGTAACATCGATACATAATTCATAGTTTCCATCAATAAAAATAACCAAATTATGTAAGAGAATAACTCTGACAAATAAATGCAAACCACTAAATACACTTAGTTTAAGCCCTGTTAGACAAACATGTTCAGAGCTATTTGCTCCATTCCACAAGCTTTATTAATATGCATTATATAAACTATTCTGGTAATACAAGTACAAACTTTTGGAAATACATAACTCCGCCTTACTCCAATACTAGATGTTCCTGAAACTTAGATATTATCCATAGGGGTGGGAATAGGTTGGGCCGAGTTAGGTTTTGCTAGACATAAGTCTGGTCAGTAGAAAAATTCAAGGACTAAGTCTGATCCATGGCTTGTCATAGGCTTACTTTTTAGGCCTGAATTTGACTTGATAGAAGTCTGACCTGTTAGTCTACTTGAAAGCCTATTTCATTTAAACACTTTTGAAAAAGTAATCAAACATATTTTTAAATAGATTAACGAGTTATTATGTCAATGAAATTATGTTATACATTGATATTTAACATGACATTTTGAAGAATATGACTTTATTCACATTCTACTTCAATTCTATTTTATAATAATACATTTAAATATGTCAAAAACTAAATAATGTTAATATACGTAAATTACTAAAAGTTGAATATCTAACAAAAAATATCAAAATTTAATATAATAATTATAATAGTCAAAAAAATTATATTTATATTTATTTAAATTGGTCGGCCTAAAAAGCTTATTATGTGGCATGTAACCTGTCCTTTTTAACCAAATAGGTTTTTTTAGAAGTCTTGGTCTTGTCTGTTTAAAAAAAAAAAGTTTAGCCTGTCATGGGCTTGCCGTAGGCCCCTATCGGTCAGCCTAAAAAGCTTATTATGTGGCATGTAACCTATTCTTTTTAACTAAATAGGTGTTTTTAGAAGTCTTGGTCTTGTCTGTTTAAAAGAAAAGTCTAGCCTCTTCTGGGCTTGATGTAGGCTAGGCCGTAGGCCCTTGTTGGTCGGCCTAGCTTATTTCCACCCCTAATTATCCATACTTCTAAAAATAGATAGAATGGCATTTGGATGAAAGATCTTCTTCAACCAGAGCCTTTAAACTCTCATCCTCCTAGAGAGGACTTGAACCCAAACATCTTGTAATAATCTAACCACTGAGCAAGGAAACGTAAACAAACTGAGAAAAGAAAGCAAGCTTGTCTATACAAAAATGGTATCCAATTCCAATGCCTCTGCGAACCTATCAAAGAGACAGTTTAAAGAAGACGCCACAAAAAGAATCTTATGCTAACAAAGATTTATCCCCCTTAAGATCCAAGCCTTCTGCTTCAGTATCTGTCATGGTAACCTAATTCATTCGTACCTTGTTTAACGCAAGATTGAGGCAGTTCTTTGCTGCCAATAAATCACCTTTCTTCCATATGCAGTTGCCTAAACATAGCCACGCATCTGCAAGAGATGGGTTCAACTTAACCTAGACCATACAAAAGGCAACTATCAAGACTCTGTTTAGATAAACAACTTATTTAAGTGCTTATAGCTGTATAATATAAATAAACTACTTATATAACAAACATAAAATAAAGTTCAATTGCTTTCATATAAGTTGTTTTTATAAGTCATCATTGGAGAGTTTACTTAGGCCAATAGGTAAGGTAAAATAAACCAATCCAAAGGTGCCCTAAATAAATGACTTAAAAATCAATAGAAAGACATTAAATGAGAGAATATAAGTATTTACAGCTTTTGATAGATGATCCTCAGCTTCTTTCTTATAATCGGGAAATACATCGAACACTTTGCCTCTAAGATATTCAAATATTGCCCGTTGTGCGGGTAATTTTCTTTGTTCTGGAAGAGGAGATGATAATAATAATAATAAATAAAGATTTGTATGAAGAAGGAGAAGAAAAAGGAGTGGAAGATACCTATGGGGATGGAATCGAGGAGAGTGAGAATGAGATCGGAATGGTGTTGAAGTGTGGTGATTCTATCGTAAGGGTTTGGGGGATAATAAGTGTCGCGAAGATGGTAAAGAGACTCGGTGGCTTTTGCAGCTCTCACGAATGCGTCATCTTCTTCTTCTTCCACTGAGTTCTTCATCTCTCTCTCTCTCTCTCACGCACACACTAAACTCACTTCTTCACTTATTCTGTTGCGATTGCGAGTGCCAAATGGCAATTGCATGCACCCACACTCTCTGCCTTTTTCTCTTTCTTTTTTCTTTTCAGCTCAAACAGGGACTAATCACCAGCAACAACATCCTCCCCCAACAATTATTATTATTATTATTATTATTATTATTATTTAGATTTTTTTTACCTTATTTTCTCCAGTTGGATGAGATTATTTTTTGTTGAATATTTTTTATTTTTTTTGAATTAAAAGAAATTATTCTCTCCTTTACAAAATATTATATTAATATATTCTTTTTTTTTTACAGGATTTATATCCTCTTGTTTAAACACACAGTATTAGAAATACCACCTTTTAAAAATATAATGTTAAAATTAAGAGTGATAGAATATGATAATCCACTCCATTTATCTTTTTAATAAAAAAATTGTAAACTATTTTAATTTATATTCAGAGAGAGATTGTTGCATCTATATATACAACTTCCTATAATTGTCTTTTTATATTATTAAATATAAAAACAAAAAATTTAAATTTAAATACTAAAACCTATTAAAATTATTTAGAAAATAAATAAAATTGCATTGATTGAGTAAAAGTATCGTTAATATTTCACATGATACTTTTTATTATAGATTAGTATTTAGTATTCTTGGCATTTTCTAGACACTATATCTCTAAGTTCATTTCAATTTTTATGTTACTATTTGAACGGTCTTTCTTAAGTTTACCTTGTCTCCGTTGTATTTCTAACATTTTTATATCTTTAAACTTTCTTCATATACATCGGTTTGTTATTTTTTTTAAATGAGCACAATCCACCCCTCAACACATTCAAAGCTTTGTAAATGAAAGTTATTTCTTTTGCTGGATTTCTATATTTGTTTAAGTCTTATTTTTTCCTTTCTTATTTTTGCCTATGGTAGATCTAACATAACGATGAAGAGATGCTGCGATGCTATTTTATGCCAATTTATTTAGGCTCTCTTCTTCATTATTTTTATTGTTTTTACCTTTTTAAATCTTATATATACTGCTTTCTATTTGTGGGTTGGCCTGTTAGTTCATAGACTATGTGATGAATAATGGAGCCTAAATAAATTGGGCCATTTACATTATGGCTTGATCTGATCCAGTATATTATTTTTTGGTAAAATAAGTTGAAAATTTTACCCTAAAATACTCTCGTATATATGAAAAAATATATTTAATATTTTCGAAACAGAATTAAGGGTCAAAAAAATCTTTTTTTTTGTAAATTTTTTTTAAAATTTTTTAGTACACAACTTCCACTTTGAAAAAGTTAAAAAAAATTTCTAGTACAGAATATCATTTTCTTAAATCTTTTTTGAAGTTTTTCGGATCTACCGAAAAACTTATTTTAACTTTTTCTGAAAAATTATCATGCCGACAAACTTCAACTTAGCATATTCGGAAGCCAACGACAAACTTCAACTTAGTAGTTGTTTGTTTGTTTTTTTAATATATTTTAAAATAATTTTTTGTTTTAATTTTTTTTATTATATTAATATTTATTTGATTTTAACTATGCGACTTTGAATTTCATTGCAACTCGTAGAAGCCCACGATTTATTATCTATTAATTATTATGGTGTATTAATAGTATATTAATTATTTATAGTGTGTTAATTATTGAATGGTGTATTAATTATTAATTATTTATAATATATTATATTATTATTTAAAACTATTTATGGTGTGTTAATTATTGAATCGTGTATTATCATTTATAAAAATAATAAAATTAAAAATAGTGTGTACCGGTAATCTTTTCGATAAAGTTTTTCGGAAACACCTTCTGTACTAGAAATCTTTCAAATAAAGTTTTTCGGTAGTACAATTTTTTACTTCTTGAAAATCTTTTTTAAAGTTGTTCAGTAATAAACTTCTGTACCAGAAAATTTAAAATAAGTTTTCCAAAAAAAAAGTGTGTATCGAAAATCTTTTTTATAATTCAGAAAAAAATGAAATGATAAAAAAAAATATATATATATATATATTAATTTAATAAGAATATAATTAGCATTTTCAAAAAATTATAGAATTATAAATATAAAAATAGAGTACAGAGTAAATTTTTCAAATAAGTTGCAGACTATTTCGGGTGGAATCTAAAGTCCAAAGTCTAAACAATTACACTACAGCAAGCAAAATGGATGATTGGATTCAGAGTTTTCTACTTCTTATTCCCACCTATACCTCTCCAGCCTCCAATACTTTTAAAAAGATTATTTAATATTTTTAATTATATACAAAAAGTGGGAGGGAATTATCATTTTACTTTATATTTTGATTGGCTTTTTTTTTTCAACTGTTGTATCATATCTAATGATAATAATTATCATTCTATGTTTTTATAATAATTTTTGTTCATTTGAATACAGTGAAAAACATCTATAAAATATATTTTAAATAAAAATCATCATATATGTATACATTAAAAATTAATAATTTTCATTTTAATTTATCAGTAGAATTTATGGTCCGTGTAGTAGAAATTTTATCATTAATTCCACTCATACTTAGTTTAATTTAAAAAAATATATAAGTTAATAAATATACTACATTTAATTAATATTTATACTGTAACTACAATAT
>JBBPBS010000968.1:16710047-16737769 GCA_037974835.1 Cicer judaicum
GGGGGGGCTTGATATTTTTTTTACAAATGTCCATTTTTACTCTGATAATTAATACACAGATTGATTAAAAAATTACATAGAACAATGAGAAAAAAATTGTGCACATAAAAGTTTTAAATTCTTATTATGGTTTAAATTATTATTAATATACTAATTGTCATCAAATACTTGATATGTTAATTAAAATTCGTAAACAACAAGGAATATTAATATACACCACTTAATGAAGGGGATTGTCCAACTATGGATATATTCATTTCTCATTTTGACATTATGGTTTATTCATATTTAAGATTTACCAATAAAATAATTATTCCATGATCACACGCGTGACCAAAAACTACTTTTCCCTCTCTCTTCTCCCTCTTTTGCTTTCTCTGTATATACATTTTGGGCAAATTACACTTACCTACCCTGATGTCTTCTGTCTTCTTAAACAACAGTCAAGAGCAGAAACACCCTTCTCAAAATTTTATTACAAATTTCAATATCACTAGAAACTGATTCTGAATACTTAATTGTTGATTTTATAACTTTAAAAGACAGTAAAGTTCTAAATACCCTTCTATCAACTAAGAATATTCCTCAAAATCAATTTGTTTTTTCATTCTTCTATAGTTGATGGTATAAGTTCAAAACTATATGTTGATAATAATATGAATCAAAAATAGGAAACATACACACAGATGTATGTTTACTAAAGTTAAGATCCCATTTTCAAAAAAAAACATAATTTGAATATGATATACTGTGCTCAATAACCGACCTATACTATCACTATTTCACTAATATTCAATGCCCTAAAATGTAGAAACCTATTTGTACAGTTTTTTTTACAAGCAAGTGGAATTGGAATACTCCAACCAAGATTGGATTTACCACTTTGCAAACATGCCAAAGGACTACCTCCCAGTTCACAAAAATAATTGCTATTTAGTAGGCCTTCCTTAAGTAAAATATCCTGTGCATCGTGGCTTTTAGTCACTTCACATAGGTGTTATTCAGAATCACTGAGTACTACTATCTCTAATTTGCACTTTTATTGTCCATCTCTCCTACAAACAATGTTTCTTCAGTAATTGGATTCACTATCCCATTGCTATCACACAGCTGCTGCCTCTAATTTTAGTGTTGGTCGTCCTTCTCCTGTCCAAAATACCATGTTAGCATTGCAGCAGGAGCAATGGTATGGTGGTTTCCATTCAGATTAAACCATTATTTGTTGCACACGTCCATTCCCTTCTTAAGCTTTGTGACTCACTCGGGCTGCGCTTGGCCTTGTTTGGTTTGGAATCATTAAATCAAGTGAATTTCCAATTCAATCGGTTGAGTTTAGTATGGACAACCTCAAAGCTTGAAGTGTTTTTAGAAATTGAAAGTAGCATCAACTATTGGGTGCAGAAAACAAGGTCATCACCAAGCATGTCTAGGACTCTAAGAATAATACAAAATACAAGAATCTTGTATAAAAAACACCCATAAATTTTGAACCAAGCATCTTATGCCCAAATATCTAAGACGCTTATAAGATATCTGCACATCAAACGTATGCTAATACTGAAAAGAACTCTTAAAACAACAAATAGACAATGTTAAATAGTAGCACCTTTGAGGCTTCAAACATGCAAGCATCAAAAATTTGCTTAAAACTGTCCCATGATTCCTCTGTGAAAAACTGGTGAGCTTTAACTGCACTAAAAACCATTATACGCGTATGGTATTATAGGAAAAATGAAGGGATGTAACAGCAGAAACACGGAGTAAAAGGAAACATGTTCAACCACTTATTGACCACAGTAAAATTTGGGAAATGGAGAGACTTGAACTCTCAGCTTCAAGAGCAACAGCTTTTTAACTGTCTGTCAAGCCTTTTGACAACACTCCCAATGAAATAAAAAAGGATTATATAGTGGGTTGCCATGTCGCCAATTAAGCTGACAATAGCATTACCCATAATCCTCCTTTTTAAGTTTTATTTTAGTATGGACAACCTTTGATACATCATAAGATACTGAGGTACCTGAAGTCATAATCTGGATACATGTGATAGAGAGCAAGAACCAAGTAAACCAATGTCTTCCGGCTGGAAAGAACATAATTAAAACATGTGAACCAGGTAAACTGGTGATAATTTACACTTTGCTAAACCTATCTAGGTAGTAATGTAATGGCTACCTGGTTCTGATTAATAAGGATTCATCCGGTGAGGGAGAGTCGTTGTCTGATGACTTTCCAAGATAATCAAGAATCTGAAATTTAAGAAGTTCAAGATATAAACTGGATTGCCAGGGGCATGTATGTCATATGGCGTCAACAGCTAAACAACAAAGTCCAAAACATTGTGAATTAACATACCAAAAAACACCCTAATTAAAAATATCCTGTATATCC
The DNA here is from genome assembly GCA_037974835.1 of Cicer judaicum. Taxonomy (NCBI): domain Eukaryota; kingdom Viridiplantae; phylum Streptophyta; class Magnoliopsida; order Fabales; family Fabaceae; genus Cicer; species Cicer judaicum. Next base: position 16,712,439 of record JBBPBS010000968.1, read on the forward strand.
TTATTAAACTTTTAACTTTTGTTAATAGAAATTCAGAGAGAAACAAGGGATGCAATATCTAGCTTACCTCATTGCCCAAACTGATAGAGAGTTTTTTATCCGCTCCAGAATGTTTACCTATAGAAAAACCGTTAATAATTTGTTATTCACTTCCCCCAACCAAATCAAAAAATAAATTCCTTTTGTCACCAACTCATTCTTACAACTATAAGCTTCAAGGCACCCTTTGATAGTACGTTCTCCCAGATTCAAATTACTCAAGAAATCGTTAAGCCTGAAAATGTTTTGATCGGACTCTTATCATGTACCGAAATTATACATCAAAATCACACGATTCAATTCAAAATCGTTTGAAATTACAATTACCTGTCCAGAGGAGCACATTCTAGGAACTTCATGATGAACTATGTTCCAACAATCGAAGCAAGAACCCTAGATTACAGTCTTTGCCGAGCGAATCTCACTGTATGGTGAAAGCAATCGGAGATTACGAACATATTGAAACAATTCATGAAACGCAATGATTATTAGATTTAAAAAAAAAAAGAAAAAAAAGTAGTGACGAAAACAAGATTTGAAAGTCATACAACAGAATACGAAGTCAAAGCATGTCAAAATGAGAGAAATCGAAATCGGAAAGAATGATTGAATTACCGGAGAGAAAGAAGACGCTTTAATTGTTGACGCTTACGAAAGATCTGACGGAGATTTGCGAAGTTAGGGTTTGAAATTTGAGAAGAAATAAAAGGTGTTTCGAAGCGGTGAAAATGGATATTCCGTATTTTTATTTTTATTTTTTAGATAAGATCAATATACGTGGATGGGATGGGAGAGGATGTAACCGAATGTTCTGGTCGCTAGTAAGGCATATTCTATTTCTTAAATCTGCCTTGGTATATAATCCATTTGCCATTGCAGCTTGGGTTTAAATTTGTTTTTATTTTAAATTAAATGTAAACATAAACATTAACCTCTAGTAAATATTATTAATCTACCACTATACCAATTATAATCAGATTAATTTGTTATTTATAATAAGGCAATTGAAATAAAAAAGTAATTAAATAAAATACATATTAATATTAAGTTAAGATATAGATTCAATAACATTATAATAGGATTACAAACTTTTTTTAAAAAAATAATGTGTTAAATTCAATCATAATATACTTTAAGTCAACTAAAAAATAAATAACAAAGCTTCGGTACATAAAGAGGAAGAGGACAATCCCTTTGACATAATAGTTTTTTTTAAAAAAAAGCATAAGTCTAATCTGCTTAGATAAATATACTTTTTAAAAAATACGAGTTTAATATTTTTATCAAACAAATCAAATCAAATTAGTCATTATATAGGTTTGGTCATATGTACATGTCGGACAGTTTAAGTTACTTTCACTCGTACTCACCTCTAACCATTGTCGTGAATAATGGCCACCATCATCAACACCATCAACCTAACTTTTATGTTCAACTTCGAGTACTACCTCATGATTACCGTCTCTAATAATTGTCGTCACCATCTCCAACCATTATCATCAACTTCGACCATCACCTCTAACCACTTTCATCGTATATATATACAAACAAGTTAAGATAGTTTTTGGGACAACAATCTAAAGTATACAAATAAAAAATACATCGGAGCTCTGAAACCTATAAGACAACAATTCGAGAGTTTCAATTTTTCAAATTTCAAAAAAATAGTCAATTTTGAATATTTGTTACAAATAAATATAATTGTGTTCTAAAACTTTCAATCATCAAAACATGTTAGAAAACACACTCACATATAGGTTATGAATTTTAGGTTTTTTTACAATTGAGTTTTAGGTCTTTTAAAAAACCTGGAGCTTCCATGTTAGTTTGGAGATAACAATTGCATTGTATAATAAGCAACCATCATAGTAATTATTAAAAAAATATACAAAAATGAATAACAATTTCTAGTAATCTAAATATATATTGAATTTATTATAGTTTATTGTTTTATTGTTCTCAATCTCATGATTCAAATAAACTATATAATTTCTATAGGAACAACCAACTATAAGATTTGATGACATCCCTTCTAAAACCATTATATATAATTTGATATTTTGTAGAAATAAATTATACATGGATATAATAGATAATTATGTTTTTGAATTTCATTCTTAATTGACAAATCTGACTTTTAGAAATTATCTTTCTTTAATCTACTAAAAATAGATGTTTTTTCTGCATTGAGATGGTTTGAAGACTAAGATGTATTAACTCTCACGTGTTTAGAGAATGTAATCAATGTACTTATAAGACTGTTAATATGTGGTTTCATATTGTTAATCTTCATTGATGTAATATTTTTCCTTATAATATTTCATATGTTTTCAATAATTTATACTGAATTATATAAATAATCACCACACTATTTTAAACATAATTTATTTTGAATATAACTTTATCTCTTTAGATTTTTTGATAAATTTTTTAACAATAATGTCGTTTATATCTATTAAGATTGTGTTTTTCATGTAATGTTTTTGTCATTTATTATTATTATTTTTTCGAGCTGGTCCTTTATTTGAATTTTAAGTGACAATTTGATATTTTATGTTTTAAAATTTCATTAATGTTATCTTTTTTTATACAAAAATTCAAAAAAATTATCAAAATTTTCAACAAAAACCCATAAAATTAATAATCATCTTCAATATAATGCAAATTTTATCAAATTCATAATTCAAATATTCAAATACACTCATATTTTCATCTCCAACAACATCAAATAAAAAATGAAAATATGAGTTTATTTCAAAATTTAAGATATGAATTTGATTAAATTTGTATTTTATTGAAAATGATAATAAATTTTATGGGTTTGTTCGAAAAATTTGATGAATTTTTATAAAAAAAAGGACAACATTATTAAAAATTTAAAACATAAATTAATAAACTGTCATTTAAAATTAGAATAAAAGATCGATTAAAAAAAATAAAGACTAAAACGTTGAAATTAAATTAAGAGATCGAAGATGTAATTTGATCTATTTTAAAATGTTTAATTTAAAGGGTCAACCTATCCGAATAATCGGAAGCTAGCGGTAAGTACTCTATTTTTTGTTTGAAAAAAAAATGGTACCTATTTTCGTATTTTAAAACTAGCTAGTGTATGAACCGCATGTATACGCACGCGTATATAAGACTCTAACATCTAACTCTTTTCAACATATCAAAGATTAGGGTTTTGCGGCACTGATGCAAAATTTTCCCATTTTCTTCTATATCAATTTAACGTAAGATTTTCGATTTGATTTATCTTCTTTTTCTATTAAATTATACGCACGATGCAACCCCGGGCTTCTCTGAATGATGCATGAGGTTAAAGCCCCATTGCTCGCGCAAAATCGACGCCGTTCGTGTTGCAGTTCATTCTTCGTTATTTCACGATTGAATCTGTGTCAAAGTAATGGCTACATCCTCGATTAACTATTTTCTATTGCTAATTTCATTTTATTAGTTTTGAAATCTGAATTTCCCTCTCTTTACATTTAGCTTCTTTTCAAACGCGGTCGTTTTCACTTTGAGGTATTTTCTTTTTCTTATTGTCCCTCAGAAATCGCCTCTTATATTATCAATTATTAATTCATAAAATATTGAATTTTTTTTATTTTGTTTTTATTAGAATTGTTTTAATTGTTGGCTATGGTTACATATTATCCGCGCTTCTGAGATTCTCGATGAAGTATTAAGGACTGAAACATGGTTGAATTTCTTTATATGAGCCTGAATATTATATTTCCATTTTATTTTAATTGATATTTGTAACGTTGGTTTTATTAATTGATCATTATTGGCTATGAAGATTTCTAATTACAGCTTCAATGCCAGTTCTGCTTCTGAAAAATCGTGATTGTTAGAGCTGTCTAATGTTCTGAGCCTCTCTCAATTTTGTAAAAAGTTGTTTTTGTTTAATGTTTTATGGATTGAATTCATATATGCTTGTAACAATCAGAGAATCACTAAAATTGATATTGTTTGTACATTTTTTTGTATTGATTTTTGTATGTCTTTGTATTTTCACGATTGTATTTTGTATATTGGTAGCTTGTAACATTGCTGATGATGATGTAATCCAACTTGTTTGAGGTGTTGTGGAGCCAAGCCCCTGTGTTCAGGGAGAACCTACTTGGCGAAGCTGCATTCATATGACATCTATAGATTTAACTGAGGCAAAAATAAACTATTTTTATTTGTTAGTTTCATTATGCTCTGAATCAACTTTGTATGTTCGTTTCACTAAGCTCTGAATAATCTTTATCTTTATCTGAATAATTTAAATATTGTTGTCTTATCATCAACTTAATCACTAACCACGAATTAGGAGTTAAATAAAAGCATTGAATGAATACTGATTTTACTTTTTAACTAATTAAATGGCTCTATTAATTTTTAATTACCTAGATTAGCGGCACATTCATGGTAAGATGCAATGTTTGATCAAAATAGTTTTTGAATTTTGTAAATTGATAAATATATGTTTTAAATTATTTAATATCCATTAAAATAGTTTCTTAATAAATTTTTTATATTAATACTTTGACATGACATTGAATTGGATTAGATATATAATTTATATGCATTGGTTCATTAATGTCATATTTGACAATAATTATGAATAATCGTATTTGTGTAGGAACTAGTTATTGACATATTGATAATAATAATAATATAAAATCATAGTAGACAAGTCATGAATTCATGGTGAAAATGTCCTAATCTAAAAGGATGTATTTTATTTATTTATTTATTACTAAAAAATGGTGTTCATTCATGAACGTTATACGATCAAGAATAACACAATTCAAAACTGCAAAAATCTTAAGATGATAGAATATGCAAATAAATTTAAAAGAGTGATTTTAAACTATAAATTAATCTTAAATCATCATAATAGTTAGACAAAAATGGATATAAAAAATGTAGTAGCCATCTTCTTCTTCTTCATTGGATACTGCACTATGTTGTTGACTATAAGGATGTGAAGGTGGCTTCTAAAGTGAGTATTTAATTAAATTTATCACAATATACTAGATAGATTGACAATTAGATTATTAAGTTCCCATAATTTTATCATACACTCTACCGATTAGATTCATTTTATTTCTTCTCTCTTCTCTCACTTTCAAATATATTACCTCCACTCACTTTTTTTTTTTCTTTTCTCATTTGTATTTATCTTATGATCTCATTTATTTGTAGCCTACTAGAGTAACATTTTTTTTCCTTCTCTTTTAGTATATCTCACTCTCTTTCAACTCCTACACATTATCCATGAATGCTTCTAAAGCAACAAACATAAATTAAAAAAACGACACACCAGAGTAAATAATTTTCTTTTCCATCTCAATACAGACTAAAATTTTTAGTTGATATGGCACAAAAGAAGGTGAATATTGAATTTTTAGAAATAAATTTTAGAAAACAAACTATTAAAATTTGAAAGATTTTGAATGTTATAAGACTTTTTATAAATTGTAAGACATATTGATTGAATACCACTAGATTTTTATACTTTGTTTAAAAATTCTAAATGATCCTAATTAAATATCCTGAGAGTGTGTTTGGATGAGAAAACTTTTTGAGGGAATGTATTTTTTAGTGGTTACAACATCTAAGCTCTAGTATTCTGCTTATGTGCTAGATCATGACACAACATGCTGCTTGTTTGAAGACCAATAGATTACATTGTTGCCTAAGTAAACACAATAGCCTGTGGTGGATCTTCTGTCATCAACACTGAGTCCCAATCAACATCACAAAGAATTGAGATTAAGAAAAGTGGAGGTGATAAAAATTAGGCCAAAATGAGATGTGTCATGGAGGTATCTTTGAATGCTCTTGATTTCTTGCTAGTGTGACTGTTTTGGGGAATACATGAATTGCCAGACCATATTGACTGCTTAAGATATGTCAGGTCTGGTGATTGTGAGGTATTGTAGGGCACCGACCATAGATATGTATATTGATGGATCATCAATATGAATATGATCAAAATTAGATAATTTGATAATTGAAACTATGAGATTCTTCATAGGATTGAGTAGGGTGCAAAGTTCCAACAACAATTTTATGTACTTAAATTCACATAAAATATTGTAGGTTGTCGAGTAGCTTTAAGAGAAATTGAGAATGAAGGGAGTCAATGAGGAACTGAGTAGTATGACAAGAGTTCCACATAGACCAACATGTAGAGGATAATAGTAGGAGTTACTTTAGTAGAAAGGGAAATGTCACTTTTGGTTGAATGAAAGCCTAGTATGGTAAGAAAAGAGTATAAGTTTTGAAACCAAACTCTTGGTTCTTGTTTTTAGTTATAAAGGGATTTGTTCAACTTACAAACAATGGAGTTATTACCTTGGAAAAAACGAGGGGTTGGGCAATGTATATTTGTTGAATGTCTATTTGTTGAATGTCTATTTGTTGAAAGCATTGGTCATGTCTATTTGTTGAATGGACCCATTATTGTCGAGGCAATAGTAAGGTTGACTCTAACAGTGGTTGGTTTGACAATAGGGCTAAATGTTTCACAAAAATCCAACTCTTCCCGTTGATGGTATCATTTGGTAAGTGTTGGAAATGATGGAGAATAAATGGTATTGATGATGGTATTAAATGTTGTGAATTCAAAAATGTGAAGTCCCACATAGGAGGGAATACACACTTTAAGAGCATTTATAAGGTGTAGGTATGACACTTGGGTTGGGACTCAAGGGGCACCGCAATTTTGTGAAGGAGAGAGAACGCAAGCAAATGGACCACCACACGCGCGCGCGCCGCCGCCGTCCGGCCCGGCCCGGCCCGGTTCGGCTTGGTTTGTATTAATTATTTTTAAACATATGAAAATTAATTATATGCTTGCTTCCTTCACAAGATAGTGCATTAATTACGTGATTGCCCTACACCGAGTCAAACATCAATAATCTGATCCAGTCAAAGCACCAAACATATTAATCTTCTGTTATTAGCCCAGTCAAAACCCTAATTTGACTGTGCTTCTGTTTTGCCCGGTCAAAACCCTAATTGCCTGGTCTTCCCCACGTGTCACTTGTTGCCCGGTCAAGAAGTCATGGTCAAACACGTTTTCCTATTTTTTTAGCGCACTTCTTGTGGTCAACTGATGGACCTCGTGCTTAAGGGATCCCCCAAATTTCTCAGATCCAGTTGCTGAACTCCTCTATAAATAGAGAGTTTACCTCATTTGGAAAAGCACACCGAAAGCTCTCCGTATCTGAGGCTTTTCTCACTTCTCCCTCTTCGTTCTTCTTCTTCTTCTTCTTCTACTTTCTTGAGTAGCCTTCGTGCTATATTACGAGTGTCAGTCATTCGACTGCCATAAAGAGGGTGTAATTCTAGATCGGTTTTCTACAGTGCAGTAGAAATTCGTTACAGAGTATCTGGGCTGTTTTATCCTGAGGACTTCGTGGTTGATAGTCTGCCTTGCACAATTTGGGCAGTGCCTCGAAACGTCTTAAAAAGAGCGACCTAGTCCGCGACTCAACCCAGTAACTTTTATCGGTGGCATTGTTATTTTTAAAAGTAAATTTTTGAAACAACAGTAACTACTCTTGCTTGTGCTTTGAAATAGACCCATAAGGGTTATACTTGACATGAAAGCCCATTTGCATTCAATTACATTTGCATTCAATTACATTTGCATTAGGTGGTACAAGGAGAAGTGATCAGATATTGGTTTCTTGAAGTGCTGAAAATTCTTGCTCCATAGCTAACTTCTAGTGTGGACAATTTAATGATTTCTTCATTGATTTACGCTCAGTACGAAGGAGCAACAAAGGAGTCATGCAAAAATAATTAGCATTAGTTAGAGTGAAATATGTTTTGATATGAAAATGTAGGAATAAAGGCAATGTGTGCAAAATCAAAATTAATAGATGCAGCAGGTTGTGAGGTATAAAAAGTATAATTAGTAGAAAAGGGAAAATTATGTTCATCAAGTTTAACATGCGTCGAGATATAAATTACACTACGTGGGGCAACAAAAATCATAAAACTATAACTTAAGAATATAAGCAATCCGTTAATAAAGTAAACTGCAGTTCTGAATGTCCTCCCAATATTTCAAAGGTATAGAAATATTTGTTAAAAGAGTGAGTCTTACCTAAGTGATATGACAATGTTTATATCCTTAAATGAGTATCATGTTTTCGAGATTCATCGATAATTTCGAGTTTTTGTATGTATATCTTTTTATTTTTAGGTTTAATTGCAGTTTTGGTCTTTTTATTTTAGTTGAATCGGGAAAATAGTTCTCTCATTTTGTTTCTCTCCAGTTTTGGTCTCACAAACAAAATTTTGGTCCAAAACTTGCTGAATTTTTATTTTTTTTAAATCGTGCTACACCATTTATGATAATAGATTTCAGGTACAATTGTTGCACATGAGATCTTGAGGTATGATGTTACCTAAATAAATGCAAAAATAAAATAAAATATATCATCAAATTTTTGACCAAAATTATGTTTGAGGAACCAAAGTTGGAGATAAATAAAATAGGGGAATAACTTTCGCATTTTTGTTATGCGATCATTATTTTTTTTTCATGATGTTGTATAACCTCTTATAGAAAAGTTTTTTTTTTTAAAAAAAGTAAAAGGTTATAGACGACCTTCTACTAAGAAAAAAAAATTATAATAACAGGACGAAAATGCTACTTTATGAATGTAAAAAAAATCGCGATTTAAATATTTATGACTCTTGTTGTTTTTTTGTTGTAATATATTATTTTATTAAGTTGTTTTAAAAAAAATCCATTCACGTCGTTAAAAACAGGGTGTTACATTGAGGTGTCAGAGCTTTGGTTAGATTGTAGGTCCATCTATAGGGTGGGAGTCATTTATGTGATCATGTATCGGTGTAAGTTATCAGAGTTGTCTGGTCTTGTGGAGTTGTTGTGTGCTGATGTAATTGAAAGTTATCTTTTGAAATCCTTCTAAGTGGTGTTAAAATTTATACTTTATGATGGTTTTGTAGAAAACAATGCCTCCAAGACGGAACAACGTTGCAAGAGTCAATGTCAACCGAGATGATAAAATGACTGAAGCAATAAATAACATGGTTGCTTCTGTTGCTGCAAAGACAACTGCAAAACTCTACTGTATCTGGAGAAGAGGGAAAAAGAGATTCGTGTTGCTGAGACAATGGGATTGGAAGATTTCCGTTGTCATAATCTCCCAAAGTTCAAGGGTGATGAGATCTAAAAAAAGCCGACCAATGGATTCAAGAATTGGAAAAGATATTTGGAATGATTAATTGTCAAGTAGGGTTGAAGGTCAGCTATGCTATATGTAACACCCCGATTTTAACCAGCGCGAGTGTATTTTTCTTTTCAAATAAATAAAACAAAGAAATAAAGAAAGAAATCTATTCCTTATACAACCACCTAATCTGATCATGCTTCAAAAACTACACAACCCAGGTAATCTCTACGCGCCCCGCAAGATCCTGCTGACACAACTTCGGTCAGGTATGACTAACTACTTTCCCATCTCCAAGGTACTAACTCGTAGGATGATCCTGTTTCTCATTTGAGGGCAAAGCCTAGATTTCCACAATAATTGTAAAGGCCACCAACCGAAATTAACAAATATTACATAGCAAAATTCTTATATTTTCAAATGCTCAAAAGAACCTTTCGTCTTAGCATACTCCTCGAAATGATTTTCATATGTCCAAAAATGCATAAACAATGTTGAAAAATGAAGTTTTAACAAACTGCATTGTCATAGTCGAATACAACTGAAAAAATGTAGATTTTCAATTCTAAAATGGCTATGAATCAATCAACACTTCAAACATTAATATTATCAATTATGAACACATAATTAACACCAAATTAGTCTCCACAAATTTACACCTCAATCACACATCGAATATTCATAACATCAATTATGAACACATAAGTAGATTGAAACTTAATCAACCCAACTTCACACCTCAAAACAATTACGAAAAATCACAACAACAACCGAATATGTATATACAATCCTCATAGTATAACAAACATAACTCGCATGTCAAACACTCTAACGCAATGCGTATATGTCAAAATACATGATTCAAGAATTCCAAACCAAAACCTTCCTCGAAGGGCGTAAATCATATTTGTATAGCCTCTCACATACCTGTACTAATTACCAAGGTGCAATCTCTCACGGGTTAGCACGATTTACTAGCATGCAGTCGCTCACATACCAACACGACATATAATAGTGCAATTGCTTACAAACCCGCACAATTTTCTAGAGTGCGATCGATCACAAATCAACACATTATAGAGTGCAATCTCTCACAGACCAGCATGATTTACTAGTGTGTAGTCGCTCACAGACCAACACAACATACTAGAGTGCAATCGCTCACAGACCAACACGATTTTCTAGAGTGCAATCACTCACATATCAACATATTCTAGAGTGCATTCTCTCACAGATCATCACATTTTACTAGCGTGCAATCGCTCATAGACCAGCACGACATACAAGAGTGCAGTCGCTCACAGACCAACACAATTTTCTAGAGTGCAATCGCTCACAAATCATCACATTCTAGAGTGTAATCTCTCACATATCAGCACGACGCGACAATCCCCGCAAGGATAAGATGAACCAACAATTCACATGGCATCATCTCGTGGCCTATCACAATCGCCACTATCACCATGACCCCATCGCGACCACTGTGTACTATGAAATACATGAGCATACTCTAACTCTTTTCACCACAATCATTAAGTAAATACAGTTATTAAAAGATTTCTCATTTTTAATACTCATTTAACACTAAATGCAGTTATTAAAAGATTTCCCATTTTTAATACTCATTTAACACTCAAATCTCCAAATCCAATCCACACATAAATTGAATTAAATTCATTTTCCACCAATTCACACATAAACTTTTTCTCAAAAATTCATAATATTAATTATGAATACTTCAATTTCACCAAACATATCACAACAATTTTCAAACGTTAATCACTCATATTCAATCTCCAAAATTTTCAACCATAAATCACCACAACAACATTAATATATCAGAGTTCTCCTCACCGCTAACTCAGTGCTATCGGTCTCGATTCCTTTTCGAGACTCAATGAGCTAACTACATAAACATAAATATTTATAATAATTTGTTCACAATAAAATTAATCCAACCACAACGAAATTTCCAAAATTAAATCTTTCTTACACATCGAACTTTTAAAACCAAATAATCTATATTATTTACTTAAAACTAAATAAAACAAATATTGTCCAAATTTCACATACACACATTCGACTATTAAAGCACCAAAATTTTTGAGTTAATAAAATACTCTAAACTTTTTTCTTTTTAAATTCAGTCCAAGAGTAATTAAAAGAGTAACATTTTAAACTATAACTATTTTTAATTTCAATCTATATTTTTGCTAAAACTCTTTAACTTAGTTAAAATTTGAAATTTTTCATAACTTTAACAACACTAATTTTTTTTTAAAATTTTAATTTCAGTTCAAACTCATTTATTTAAAAATAACTCATTACAAACTCAAACTCATCAAATTTAACTACCGCCAATTCACACCAACAACAATCAATTCAATTCCACAACACTCATATAACACCTCAATTAAATTTCAACAATTCAAATCTAACTCACCCAATTTCAAAACTCCACATTTTTACACATAAACCACCAAATTTCATCAATTCATTTTCCACAAAATCTGCAAATATATCACATCTAAAAAATTCATAATAATAATTATGAACATATAAATCACATCAACTATTGATCACTATAAACCACACCTCAAAACACACCGAAAACAAATTTCACTAATTTACACATAAACGAATTAAATTCATTTTCCACAAATTCACACATCAAATACATCAAAATTCTTTTCCACAAAATCACAAATAATGTCCTAAATTTAAACTAAAAGTTTGGAAGAAGCCCTTACCTTAACGATAACTCTAACACGCAATTACGGTACCGTAATCAATTTCAATAAAATTTAAGTTCGTGACGTCGCATAGAAAACTAGTTCACTAGCACCGCAACGTGGCAATGAACAATTTTCTCTTATGTCACTTCTCGAAATGAAGCTTAGATTTAGGAGAAAAGTGAAAGTTTTTGTGTTTGTAGAAAGGAATCTCGCGAGACAACATTTTCATTATGTTTCTCTTCCTTCCTTTTTCCTTTCTTATATATATATATATTTATAATATATTAAAATAATAATAATAATAATATATTATAATTAAAACCAACTAATAAATATCTAACTCTATAGATATTTTTAAAAAAACATCATTATACATCACTTGTTAAATTACTTTTTCAAAAAATATCTACTATCGCCACAACTCAATTGACATATGAGTTTCTCAGCAATAAGTGGCATTTTTTTTTTAAAAAAATTGTCCGATATTAAATTTTTTGTAACATAATCAAATTATTTTCCTACAAATAATCTTAATCGAGTCTCTAAAATATATATAAATATTAAACATATTTTTAACTCTACTAAAATATGATTTTGATATTTAATTCTCAAAATAAAATTCAATTGTTCTAAATGCCTAAGCAATTTAACACAAAATACCCTAAAATCGCATAAATTAGAATTTAGAAAATTAAGGGTCTTACACTAGATATCTGCTATTAGGGGATGTTGAATATTGGTGGAGAAGTACAAGACTTCTAATGGGATCAACTCATGAGGAAGTGAATTAGGAGTCGTTTAACAAAAAGTTTTCAAACAAATACTTCCTGATGAATACTAAGACTAAGTTGGGTGATAATTTTCTTAAACTGTATCAGGGAAATATGACGATGGGTGAGTATGCTGCTAAGTTTGAGTCATTGTCAAGGCATTTTAGGTTTTATAGTAAAGAGGTTGATGATCAATTTATGTGTCATCGTTTCCAAAAATGAACTAAAGTATGAAATTCAAGACTATATCTTGCCATCGGGAGTTCAACGTCTCCAAGTCTTAATGGAGATATGTAGAGAAGTTGAGAACATGAAGAAATAGAGGGTCGATTGAGGAGGGAACTTTAGTTCATGGGGGACTAGTCGGGTGAACAATTAGAACAACAAAGGAAATCAAGTTGTTAAGCCTTATAACCGACCACAAAACAACAATAGGGGTCGTAATCGCCTAGGGAACTAGAACTTTGGAAGACAATTGGGACAATTAATTTGATGTGGGGAAAAGGGACATTACGCTAATGCTTGTACCTCTAAGAGTCTTCCTTGCTACAACTGCCAGAATTCAGGGCACTTTGTAAGGGATTGCAAGGCTTCGAAGGTGGAACCAACAGTGAATGCAACTACAGTTGCTCGTCCTACTGCTAAGGGACACATTTATTGCATGGGTGGTGAAACTATAAATCAATCTAACAATTTGATCCAACGAGATTGTAGGCAACACTCTAACTGAACTTTTTGATTCGGAGGGCAACCCATTCCTTCATTGTTATGGATTGTGTGAGTCATTTGAAATCTATTTCTTATCTTCCCTTTGATTTGATTGTTTCTACACCTGTTAAGACTTTGACCATAACTACTACATGTTTATATTGTCAAGTAACTATTCAAAATAGATATTTTTTTAATTAATTTGATTCGTTTACCCCTACAATCACTCAAGATCATTCCCGGTATAGATTGAATGTCGTATCATTATGTAATCTTAGATTGTACTTGCAAATTGATTTTTCGCCGAACCAGAAGTCATTCGATATCTAGGTGCTAACAAACTTGGAGTGTTACTGAAAGAATGAACTCGAGAGTTTTTGTCATTGACTAATGTGAAGGCAAAGATACATGTGAGCATAAAAGATGTGGTGCTTGTCAAGGAGTACCTCAGATGTATTTCCAACATAAATTCTAAGATTACCATCAATAAGAGAGGTGGAATTTTTCCTTGATCTACACCCAAAAATCAACCTATCCCGATTGTAGCTTATCAGATATACCATTGAAATTGAATGAACTAAAGGGTCAAATTAAAAATTTATTGGAGAAATAATTTATTAGACCAAATATGTCACTTTGAGGAACTCCAATATTATTAACAAAATAAAGTATAACTCTAGTACAAGTCGAAAGTCACGTGCTACTATTTTTCAAAATAAATAGTAAAATAAAAAAATGAAAAGTTTAATTTTTATATAAAGTGATAAAAGGCTTTGCACTTTCAAACCGGTCAATGATATATTTGATTTTAAAAGTAATAATGAGTTATTAACAATATATTTTTTTATAATTTATTTATAATATATAAAATATTTACTTTGAGAATATATATATATATATATTAATTAAATTCAAAAAAATATATTGACCACGAAAAAGTTTATGAAAAATATTGGGCCAAAAGAGACAATTTTTTTTTTTGAATATGAATACAATAAATATATTATATATATATATATATATATATATATTTCTTTTACAATAAAAAAGACAATATCAATTATCAGTATCAATGTAAAAATAGAACACCTTGTTAAAAAAAAAATGTAAAAAATAGAAGATTACAATATTTTCCAAAAAAGATAGAGAAAAAATGAATGCTTTGGAGGTTACATTCCTCTTCTATAGCTTACTTTGAGTAATAACATTTGATGAGAAAAAAAACAAACGTATAAGGAAGGAGCAAAGGCTCCTGCAATGCAACTTCTCTCACCCTTTCCTTTCTTCCCTGCTTTCAACTTTCCAATCTCAATAAAAAACCTATCACATTAAATCAAATATATTTACACCAAAAATCTATCATATCAAATAGAAACCAAAACTAAAATAATACAAACAGTGTTAGATCCATTTCACCTTCTAAAATATCACCTTTCATCTATTTTTCTCAACTAACCCACAAAACCCTAATTCCCGTGATGAATTTATATTTGTGTCTTTTTCTTCTGTGCACGCTTTTTGTGTGTTGTTCTGCTACTTCTTCTTCTTCTTCGTCTTTTCATGTGTCACGTCGTTCGATCCTGAGAGAGGTTAACGACAATGATCAAAGTGGAGCGGATCATGATTATGCTGTTGACCTTAATGCAACCAATTTTGATGATGTTTTGAAGGATACTCCTGCTACTTTTGCTGTTGTTGAATTCTTTGCACATTGGTTAGTCTTATTGATTTCGATTAATTTTGTATTCATTTGTTGAATTCTCTTTTGGGTACTGAGAAAGTTCACTTTTTTTTAAAAAAAAAATTATGGTAGGAATTTTATGTATTTAGGGTAATTTGATGGAAGTTGAAATACATACCCTTTTAATCAGTAAACTAGATCTGTAGTGATAACAATGAGGAGAGATGAATTCATAATATAAATCAATACAAGGATTTTGGACATTTTGGTTGATTGGTTTGTTGGGTTTGCTTTTTACAATGAGTTGTTGTTTTTTATTGTTGCCAATTATCACTATTTCAGTTGAAGGTAGTCGGAGCTGTAGACAAATATTCAGGCCTGCTAATGTTTTTTTTAATGCATTTGTTGCTATTGAGCAGTAAAGGGTTCAATAAGAAGGGGAAAGAATAGTGTTGTATATCAAGAGTTCACATGAAAATTGTCTTTTTATATTACTGCTTCCTGTTAAGTTAAGATGAAACAGTTTCCAAGTCATGTTTGTGATAAAAAATGACAGTCCAAAACCTGCATTAGATTTTTGTTCCTCATTGTTGCCTGATCGGATGTATTTTATACTTCTGTTTGCTAACTGCTTTTCATTCTTTCATTGTTTCTGAGGTGACTTTGAAATACATATACATGATATGTTTCTGAAGAAGCCGTTGTTACATTTCATTATTATAATTTATGTCTTTAAAATCTAAATATCACTTCTCATGGTTAGTTACTTAATTATTTTAAGAATGTGTTTCAAACTTTTGAATTCAAAATTCCTAATGAAAAATATTTTTTTAACCATCTAACTTAAATCAAATGTGTGCATTCGTTGATATTAAGTAGTTCATACCTCATAATTTCCCTTAGCATATTGGTAGATTTATAAAGAATGAAATATTAGTATAAGAAATTCACATTTTCCTTTTTTCCTTGCTTCTTTGTCAGGTGCCCTGCTTGCAGGAATTATAAGGTATTATATCCTAAAAAGTACTGTTATTTTTTGGGCCTTTTTCAGTAAACATTTAACTCACTATCGTTATCTCACTGAACTTATAATGCAGCCTCACTATGAAAAGGTTGCAAGGTTATTTAATGGACCTGATGCAGTGCATCCTGGAATGATATTATTGACAAGAGTTGATTGTGCATTGAAGGTATACACATCTTATTTACGTTGTTCATAAGACAAGGTTTACAGTTTATATAAAACACGCCTTGGTGATTGGCATCTTTCTGTTCATTTTGTTGGCAGCACAGATAAACACTAAGCTCTGTGATAAGTTTTCGGTTGGTCATTATCCTATGCTCTTTTGGGGCCCTCCTCCTAAATTTGTAGGTGGTAGTTGGGAACCAAAACAAGAGAAAAGTGATATAAATGTGATTGATAATCCACGCACAGCTGAGTTGTTGCTTAATTGGATTAACAAGCAAATGTCCAGGTATGAGGTATACATACATTCACTATTAACGTGGTTATGATACTGTAGGTGAACATTTTATTTTTAAGCTAGATGATGTATTTGAATTCAGTAAATCAATATTATTAACTCGCAATGCACTACAAGTACAAACTAATCAGAATATGCAAGTGTCTAGAATTATGAGGAACCATTCCAGCTGCATCTGGTGGAACATAAAAATTGTCATAATATAGGTAATATATTTTTCTTAAATCTGATGCAAATGTAGCTTATAATGTTTGTAATGTCTGTAATGTCACAGTTCATTTAGTCTGGATGATCAGAAGTTTCAAAATGACCATCTTTCATCTAATGTATCAGACCCTGGACAGGTCCTTTTCTTCACCTGCCAACATGTTTGATTTACTTTTGTTTTATTTTTTTAAAATATTGACTTTTATGATATGCACAATTTGCAAAGATTGCAAGAGCTATCTATGATGTTGAAGAGGCAACTTCTATAGCTTTTGACATCATCTTAGAGCACAAGGTACATCTATTTTCCCTGATCGGCCTTTGTTCTGTCCTCATTCGTTTCGATGATAGAACAAATAACTTCTGTTTGGCAGATGATAAAACCAGAAACTCGTGCTTCGCTTATAAAGTTTCTTCAGCTTTTGACAGCTCATCATCCTTCTAGGAGGTAAGATAATCCTTTTATTGATCTCTTATAAAGTTTCTTCAGCTTTTGGCTGCTCATCATAATTGTTTTTGTGTTTCTCGATCATTTTTTTTCAGATGCCGGAAGGGCGCTGGAGAATTACTCGTGAGCTTTGATGACCTGTATCCAACAGATTTTTGGTCATCACCTAAGCAAGAAAATGATAAGAGTTCAGTTAGGAACTTTCAGATTTGCGGAAAAGAGGTGCCTCGTGGATATTGGGTACGGGCTCAATAGTTGTGTTAAACCTTTTAAACATTTATGTAGTGCACAAGTTATGCCTGGCTTTTGTATGAAGTATTTGACTATTTATTTTGTCTATAATGTGGACAAAACTTTATACCCATTTTTTATGCACCCTTGAAAGATCTATTCTCAGTAACCATATTTTATAAATAGTCCACTCTATTGTTTTGGAAAGCTCCCATACTATGTTAATCATGGTTGAATTGTTACATCGAGTAGGATCTCTTATCATTAAGTATTTCTGAGCAGACCTTGTATTTTTGAGATAGAGTTTGACCCCTTGACTGCCATTGCCGACCCGCCATATGTGAGTTTGGGGTGATGTAAAATGATTTAGTCAAACAAATAGTTCATTGCCATACCTGTTTCTTAATCAGCAAATGTAACTTTTTGCATTGAGTTTCATTCCGTATTTTTATATTTTGTGATTCATATTTTTGTCTTCTTACATGGAATTTTGAATTTTATTATTCTGAAGAAGTTCCTAATAGTATGATGTACAAAACTTTTGCAGATGTTCTGCCGTGGCAGCAAGAATGACACCAGAGGCTTTAGGTAATCTTCCCCTCAAATGTATTTTTCTAGTTCCATATCTAATCAATATATTCAAACTTCCATTATCAACAACTGTCCTTGATTATTTCAAATATATGTTGGTATCTCATTCAGTAGTTTCACTTCTGCACCCACGAACATTCCAAATTTCCGACTAGCGACTGTTTTTATGCGTGCAAAGAAATGTAACATCTAAGTGACCTTAGAGACTGCATTGATTGCAAACCATCAATATAACATCCTAAATTATACCCTGACTTTGCTCTGCACTTTTTCAGCTGTGGCTTATGGGTTCTTCTACATTCACTGTCTGCGAGGATTGAGGATGGAGAGAGTCAGTTTACATTCAATGCAACATGTGATTTTGTTCACAACTTCTTCGTCTGTGAGGAGTGCAGACAACATTTTTACAAGATGTGTCAAAGGTAAAGGATTGACAATTGCTAATGTCCATAACGTTCAAGCTCCCCTTTTCTCCCTTCTAATGTTGAATTTGTGCAATTTTCAGTGTTTCTAGTCCTTTCAACAAAGCCCGCGATTATGCTCTCTGGTTGTGGAGTTCCCACAACAAGGTAAATGAAAGGCTGATGAAAGAAGAAGCATCTCTAGGTACCGGCGATCCCAAATTCCCCAAGACGATATGGCCTCCAAAGCAGCTTTGCTCTTCCTGTTACCTTGGCCATGACCAGAGGAGCAACAAAATTGAATGGAACCAAGATAAGGTCTACAAGACTCTAACGAATTATTACGGGAAAACGCTTGCTTCTCTGTCCAAGGAAAGGGGTAATGCTGAAAATGACGGAACTGAAGGAGCGGCACTTGAAGATTTAATAGTTGCGACAAATGCAGTTGTGGTACCTGTTGGAGCTGCTTTGGCAATTGCTGTGGCTAGTTGCGCCTTTGGAGCACTTGCTTGCTACTGGCGTTCGCAGCAAAAGAGTCGGAAGTATTTCCATCACCTACACTCTTTAAAGAACATATGATTATTAGGAGGGTAATGAACTCTTTCAAAAATTAATTAATAATTATGAGGTCATGCAGAATTTAAAGGGGGTGTAAGGAGAGGGAGGGGGATTAGTTCAAATTTTTATTTATTTGTTAATTAGTTATAAATTTTAATTTTGTTTTGCATAATGCTTGTTTCAGGCCAAGGAGAACGTGGAATTAGGAATAGCAGATACATACACAGAAGAATATGCATAGAAGAAGCTTTTGTAGAGACCAATTTGAATTTATTGTCTCTGCTCCAAAGAGCCTTTGTTAAGTTCCTTTATGAATTATTATCTGTTTTTGAATGTACAAAGTACAATTATTGTTCTTGGAGATCATTACTCATTTGTGCTACTCTCTTTCACTTTTCTTTTTGGTGGACTTCTCTCGTCAATCAATTTGACGGAAAGGAGTACATAACATGTAACATTTTTGCTTGTAATTTTGGGTTTTTTTTATTTTATTATTTTTTTTTTTTTATCAAAGTTACTTATAAGCTATAAAGATGATTTACATGATTTTGTCTGGTTCATTTTTTATTCAACATTTGAATTAAATCACATGGCCTGTAGTACATTATCGCTTGATGGAAAGGAAATTAATATTAATGAAGTCCATATAGGCTCAAGTAAGATAGTGTAAACAAGGGAATTTAGATTATCTGCTATCAAGTATTCACATATTTACACAATCAATGAATAACACAATTGGATTTAAAACATTCTTTGATTTCAAAACTAATATGAAAGAGGATTGTCTGATGTAAATCGTCTATAAGAATGGATGTAAACATACATAATCTAATACCTACCTAAATATTGCCTAAAAGAATCTACTATAGTTGGTTGGTGCATAGTGTATGTAAACCTCGTGATACTGATTTCGATTCTAATTTATAGTTGAGAAGAGAGCTAATCAAGAGCTGAGAAGGACTGAGGCAGTCACAAATGTGATGTAGGATGCCATGAGAGTTACTGAGACAATGTTATTTTCTAATTTTCTACGGCTCTTTCATTAATCAATCAATAGGTTGGTCATACAAACAGCACTAAAAGAAATGATAACACGAAACCTTTTCATTGCAACATCATATAAATTCGTTCATCCATCTTTGATATCTACCCGTGTATAATTATCATATATAAGGTTGCATACGTCAGAAACACCCTGTATAATTTTCTATCTATACATTGAAGATATTGTTTTGAATCTGAAGAATTTCAACCCATAAGCCGAAACAATAATACAAACATAACTAGCTGCTGCCAAGACTTGCTGTCCGCCGAGGAGTAACTATTACAGGAACTTAGAAATATAAGTACCCCGCAATCCCTCTATGAGCAATGACTCCAGTTGCACATTAGAAGATTTCCGTATCTTGTGACCAGTTTTTTCCTCACTCAGGCAAAATCAAGGTTCTCCATGAATTGTCTCCACCAATTTCCATCATAAATATCAGAAGACAAATTGCAGCAAAGCAGCATGAATTGGAGCTTTTCAATATCATTTACTTAAAGTAGCTACATAATTTTTACAGTAAATGTATGATATGTGGCTGAGGCGGCAAAGCTGCTTGCTCGATTTCATCATCAGATGAACTGACTAAGACACTAGGATGCTCCTAATAGTTACGAATGACCAAAGAAAAACACAAGAGAATGTACTGTGAGCAATTTGCTGATTCATGTGAAACATTGGAAAGAGACAAAAGGTCGAACATATGATAGAAACTCACTCGGTGTTGTCTCCGATGTCGCTGGATTAGTGCCACTGCTCTAACCATGAAGTATATAGGTACGACGATTCCAGCACTCCGAAATAATAATACCTATCAAAACTCCATTAAATTGAAAAAACCATGGTAAGTAAGGGAATGATCGAAGCGCTCGCTGAAATTATATGTTATGCAAAACGTACCATGAAAAGCGGGAAAGAGTACTCCTTATTTCCACTAATTATAAGGGGAAGTGTATGTCTTAAAATCAACAGAATCATGAACTGCAAATGAGAAGAAACAAAGATTGAGAAAATGTCGTAACGAGAAGGTGCAAAGGCATAGTGACATGAGTGCATAAGAAGAGAAATTACGATGACGGCAACTGAACGGCAGCACATCAAGCTTCCAGAAGAAGAGGCTGAATATTGATCATAGTTAGAATTGACAAGGTTCTGGTCAGTGGGAACCATGCTAACCAAATGAGTACTATTTAAGTCTCTTCGCGAAATTTCCCAATTTCCCCTGACATAAACAGCACAAGAACGCATTAGTAAACGGAGTGGAAAAACATGATCACAGATTAACTTATGGAGAAAAAATACGAGAGTGTTGCATGGAAGTTACCTGAAACTCATTGGAATACGCCCAAACTGAAATAGCGGAGGAGGAGCTGTATAACCAGGCTTGAATGGCTGAAATTTACAGTATAAGAAAAAAATCATCAATTGTAACAAAATAGGGGGAAACAATATCACAAATCAATTATCAATGAGGAACTTGAACAATTTAAGTTACCTGGTGGCATATCTCACAGGTGGTATCACCCTTCTCATTGCACCACCGTTGTATACATCTTCGATGTGCGTACTGCAAAATCAATTAGAGTGAAGCTACTGATTTCAGAAAATAAAACGAAATGGACCAAATATCAGTTGAGCTTGGTATATTTTGGCAGTTAGTATATAAGAAACTTCTAAAAAATGAAGAGTCAAATACAGCATTCGATACAATACTATCTTTTTTCCACTTCTGCCATATACAACAACTAACAATAGACTAATCCACAATTCTATTTAGCAACAATAGTACAATACTAACTAAATTCATATTGTTGTCAAAGAAACTCTAAACCCTCCTACGGGCGAAAAGGAGTAGGTTTTCAAATATCGCGTGGAAACCTTCTCATGTTGGCCCCTGTAAAGTGGAAGTTGATGGTGCTTTCCAACAACCAAACCGCAACACAGCTTATGGTGGGCATGATTCGTGGTGATAGAGGTTATTACCTATCTGGGTTTTACAGTATCATTGATGCTGGAAATGTTCGACTAGCCGAAGCTTGGGCCCTTTTACATGGTGTGAGGGTGGCTCATAATATGAATATTAAATAGGTAAATCTTGGAGAGTGACTCTAAGCCTCTTGTCAATATGGTTAGAGGAACCACTCCAACCTCTCTTGAAAGAGGTCGAATCTCTCCTCCATCTTCCTGATTGAAGCACTTCTCTCTGCCATATCTTCAGGAATGCAAATCATAGTGCAAATTTTCTTGCTAAGGAAGGCCTTCACGCGCCCTTTAATTTATCTTTGTTAGATGTTATTTTGCCATTATTAGGCATCTTCCTTCAAAACGAGTGGAAGGGGCTAAGCCCTCTAATTTTTCCTGGTTAAATAACCTAGTTGTTTCTATGTATACAAAAAAACAAGGAATAGAAAGCAGGGAACCTAGGAGCATTCACAACTACTTGCATTATTTATGATGCTAAAACTGTGTCCATCACAACATATTTGATTAACAATTAAATTTTAATTAATAAGCAACTTTCATCATATGCCTTACAAATTACAAGAATACATATATTATAAGCTTAATCACTTTGACATATCAGAACATATGAAAATGCTAGTAAAGAACTAACCTTCAAACTACCACAACAAGAGCAAGGTGTCTCCATATTAGAATCTTCATCATCATCATGACATATCCTGCATTCTACAAGCTTCCCTGCACATTTGATACCATCCACACCCATCTTCAACAAAGAGAAATCAACTTCTGCATTATTAACGGCAGAGGAAGCAGCCTGCATTGCTCGCTTTCTGCTTTCAATCGCTGCTTCTAACGTTGATTCAGTGAGCAATCGATCAACCAGCAAATCAAAGTGATCCCCCATCTTTGCACACAACTAAATATAAATATACTACTCCCAAGGGAATTCTATATTCAGTATATCTAATTCTGTAGGTGAAGTAATCTTCCTTCAGAATATTTCTGGAAATGAAAAACCATATACAAGGAAAGAAACAAAAAATAACATGTCAGCACAAGCATATATAGAAATTGCCAAATTTTCTTTTTAGGTGCTAATAAATTATGGAATTTTATCTTCATGCAGAAAATTCCCAGTTCCAATTACAAATAAACTGGACCCCACATAATGGTTGTAGAGAAATTACAAAAGGGTTGTCAATTTCATAAACAAAAAGCTTTAAAATTGAAGTGAATGAATGAAAATGAAACTTTAGAAAAAGGGTATAATATAATAACCCCAAATGCAGAGAGAGAGAGAGAGAGAAGGGACGGACCGAGATGAAAAAAGAAAAGAACTTTATTGAGAGAATAATGAAAAAAGGCGATAAGAAAAGATGGGTTAAGGAATGTTAGAAGAAGGGGATCGCATTTAGTTGTTGAAGACAAGAAAGGTTTGATGAGTTTGAGAATGAAGCAAGAGATAGAGTGTTGATTGAATAGAAAAGAATAGAGATGCGATTTTTGCTCGTTTTTGTGAGTGGTAATGTGATGTCTAAAGTCTATTCATGCGGTGTGTGTAATATATATATATTTATACTATAGAGTTGATTCATGATTGAATTGAAAGGGTAGAGAAAGAGAATGTGATTGAATTGAACCTATGGGACCGCCACGATTGGGATCTTACTTCATTCATTAACCGTTTATTATTAATTATTATTATTCATCTCATTTTCCATTCATTCATGCTTTTAATTCATCTTTTCTCTAACTACCACGACCATGGTGTGCCTTGCACATTAACATGACCCAACTAAATGTAATAATAAACATCCCTTTAAATAAATGTGAAAATCAATTTTATTATATCAAGGAAGTAGTAGTAGTAGTAGATATTCATTGTATTTTATGCTTTTCTTATTCTTGTAATATTTTATGTTAAATAGTTTAGTGTTGAAACTCTAATTCACTAAATGCAAAGAACAATAGTGTATGTTTAAATTTACATCTTATTTAGTCACTTTTTATTGTATGAGTATGATTTTTGGACGAAAATTACAATAATTTATCTTTAAAAGAAAAGAAGAAGAGGACAAATGTGTCATTATATATCATTGTGGATAAATATTTTGTATCCATATTGATTAAAAATAGTACAAAGTTTAAGCAATGAATTTAAATTAATAAAAAACACTTTTAGTAAAAAATAAACACTTCACGGAGAAAATATTATTATTTTTCAAACTTCAACTTATATGACAATAAATTACTACAAATATTAGCAAAGGGATTACACCATTTGAATCAACATAATTGATCAATATAACATTTAAAATTCCAATTGACACTAAATAAGATTAAATGAGAAAGTATGGGTATGTTTATGCGTAACTTATCCCACATTTTTACAGAAAATAATACTAATAACATATTCTTTAAATAAAAAATTATGTTAAAATATATATTAAAGAGTACGTTATTAGCATCATTTTCTTTTATGAGTTATTTCCATTTTTTCAATAGGAAAGTATTGTTTCACTTTGATCATAAAAAACATCGATCAATTTCGATCATAGAAAATAAAAATTCGTCTTTTCTAAACTTTTAAATTAAAAAGACTTTGGTGTAGTAAAAGGTGAGGCATTTATTCGTGCACGTGAGGCATGCACCCTATAGAACAAAACGTGACTCTATGGTATTGTCGATATATATATATGGCGTGTGAATAGCACTGTAGATTATGTGCTTATGGGGTTACAAAATGGTGAACGGTTTTGTAATAGAATTTTTAAAAGTGATTCCGTCCGTCAGTTTAAAATTTTTAAAAATAATTTTGATTTTATATTTTTAAAAACTAAATTTTATGAGAATTTATTTAAAATTAATAAAAATTGTTTTAGATTTATTTATTACCTCTTAAAAATATGTACTTTTGATATTCAATAGCTTATATATTTATTATTAGAAATTTTAACATAATAAAATAATATTTTTTTAAAAAATTATATATTAAAAATGATTTATATTAAGAATATTTCAAAAATTGTAGTGTAGATGAAATATTTAAAATAATATTTTAAAATAAATTATTTAAATTTTTATTTTTTAAAAAATTATATAAAAAGATAAGTTATTAACAAAATCATTTAAAAGAAAAGATCGTAACAAATGTGCTCACTAACAGGCATTTAAAATACTATATACTCCCTCATTTTTTGTTCAGTTATTGTTTTTAAATTTATTTACAGATGTAAAGAAAATTAATAAATTT
>JBBPBS010000968.1:16747678-16774566 GCA_037974835.1 Cicer judaicum
AATCAGTAAAATAAATCATTTTCTTTAAAATATTAATTTAAATTAAATAAATAAAATGAGTAATTTATTAAATAAGTAATTTTAAAAAAAATTCAATAATTATGTAGACTCTTAAATTATTTAAATAAATTTCTAAACCAAAATAGATTGTAGTTAAGTCATTGAATTAATTTATATTTTCTACGGAAATGAGTTTTTTTCATTGACTTGCGATTAATAAGGCGACAAAATAATTTAATTAAAAAAATTTACGAATTAAAAAATTGGATTACAATGTTTTGCTTAAAAACTTATTATTTCAAATAGTTTTAGAAATCTCTACAAAGTAATTAAACTTTATTATAAATGCTCCTGTCGATAATTACATGCAGCGTTAAACTTTATATAGTTTAAAAATATATAGAAAATATTGTAATACTAACGTACGTAATTCTGCGCAAGGAGAGTGGAGGAACCGGTGTGACGAATTGAACGTTGATTTTTTTTATTTTTTCTAAGAATGTTTATTTTTTTATGCACCAAAAATATCTACTTGTAAAAAAAAATGTTGATTTATTTAACCCCGCATATTTAATCCATAAATGATGACGCCCAAGAAAAAACATGATATATAGTTCTATCTATAGTAGAATTAGGCTCACCGTGCCATCATTCTGTTAGATTAGGTGAAGTGAAAGGTGGGTCCATCATGAGATATCTTTTATAAAGCAAAGTTTTGCTAAATAAAATGATGTAGCTTTTGTCATTGCATGTGAGTGGTCTGACATGTGACCAATGGCAAGGAATAGGTGGGGCTCGATATGTTTTTTTTAGCATATGCACGATATTTCATTGAGCCCCTTGCCCATTGCACTTTCATTCTAGAGTGAGAAGATGAAGAGGTATTATTATCTCAAACAAAATATTGGTCCCTCACAACGAGGATACATCTACAAATTAAAAATGTTATTTTCTTTCTCAAATTTTATATGTATGTTTTTTTTTTGTCCGATGTGTGAGTTTGCTCTACCGTAAGTTTGCACATGAGTTCTTTTCATATTGAGAAACCAACCCATCACCAAAAGAAGAGATAGATTAGTCCCCTCTGTGTCTTGTATATATCTCTTTCAATAATCCAAACAAACTATTAAAGTAATGTTTATGATTTGCTCTCCTATTTTATGATTTAAGAAAAGAACATAAAAGGAAAGTAAGTGGAATAATATTTTAGTTGTTTGGTATTGTATATAAAATTAAAAGGAAAAAAAAAAGTTGTAATGTCTAAAAGTTAATTACTAATATTAAAAATAATTGTACATAATGTAGATGAAATTAAAATTTTCAATTCAAAAATATTTTAGTATTTACAAATAAATAATTTTAAAAAAAATTCAAGAAATAACTTGACTATTAAAATATTTATAAATTTTAAAATAACTTTTAAGAAATACTTAATTAATCTATAACTCTAATTTAGACTCAAGATATAATTCGACTCTTTTTATGACATTGAAGTACGGGTAAGTATATCTATATACTTTTCATATTTTTAATGTTTATACGTTACTTTACAAACTTCACCCTCAACACAGTGAATATAAAACTCAATAACATAGTTTTAATAAAGATAATTATAGATATTGGTCAGTCATATCAATGTATTAAGAATGGAAAATTCTCTTGACAAACTATACCTCAATTTAATAAAATAATATTTTCTTGTAAATTATATTCAAATACTTTTGTTACCTTTAACTTCAAATATTTCAAACAATTTAAATCACTAGAGATAAGTAATATAATGAGTTAAACTCTACATAACAAGTAAGTCATAAATACTACATTGGTTTCACTCAATGCCCTCTATTTGAATCTCTTTTGATAAAATTAGACATAATTAAATTCGTAAGCGGTGTTCCACTTAGATTCGTTCACCCTTCTTTCCCTTCGTGTATATATATATATATATATATCATAATATATAAGTGATCACTTACTCCATTCACACAATAAAACATGTGCTTAACATAGAAATTAAATTATATATACATGCACACCATGTATTAATATCAAACTTTCAGAAAAATAGTGTTATGTTTAAAATTTTAAACGCAATTGATTTCACTCGAAATTGACCTATATAACTCAAGTTATGGTATTTTCAAATCAACAACATTACATAATAATCTTATGACATAACAAATATGTTTAAAATACTATCGAGTCATTTTTATATTTAATAAAATCATAAATTTTAACATGGTTAAACTAGTATATGTCTTCCTTCAGACACAACTAGTTTCACTTAAAAATGAGTTTCCTAGCTATATATATTTTAAGGTGACTAATGTAGAACAGTTTGTAAAATAGAACATTCTACTTCATAAAATCACGAAAATTTGTAAAATTAATATAAACTTAAAAAATTTAGAGTAACTAAAGTAATAGAAATAAGCATTAAAGTCTAATTGATTTCACTCAAAACTAATTCATATTGTTTCAGGTATACTCATTTTAACTCAGCTATGTCATAATCTTTTTCATCAGAAAACATTATAACTTTGACAATCTAATTAAAATATCAAATGATATCCAATTTGAGTAAAATATCATTCTTTAAAAATATTAAGATGTATAATTTATAAATAAATTTTTATTTTTCATGATAAGCCTCCAATTCTACAATTTAAACAAGGAAGATACAAAGGATAAAAAACATAACAACAAATCAATATCGAATTTCTAATCCAATTTTCTCTCCCAATTGTCAATGAACTTTAGTGAAATCAGTGCATATTTTGAAGAATTTAAGTCTAGTTTCTAATGAGATAAAAAGAACCTCTAAATGACATATGTAAAGAAAGTTACAAACAAAATATTAGTATTACATCCAAACTAACATGGGACATCAACTCAAATTTGAATCAAACATCCTATATGCATGTTACTAAATTATAAATTGATGTTCAAGATACATGCACGTGAATCAACACATCATGAAATCAATATCAAGAAAAAGAGGATATAATAGAATCCAATCCAACATAAATTTAAATATATATATCATCAACAATCATAACACTAACAGTAAACTACAAAATAATTTCCCTAATCAATTAAACTGTTGACATGCAAAAAGGAAAATAAATTAGAAAAATCAATATTTCAAACATTCCATTCAAATAGGGACCTAACACACCTTAAAGAGGTTTTAAGTTTTGAGATTCTATGTTACTTCTAGTATTAATGAATAGTGGCCCAAGTTTGATTCCATTTTCAACTCCCATGAGCAAAAACTTATCTTCCTTAAACTTATTCTTCTACATCCACTTCATTCTCTTCTTCTTGAAACCCAATGTTTACAAATGAAATGAGAATTTATTTCACTTTAGATATTGGAGAGAAAGGTTAAAGTTTCATCATTCCCACTCCCCCTCTCCTTTCTTTTTCTAATATCTTCTCTTATTCTTTCTCTTGTTATCCTATACTATATATCTCTCTTTATTGCTATTTTTCCCCCCTTATTCTCAACTCTCCTTTATTCTCTTCAACTTCTCTCTTTTTTTTCTTTCATTTCTTCTCTTCTTTTTATTTTACAATGTTTCTCTCACGCACACTATTTATATTCTTTTATTTATATTACTATTTCTATTTTCTTTTAGTTTATTTATTGAAAGATTGATAGACACATTCATTCTAAGTTTGTTGTACTCCTATTAAATTCCAATAATATTTTAGTAGTTACTAGTCACTCAAATTTATACTCATGCAAATTAATTATATCTTATCCTAAATCACACCAAAGATAAAACTAATTATTCTACTAACTATAAAAGTGATTCTAAATAACATAAATAAAAATATTAAAGTTCGTTAAACATTTATGATTTGAATTTTCAATAAGTTATATTGTCACTAAATTATAATTATATGCAATTTTACAAAGAATTAATGTATTTATGCAATTCTAATAATAATAATAATAGTAATAATATAATAAGGACATATTAATAATAATTTATATAAAAGAAGTTTGAAATATATTTATCATTTAGTAAATTGCATAACAACTCCTATGTAGGGATGCATTTGTCATTTTGACAAAAATAGTTGTCTAATTATGCTTTTCTCTCACTAATGAGAAGAAAGAAAAAAACATGTAGATCTCTACTAAAGTTTTCTATTTTCTTCCCCTTTTCATTCTGCTAAATGAAGTGTATTTGGAGATGAGCTTTCTTAATTTCCTTGCTCCTAGTTTTCACCCACAATAATTTCGACCAAACATAGTGTAAAATAGGGGTACAAAAAGAAATATTTAATAGGATTATTGAGTGTGTTTGCAATAGGAGTACTCCCTCCTATTCCTAGACTATTCCTTTGAAAACCTTGGGAGTATTTTTGGATCAAAGTTTTTTTTAGGACTAAGTTTATACTAGTGTATATTTGAATTTTAAATAAATGATATATTATTGTATAATAATATTTTAATCATATTTAATATATTATAAGGGTGTAGGTTCAACTTCTATTATTAGAGTTAAAATGTTTTTGGTGGATGATATATAGATATCAATGTCATGACTTTTTGAGGTTTGAGACATATGACGTGACTCTAATAAAATTTTGAGACTCAATAGAAATTGAGTGTACGAAAAAAGTTAAACTCACACGATTTAAAGAACTATATTCTTAATTCTAACTAATTAAAAAATATGCTCACATCTTGTGGCTAACACTACCTCAAACAAAATAGCCTCCGATCGAGAGAACTTGTTTTAAACCAAAAATATATTTTATAATTTTCTTAATTGATAAAAAAAAAATTAAAAATTGTCTACGCTTTTCTAAAATTTTTTATCATTGAAAATTTTAGAAGACTAAATCTTATATATTTGAAATTTTAAAAAGGACACGATAAATAATTATAGAATATTGATCGATTTTCGTTTGTTAAATTTAGAAATAGAACATCGGTCATCCCACACTTTTCCTCCAAATTCCTACTCTAAACACAGCTTAATAGAACTAAACACTTCCAATTACATGTAATCATCACTCACTTGAGTCATCTTCTGAAAGAGTTTCTATGCTCTCAGAATCATCATCAGTGTATGCAGGACACTCAGAAACAAAATCACAGAACCTACATTTCCATTCCTCTTCCTCGTCAACACAACTAGCTTCTCTCAATCCAAGCCAAAACTCAAGACAAACCCTAATCTCATTCTTTATCCAACCATCATTATACACAAATTTTTCTTCTTTCAACAGTGACTGATCCCTCTGAGATTCATATCTCAACACTAGCTGATCATTAGAATGTGGCAACATCTTACACATATTTTGATAACACACCACCACATCATCAAGTGTCAATGCTGAGATTCCCGAATCAACACATGCTTTTTGAAGATCTTTACATAAAGTTCGCCGAGGATTTAACTCGAAATATTCAAACAACTGTTTAGAAGGAAAATCATGATTAGCATGAGCAACTAAACTGTCCCATAAATACTTGTAACACATTAACTGAATCATTCCATTTCTTTTTTGTGGTTCTGCAGGAACTGTGTCGTGGCAACGAGTCTTTGTTTCAACTAGCACCGGATTATGATCATTTTTTAACTTTGGCATCCGAATTTCGTCAATTTTTCCAACTATCCAAATACCTTGTGTAAAATCAAAGCTTATTATCGGAAGCTCGCGAGTTAGTCCATCAGACAGTAGTTGATTCACCCCATTGATGAAATTAACAAGCTTCAATGCCATATAATCTTCACATGATTTTACATTCACTTCCACCTGTTCAAGAACCTCTCGTTCGAGCTGAACATGCCGATCTATACCAGCTTTCATCGGGTTACTATTCCTCCTTCCTCCTCCATAAACAAAGGCTGTATCTGGCTTGGCTTCATAGTTCTTCCATTCTTCACAAAAGAGAGAAAATTCCATTTGCTTTTCACACCATTCTGTCTTGGTGATATCAGTGACAAACAAGCCTCTCTTGCTTCTAAACCGGTGCAGTAACGTATCATCTGCTCTAGACTTTTTCTTCCTATTGCTTCCAAAACTGCCAATATCTTCTATGTCAGGTTCGGAATGCGTGAATAGGCTTCTCTTGGCTTGAACTGGAACTGACTGGGTCGATGTGTTGATTCTGCGAATCCGAGTGGCTGATGTTGGTGAGTGTATAGTAGCTAAAGCAGCAGCAGGAGTGACAGAAGAACATGCTGCAGTAGTGACAGACGAACATGCTGCAGTTGTTAAAGCAGCATCAATGGAAGCCGTCTCATCACTGCTTACGATCTCAATTGGGATTTTGGAGGATGTTCCTGCCATTTAGATCAGGGGTTGGAGTGCTGTATTACTTGCGCACTACCTCATATATAATTTTGTAAAGTATTGAAATTTTATCAAAAGGGAGATAGTAAAAATTGGAAGTCTTAACCAGCAAGAAATATTAGTATAGTCACTAGGCTTCAAAGAAAGTAGACAATCAAAATATAAAGCATAAAAGATAGAAAAACAAAGCAAGTTTTGTGGTGGACACTTTAATGGGGGGGGGGCACAATTTTTATGAGCAAATATTGTCAACAGAAGATTACATTAGAGATACTAATAACAGGAAAGAAAAGATGCGCGTTTCACATTTAGAGATTGTTTGTTGAACACTTCACCTTGAACTCCAGCATTTTTATATTCCTAGCAATTTTTGTTTCTGAGATTTTTAGATTTGCTTTTCCTTACTTCTTTCTAGCTTTCATTTGTCCTTTAGTCTTTTTCCCCGAACAAAATCAACTTTCATAGAATGCTTTATTTTTCTGTCAGGCAGAATATAGTAAAGAAAATCCTGCACTGGTTGCTAATGAGTCACGAAGAAAGGACCATAAATACCCTCACTGCTAAGCTATCTATTAAAACCATGTACCCCCACAAATTTAATGCACATAAACATTAAAAATAATGTTACCCTTTTACAGAAAGTGAAAACTACCATCAGACTTGTAAAATCAGAGATACTAAACAAACGTTTTGGGCAGAAAATGAAATCACAAAAAGTTACATGGGCCTATTGGACCATATATTTGTTTATTTTGTTTGCAATGGTATTGGACCATATATATGCTTCCAATAGATAGATATTAAAATCATAATGAGACATATTTAATGCCAAACAATTGGATAGAGTCAAGTCAACAACACACTTTAAATTATTGTTCAACTTTAGGATTTGAGGACCATGGACCAACCTAATCAATTGGATGAACTATGATGTCACTGTTGAGGACTTCCCTAGCTTATGTTGCCAAAAACAAAACTTAAAAAAAATTAAAAGAACATAGCTTTGCCTTAAATCACATCCTGTACTAGGAAAATTCCCAACAGTTGTTTTTAACGTGACTATACCAGTGTGCCTATGAATCTATGATCAAGCACATTGATGATAGAATCAACTATACCCCAACCAAATAGGATAGGAATGAAGATTTGATTACCTCTAATGTTCAAATTCTAAGAATCCTGCTACCTAACCCATAATAGATACAAAAACTGAATTGTCATTAACGAACATGTAGCCTATATTCAGTTAAACCAACAACTGTTACAATTTATAATTGTCAGTCTCATTGATCCAACATTATAAGGCAGCTAACCAAACAAGGGACAATTTTGTAGTAAGTGGCAGTCACATGGATTGGAAACTGAATGCAGTGATAAAATATTGAACATGCAAACTAACAAATTTCCCCAATGTTACATTAATGGAGTACGGCTTTATCATAAATTTTTTATTACAAAATATATAAATAAGATCCATCAAGCTGTAACTTTCACCCGTTTGATCAGCATAACATTGTCTCTTCTCAGCTTCAAGTGATCATTTGCACTTCATACATAACATTGTCTTCTCAGCTTCAAGTGAAACTCGGACTGATTGCTTGATGAACAGTAATTCTTAAGGGGAAAAAAACTACAACACCTTCACATGTCAATCTCCAATAATCTCCAAACACACCATAAGTCTACAGCGCTAAGGTTGGCAATCATAAAAAGTTAAAGGTAAAAGATGCCCCTGCATCAATAGCTTGTAGAACAACCATTGCTTGAAAATGTGTAAACCAGACATGTATAAATAATAAAAGCGCAATGTATTATACAAGCATAAACAGAAAGTATCTTGTGCTGTGAGCACACATAAAAATTCAAAAGATCACAGAACAAAAACCTCTGAAGACTGACTAGCTAAGAATCTACCTGCTAAACAATGTACTAAAAGAAAAACAAGACCAACTCTCAGACAAATTATAGCTTTGCCTGGATCCTCACAATCCTTCAAAAGAATGCTTGATTTGATCCGTCTAAGTATGGGAACATTGTAATCCAATACTTTATGGTTTGGCACTGTAAATTTAGCTTGAACATTTTCATGATGGAATGTTTACTTCAGCTACCTGATGCAACTGCATGAAAACATGCATAGCCTCTATTGCATAATTTGGACACTGCCTCCGTGGAATAGAAGTACTATTTTTTTTTGTCTTATCCCTCCAGTTCTCGTGAAAATGGGAACCTGATAATTTATAATTTAGCCAAAAGAATAGTAAAGTTTGACTAAGAAGTGTGTTACTTGTTACTAACACAAATGGCTATGACAGACTTGAACGTGGTTAAACTTATAAAAACCACTTTTTTTGACATCTTCATATGAGATATTCTGAAGGTAAAAACATCATTTTCTCTTATTTATAAGCTGAACCTAATATGTATGCAGTTGGAGTCTCTTTTTTATAGAGGTTCAAATTAATGTAAGCAGATAAAATGAAATATTAGACACAACAATCAAAAATAAAATATTAAAGAACTTCCAACATTTGCAAACTCTATTGAAAGGAGTATCTCCACTCGGGTAATCATATGTCCAAATTAAGTGGATGTATCGACTTACGGCGAGTTTCACAATGCCCACTGAGATTTTATTGAAGCTTCAAAGTTTAGAACAATTTTGCTAAACTCTGTCAATATCAATTCAAACACGCATTAAGCTGATGAAACGGAAAAAATGATTTTTGAATTGATAATACTTTTGATAACATGACACCAGAGAAAACAGCTTAGCAGCTAGACAATGATGACCAAGTACCAAATATACAATTCAATAATAACAAACCAAAGGGGAAAAACAAAATTTGAATTAGATAAGTTCAATAATGTTAAACATCATCAATTCAACAAGAAATTGTGTGGACAACTATGCAAGCTTAATATTCAGCTTAATATTCAGCTTTTCAACAAGACTCAACTTTCTTCTTGCTCAAATCAAGTAAAAATACAAAATTAAAGTAGCATATAATAAAAAAAAAATGAACCAACTCTCCTAATCGATTCACTAAATAAAAATCTATAATAGTACTACACTTCCATATAACATAGTGTTAGAATCCCATTTCAAATTATCAACCTTGACCAATTAAATTACCTTCAACCCTCCTAAAATTATTCTCCTTCTCCTAAACTTATGGCCTGAATTCTCAACTACTTATTCTTCACAGTTAACCCAAGTTCACCTGCAACAATAACAGTAGTAGCCATATCCAAAAACATTCCATGCTCCACAACACCAGCAGTATGCAGAATTGCATCACTTGCAACCTTCAAATCACCAATACTCTTCTCGAAATACAAATCAACAATATAGTTCCCATTATCAGTAACAAAAGGTTCTTCCTTTTCACCAAAAGTTCTTAACTTTGCAACACAACCAGATTCCTGAAACAGTTTTTGAAGCCTAACAGCAGTGAATTTCCAACAAAACCTAATAATTTCAACAGGCATAGCTAAACCACTACCACCCAAATAGTTAACCAATTTCGACTCATCAACGATAACAACGAATTTCTTGCAAACACTTTCCACCATTTTTTCTCTTAGAAGAGACCCACCGCGTCCTTTAACCAAGTTGAGATAAGGATCAACTTCATCAGCA
Source organism: Cicer judaicum (assembly GCA_037974835.1). Taxonomy (NCBI): domain Eukaryota; kingdom Viridiplantae; phylum Streptophyta; class Magnoliopsida; order Fabales; family Fabaceae; genus Cicer; species Cicer judaicum. The sequence continues at coordinate 16,757,643 of JBBPBS010000968.1, forward strand.
CCGTCAATGGCGAGATCAATTACAGGGTGAGAATCGAGATCGGAGAGGGGAATCCCTAGCGACACGGCTTGTTCGTGTGTTTTCATTGAAGTGGGTATTCCGACGATGTTTTTGAGTTTTCCTTGACGGAGAAGCTCGGCGATACGGTCGACGGCGTGTTTAGCGGTTGAGCCAGTTCCGAGGCCGAGGACCATGCCGGATTCGACATATTCGACGGCTTTGTAGGCGGCGATTTTCTTTAAATCGTCTTGGGTGAGGATGACGGAGACGGAGGAAGAGGGTGAAGAAGGTATGAGAAGTCCGGCTTCCAAGGCGGCTTTCTCGGAGGAGATGAAATGGGGGTAGGGAATGGCCATTTAGGTCGTCGGAGAAAGGAATAAGGTTTTGACGGTGGAGGTGGAGTGTAGAAGGGAATGAAATGAATTGAAAAAGAAAAAAAGAGAGAGAGAATGAAGGAAGATTATAATGAAAAATATGATTAGGGTAAGGTTTTGAGCGTGTGGATGGAAATGAATGAGAAATTGAGAATAGAAAGGGAAGGGTATGTGTTTTTGGTGATAGGGTTTTTAGATTTGAAGAGAAGAAGGGATTATTAGATGAGGAACGTTTGGCTGCGGAACGAGGGAAATGGGATTATTTATATAGGGGTGAGGAAGGGTGGAGGAATCATAATAAACACTACTTTTTGTTTTGAAGCAAAAGATTGACCGACGCGTTTCCCGCGGTGTCGAATCTCTACGTAATCTAATTTCATCACACCAAAACCAAACCTAAGCTAATACATTCAACTCCCACGGAGGGTTTGTTATTATTAAGGAAAACGTTAATAAATATTTTAATGTAAACGAAATAAAAGTTAGACGTTATGGAATTATATGAAGTGAAATTTTTTATTAATTTTTTTAATAAGTGTTCTTTTATAACATTTTTTATATTTATTTAAAAAATAAATTGAATGATTAATTTAGATTTATTTCATGTGTTTTCAAAATAGAATTTAATCTATATATATTTTTCAAATGAAAAAAATAAATACAATAAAATACGAATTGTTTAATTGAGTGTGACTAACTTAATTTATAAATTTGGTATTTATTGACAAAGTTATAGTTTAACCTCTTTTTGAGTAAAAAGGAAGTCTTAACCTTTACGAGTTACTATACATTTTGAATAACAATAGTTACGCTTATCATTTACTGATTGTAGGCTTCTCACATCCTTCGGTAAAATTTCATATAAACTTCTATAAAGCAATTATTCTATTTAAAAAATAAAAATATTAATAAAAAATTGAAAATTTTATTAAATATATAAATTTTTTAACTATTATTTCTTATATTATGTAAGGCTACTACTTACTTTGGAGGTATTTATGATACCTGGGCTCTAGGAAGGAGAGACGTAAGAAAAAACTGTACAAACTTAATCCAACTATTATATTTGATTATTTACTAAAATCTCCTTTTGAGGGAGAATGATGGATTGTTAGTGGGAATGATTTACTAATTTTCATTTTAGATGGGTACAACACGACAATAGATAAAATTTTATAGTTCTTTTTTTTCTTTTGTCCATTAAATTCAATATGTTACTGATTATTCCTATTACTATTGTTTTTTTATTTTATAATTAGTAGAGATTATTGGCGTTTCAAGCCATTTTAATGGAAGTAAAAACTAGAAAAAATTAATGGAATAAAATGGATGCGCTTAGTTTATTGAGATGAATATGTTATTTATATATAGTCTATTACATTATTTTTGATTATTTTATACTTAACTAATTAATTAAGTTGTTAGTTAATTAGTTACATACAATTAAACTAACTTGAATTACACAAAACTGAATATAGATAACGTTATCAGTTTTTTAGTCACAAATAAAAAATGTTCTTAATTTCGATTAAATTCAATATGTTACTAATTATTGCTAGTACTATTGTTTTTTTACTGTATAATTAGTAGAGACAAGTCACTAGAAAATTACATACAAAAGGATTAGAAGAGGCTCACACAACAAACAATTATAGCAATTGCAAACATAAAACAAAAAGTAACAAAGTTGTGGAGTTCAATAAGTAAAACTAAAAATGAATGTGGAATTTGATATTGGATATACGGTTGAAATTTTGATGTTCGAAATTAGTTTTGAGAATTATTAGAAATTTCTAATTTAGAAAATTGCAAATAAAAAATAATTAAGAAGATGATGATAAATCTAAAATTGAAGTAGAAAAAAATGAAGGAAAAATATAAAAAAAAATTCTCTTAACTAACTTTTTGGTCTCATTTAAATCACTTTAAATAATACAGGAACAAAAGTTAATATTTTTTGTAAAAAATAACACAAATGACTAATATGACTAACAAAAGTAAATGAACTAAATGTGTAATTTATTATAAATTTTCAAAAAACATCATTAACCTTCGTTTTCTCCAAACCATAAATGCAGAGTTGCTTATGAGATTTTAGGTCTTCTGTGTGAATTATAATTTGACACCCTATATTTTTATAAGTCATGTAGATTTATTGATTATCATATACAAATAATTATGTACATAAAATAAGTGTAAAAAACTAGTCATTAACTATTTTGATGCACCCTTAAGTAAAATAAAATATTGTTGAAGAAAAAAATTAAAAGATTATGTGAGCAATTTTAAAACAATATAAAACCACAATATACGTAAAAATAAAAAATTAAAAATTAAAAATTAAAAAAATTAAAAAATTAGTTATATGTATATCTATCAATTTGAACATGTAGTACTAGCTAGTTGATAATTTCGTTTTACTTTCATTTTTTCTAAAATGTATGAAATTTTGATTCAAACTTTGTAGTAGACAAAAAGGGTTAAAAACCCAATTTAAATTGGAATGCGACAAAATACTATAAGACAATAAAATAAAATTTTAATATGACATTATAATTTTTTTGTTAGAGATCTAAACTTAAAAAATGTGTGTGTTAAGTATGTAATTTTTATTTTAATATATATTTCAATTAAAAAAAAAAGTAATTTGATGCCCCTAAGAATTTGGGGTTAGTGTCGTCGCTCATATCAAACACTTGTAGAATTATCTTTACATAAATATTCACGAATAATTATATATGAATTATATATGTATATCACATAAACATCTTGAGAAAGAAAGAAATAAATAGAGTGGTGTAATAAGAAAAAAGAGATAGAAGTGGTTTCGTTTGTTTGATATTTTATAGAAATTATATTTAGTTAATACTAATCATATTCCTAGGCTCGTTTGTTCACGGTTGAAAATTATACTCCTACAATAGTTTTTCAGGAAAATAATAATCAGAATTTTATTTTTGGGTATGTTATAAAAATTGTATTTAGCTATTATAATATTAATTATATTCTTAGGAGTTGTTTGTAAAAATGAGAGTATGAGTAGTTACCAAAAGTTTATTCATACCTTTATGGGAACTTTATTTCCCAATCATTTTATTGGGAGCAAATTCATGGATAGGTGGAAAGTTATTTTGCTCCTTCTAATGTTTTATTCATTGTAATTAATTTTATAATTTTGTAACTAACACAGGAATCTATATCTGTAACCTCCAAGTAGAAAAAAAAATAAACACTCCCATTAAAAAAGAACAAAAGATAAAATGAGATTTCGAATATATATGTTTGAAAGTTAAGGTGTCTCAATACAAGATGTCAATTCCCACATGCTTTCAACTCACAAGCCACCCAACTCCGTCCAACAGACACTAATAGCAACCACTTAATGTTGAGACAATTAAAATGGAAGTGGAGAAAAATGTAAATATTGGGAAGAGGAATGTATTTTTTTTTTTAATCTTATTGGGCGCACATTTTATTAAGGATTGCTTTGTAGTTATCACGATAGATAATAATAATAATAATAATAATAATAATAATAATAATAATAATAATAATAATAATAATAATAATAAAAGTGGTGTTAATTAGTGTTTAGATAAACTTTTAAGCACATTAAAAATGCTTTATGATATATTGATATTTTACAAACCGTAGAGAACTTTCGTGTTGGATGCATTTCAAACCCAATGCTGAATTGAAAATATTGTAGCAATAAGCAGTCAACATTCAAAGTCTTTGGGAGCCCCTTTGCCAAATTCTCCTCTTTTTAGTACTTGAATGAATGGACTGCAAACATGAAACTGATCGGTTAGAAATAAATTAATGTGCTGAATTCCTAAAGAGTTACATTTTTAAATTATTCTTCTTTTTTTTTATTATGAAGAAAAATTATTTATTCTTTTTATACGGCGTCCATCCATTTATATGGAATAAAAATGGGTGATGCAGTGGCAAACAAGGCGTGAGGCTTGCTTTTATTACGACCGAATCTCCACATAGTCTTCCAGTCCACTTCAATGGATATCATATTTTTATGTAATCATGCACGTTTTGTTTTTGACTATTTTTTTCCTTGAAATGCCAACATAAAAGAAAACTTAGGGTTTGTTTACTTTCTAACAATATTTTTTAGTTTTTATTTTATAACTTCTATGTTTATTTTAAATGGAAAATAAGAATATGAAAGAGTTGTATAATAAATGATTGTGATAGTAGGTAGATGAAGGACAACCTATGAAAAATGGGTTTCGAAATTTATAAAAATGAAATAAAATATTATAAAAATAGTGAGCGAAATATTTGATATATATATTATCTTTCTAAAGTTTAGTATTTGAATTAAAAATCAAATAAATAAATTTAAAAAATAAATAAGTTTGTAATAAAAAATAGATAAAATTATTTTTTCAGTCTTTTAATTTAATTTCAAATACAGTTTAATTTTTTATCTTTTTATCTTTCCAATTTAGTCATTCATTTAATTTTATTCAAAAATTTGAAAATATAAAGAATTCAAATATTAGTTTATTTGAATATTTGAGATATAAATTCTTAATATATTGAAGATAATAATTAATTTTATGATTTTTGTTTGAAAATTTTGATGAATTTTTGTAAAAAAAAATGATAACATTATTAACATTTTAAAACATAAAAGATCAAATCATTTTTTCAAAATTAAATAAATGATCAAATAGAAAAGGAAAATAAAAGATAAAAGACTGAAGTGTTATATGAAATTAAGTTAAGAGATCGCATAAATAATTATATCTATAGAATAAAAATGAAATCCTAAAAAAGTCACACAAAAATAATGCAATTACAATCCACCATTCTAAACTGAATAAATAAAAAATAATTAGATTATCTAACTGAAAAATAAAATTACATATTAATGTAAAAAACACTGAGAAAAATAACTGAATAAATAAAAACATGTATTAGCATGCCTTACTTCTATTCTTCAAAAAACAAAACATACATTATTATTAGGGGTGAAAATACGTCTGACGTAAGATACGTCATAATTTTTTTTAAATGATCAAGACTTTTAAAAGAGTCTATTTAATTAAAAATATCAGACTATATATCACATAGTAAATCTTTTAAGCCTATTTAAATAAATATAAATGATATTTTATTTTACTACTATAATTATTATATTATATTTTTATTAGATATTCCCCTTTTACTTATTTATGCATATTAACTATATATTTAAATATATTATTATAAAATAATATTGAAGTAGGATATGTATAAAGTTACATTCTTCAAAATATCATGTTAACTCGTTAATTTATTTAAAGATATGTTTAAATACTTATTCAAAAATGTTAAAATGAAATTCACTTTTAAGTAGACTATCACACTTCTATTTAGGTCAACTCAAAACTAAAAAGTAAACCTATAATAGATTACAAGTCAAACTTAAGTCTTAATTTTTTTTATAGATTAAACTAAAGTATAACAAAGTCTAATTCGACTAAACTTATTTTCACACCTAATTATTATATTAGGAAGATAAATATTTTTTTCTCTCTCACTCGCTCTTGGTATCACTATTTTTTCTCTCTCTAGACAAAAAGTCATTAGCTCAAGTAATTGTAGTGGACACAATACTTATTTATTAGATACACGGTCTGAATTGTGTTCAAATAATATTCATTTTATAGTATATATCTTTTAAAAGCTCTATTTTACTTATTTAACTCATAAAATTAGTCGACTGAGAAAATTAAACATTTTTATTATAATTATTTATAATTATATATATATATATAATATTAATTAATAATAAATAGTATTTACTTTATTTGTTAAAGTAAATTGATATTTTAGAAGAGCCTAATTCATGTTTTACTATCTATTTTTCTCGAGGAGATTCTTTTCCAACTACTTGTCTATGGGTGGGTCATGGTGGCCAAGGGAAACTTACCTGTCTGATTACGACAAGATTCATGCCATTTGCTTGGTTCTTATTCTTATGATAAATAGTTCTTTGACCCAAAATAAAAGACATTTTTTATACCACTAAAATCAAATACTTTATTGTGGTAGCTTGTGCACAACATCTTCTTGAGATAGGCCAATGATTCAGCTCCGCAGCTTTAGCATCATTTTGTTCCTACGGACCATGTTTGTTTATATATATATATATATATATATGGAGGTAGCGTATATCGTGAGAAATGAAAACTTTCAATTATAAAAATCCACGGTTGGAAAAAAAAAAAGAAAACTACAATTATAATCCTTGTTTGTTATAAATAATAATAATAATATTTATGTTTCTTTTCTTTTTTCCTTGATTCTCACAGGAGCATTCATGTACTTTTACGTGTGTGTAAAGATTATAATATAATTCGAATTCATGGATATCCACTCAAATCCATATGATTTAAATAGAAAAATCCATTTTAATAAGGTATAGATGTAAATTTCTTTTTTAAATTAAATTTTAAAAATAGGAATGAATTTGGGAGTAATGAAATTCATCCCATCTCCGCACTCAAACTCACCTACAAATAATATTATAGTAATTTTTGAATTATATATATATTTAATATTTTTTTAAATATTAAAAATTATAATTTTATATCTATAAAAAAAATTTACTTTTATTATTGTCTAATAAAAATTATTTTATTGTATTAATTATAATGTATATGATTTTAAAATTTATAATTTTATATATATTAATGGGTTCGGATGTGAGCGGAAAAATTCAAACTCTAGACACATATGAGGGTCTAAAATTCATACCTACTGTGAATCCAACGCAAATATAAATTTTGTCTGATTAGTCGGGTGCGTGAGGGAACGAGGCCAAATCCATCCCAATCCACCCTCTTCCCATACCTACTTGTGTCTCATGCGTATCCTTCTCTCCCTCTAATAAGCTCCATCAAAAACAAAATTATTTATATGATGATACTATCCAAATTTTAAGGTTCATTTTTTTAGAAAATTGAATTATATAATACAATAGAAAAAAACCAAAGAAGAACCTGATTGGTGTCACAAGATATATTTTTGAGACCGACAAGACATCCGTATATGTTATTACTCTGCCCTCAAGGATGGAACCAGCTCTTTCAACCGGCTTTAAATGGCCGACCAAAAATTGTTAGTTACTTCAACAAATCGGTGTCCTAACAACCAGCAAAACCAATACTTTTGTAAAAGACTAATTGAGACAAGAGCAGGGATGTTAAAAAAACCAAAAATTAAATTAAACTGTTGAACCGAACCGAACTAAATTAGTTTTGAATTAAATAGATTTAAAAAAATTAAAAATTGAATTGTTTTCAAACTGATTTTTTAAAACTAAAACTGAACCAAACCGGTTTTCAGTTAAAAAAAAATTGAACCGAACCAGTTTTTAGTTAAAAATATCGAACCGAACCAGTTGTTAGTTAAAAAAACCGAATCGAACCGGTTTTTATTTCAAAAAACTTGAACTGAATTTGTTTTTTTAGAAGTAATTAGGGGTAATTATGTAAATTTTGGCCTATATGAACAAAAAAACTAAGTTAAATTAGTTCGGTTCAGTTCAAAATAATAAATCGGTTCACCACTTTTATAAACTGATTCGATTCGGTTTTTTAAACTGAAAACCATTTTGGTACAGTTTTTCCAAACTAAAAACTAGTTCGGTTCAATTTTCAAACGGTTCTAGTTCAGAATTGAACTTTGTCCACCCCTAGACAAGAGAGAAGAAAACGAGGCATAGCGCAATAAGTTACAACACTTATTACTTTTAATATGCTTTTTTTTACTTTTAACGTGCTCTTTTAATATCACTTGTTAAATTTCATCAAACGGATGTGCTTAAAATTCTCCTTTTTCACGATAAGCATTAGTTCTCATATATACACGCTTTATTATATATATATATATATATATATAAACAACTAATTGTTAAAAAAAATAGACAATTATTTATGAATTGCTATAGAATCAAAATAAAATTATAGGATGTTTATAATATAAAATTAAATCACGGATCACATTGCTCTATGTCATAACATGTTCATAAAGTATCCAAATAGGGTTCTCAAATACATCATATTATGGAGTTCGGAGGAGTAGAACGGCAACAACAAGCTAAACATTTGTGATTCTTAAAAAAACCTTGACACCATGTATCAACTCAAAATCTTAAAACAATGGATATATATGTCATTTATCTTATACATCATTCATTCTTAGTAGATATTGGATTAACCACTAACACTTCAATTCCAGCAATCTCACCTTCAAGTGTCTATCACCCACAACACTAAACTTGACCCACACTATGATCTCTTGTGGCTTTGATACCACTTATTCATAATTTGAAGGAGCACAACAACAATCCACATCTCTTATATATTCAATATTTCTTTAATTAATTGTCGATGTGAAACTAACCACCCGTACTTGAATTCCAACAATTTTACTCTCAAATGTGAGTTACATACAACACTAGATTTGATCAACACTAGGATCTCTCTCACCAAGTCAAACCATGGCCCTCAACTCAAAACCTTAAGGCAATTAGTATAGTGGTCACTTCTTATATATATACAACATTTCTAAATTCCTAGTTATGGTGGGACTAACCACTCACACTTGAATTTCAACACATTCAAGCATTTGTATTACATAATTGGAAAACTGAGATATAACTAAGACCAAAAATATGAAAAATGCTACAATGAAGAAGAAGATGGAGGAGGAAGGGAGAATGTGAAATAACAATATCGATTTACATAAAATGGGGTTTGAATTGTAAATGTTCATATTTAAAATTTTATGTTAAAAACTTAAGAAAATAACTCAAGATTGATCTTGGTTGTGAAAGACAAAAAACGAAGAACGTTCTTGGTTTCTGACCAGAAAACGGATAACGTTTTTTGTTAGTTAAATCAACAATTTAAATTATCTATTTAACTTGATAATCAAACAAAATAAATTAAATAGATAAGGGAAGAGATATCACATAGAGATATATTATGGGTCACTCAATTCGGGTTACGTCCAGTTCTCACAACCGTGAGATTTTTTACTAAGTGTTCAAAATGGAGAACGTTCCTGGTTTTTTACACCACCACTCCAGATCAACCTTGATCTATTACAATTTTAACATTTCAACCTAGAAATGATTTTTACCATCATCTTTCAGTCTTGAAAGGATTTTTACAAACACACTTAATCTAACATAAAAGATAGAGTTGAGTTACAAATGATGTGTATGATAAAAGTGTTTGGGATCTTGAAACATCTCAACACTTATTTGAGATAAATGAAAGACAAACTCAGTAAATAATGAACCAAAGATATAGTGAAGAGAGTTGGAGTTTGCTTGAAGAGTTTTTTTGACTTGTTATTTGAACAAGTGTTGCTAGATTTATAAATTAAACTCTTGCCTTCATCTTCCAATTGATCTTCAATTTATAGATGTTAAAAAACTTTGAATATTTAGTTTAAAATGAACATATCTATTGGACACACTTCCCAAGTTTCAGATATATTTTATAGCAATTAAACATGTGTTTATTTGTTGTCTAGAACGTTCTTGACAAAACGAAGAACATTCTTGCTTTTGGGTTTTATAGAAAACGTGAATGAGTGAGTGAATGAGTTGTCACATGTCAGTTGATACTATTTTGAGTCAGATTTATGCAAAACTTTCTGCAAAATATTGTAAGTACAATGTACTTGTGTCCTTACTCACAACTCATCAATTTGGAGATCAATCTTGAGGTTATTTTTGACATTTGGGCATTGATCTCGAGTTCTTGGCTTCACCAATGATTTGAGCAGTCTTGATACTCTTTAATATGTGATTTATACTGTGGAAAATTATCTCTTTTAATTTTTTCTTTAAAAGAGAATTAAAATCAGAATGTTCTTTTGTAAAACAAGAACGTTCTTTGTTTTCTGTTTTGTATGAGTGTTGGATTTTAACGGTTGTTGTGTGTTAGTCTTTTGTCTCAGAAACATGATTTGCTTTATGCAAAAAGGTGTAGCAATAGTGTCTTTGTTGTCATGATTGCCCTTTCTCATAGCTCATCAATTTGAAGATTGATCTTGATGTTTTGTTTTGCCTTTGTTGATCCTTTTTGATCGAATCTATCCAAAACAATCTTTTGTAGATTATTAACTTCTTATGTGATGAATACTGATGTTTTTTAGTGTAGATAGATGTACTTTTGTAGCCCAGCTCGATGTTAAATTACATTAGATTTTGCTCTTTGTAAACTAGAACGTTCTTGGATTAAAGCTGTGAAAATGGAGAACATTCTTGCTTTTCTGTTTTGAGTGATTGCTGGATTTTGACAATTTTGACAGCTGTTGCATGCCAAGTTTTTTTGTTATGTATGTGTGTCATTGATGCAGGGGCTTTGCCATTTCTGTCCAGTTTGTACTTGCTTACTCTAGCCATCAACTTTGAGGATTATTCTTGTTTTTTGTTCTTGATGCATTGCTTTGCTTTTTGTTGATCTTATGGAAATAATATGTCCAAAATGATCTTGAGTATATAATTATGTTCCTTTGTAATGAATACTGGTGATTTTCAATGTAGATTGATGTATTTTCGTAGCCCAAATCATTCTGGATATGTCTGGTGTTACTAATTCGTGATTTTCTCTCTTTGTGATTCGAGTAGTTTCTTTGAATCTGATTATTTCAGTTTGTTCCTTGCCAAGTGTTTATGATATTGATCTAAAATCCAGATGCTAAAACTTCTTTTAACTAGTGGAGATTGATTGATCTTGGAGCTATGATGATCATTTTTGAAACTGGAGAACATTATCCATTTTCCAGATTTTGTTAATAATTTTCTCTTTTCTTGTTTGTTCAGATTTTGCTTTTGATGGTGATTTATTCTTGCTTTACTTGGATCCTATCTTTGATTAATACACTCAAATACACATGTTAAATACCAAAACACTTAGAATCATAATTAACATTCTTAATTAACTTTTTATTTGTTTTCATCAAAATATTAAATTGAGTTTTTGTCTCAACATAATGTTTGTTTTAAATCCTAATTTTGACATTGATATGATTAGTAAAACATCCCTGTCACAATACCATTTTGATACTTATACTTCATTTAACGGTTTCAGCTCAAAACTAACGGAAGAGACCAAACTAAAAAAAGAAGTTAAGAGATCAAAATAGAACAAAAATTAATAAAGAGATCCAAACAAAACCAAAAAAATAAGATGAGTAACAAAAACTAATTTAAACTATAAAATAAGAAATCATCATTTCTTAAAAAATGAAATGGCATGGATATTTTTTTAGGAAAATTTAAATATATTAACAATATTTTTTCGAAGTACCTCGAAAAAGCAATTATTACATGTTATATGTTATGTGTGTATCAAATTAATAAATATTGAATTTGTTATATACTTTAAAAATATGTTAATATGTACTGCTGAATTTTTCATTTATTTAGAAAACTAGAGAGTATCTGACCCGATATGCAAATTGGATAAATTTCTATCATCAATTACCTGCTAAACACATGACTATGATTAAAAATACAAATATTATATATACATCATAATATTATAAACGTAATCATTAAAAGATGAAAACTTATTTTATGTTTCTATACATTGATAGCAACAAAATTTGTATTTAATTATTTATTCAAATTCATTGAAATTCTTTTTATTGAAAATTGCAAATGTTAAAGTTAATGATTCGAAAAAAAATATGCAAGTTATCAATTCATTTTGCCTTTTTTTTGTTTGTTTTGTTTTGTATAATATAAAAAAAAAACAAAAAAACAAAAAAAAAGATAACATCTTAATAAATGAGAAAGACCAAAAGACGTGTGTGATCACAACATACAAAGCCACAAATTATACATGTTTGGAATCCCTTGTTGTATCTCTTCCATTACTATTGTATGCAAACTATTGCATGACATTATCTATTTTAGTAAATTAAAGTGATGGAGTAATATTTGGTGTACATTATTCTTTTCATATCATATTGAGAACTTTCAATGATAAATTGGTTTTCCATTATTTGTTGAGTGTTTTTTTTTTGTTTGCACAATCATGTTGATAAAACAATCCCATGAACAAGCATGTTATGAACTTTTGCCAACTTAAATGTTGGCATACACTTCAAGCAACTCAAAGTTAAATAAGTTCAATATGTTCACATGGACTAGGTTTTAATTGCAAGTGAAATATGCACTGTTCATATATTGTAGTGAGAGTCAAATATTAAGTGTTTGCTACATCTTTCATGCTTAATTTATGATCTTTAATGAAAAATAAAATATAAAATGAATGAATACAAGATGTTAGTGAATGTTTTGAATACATTTTCATCTAGATTGAATCATGCGAGTTAAAGTTTAATCGGTAATTAATAACTTATCTAAGTTTTGCAACCAACAATAATATATATCATGTTTTTGTCTTTATTATTATGGTTTCTTTTTTGTTTTATTTTCAAGGTAATAAATTCTATTTTTCTATTTAGTTCATGTTGAACAATGATTAGTTTCAAGGCGTCAATGTATGTTGAGGATATGAATGAAAGCACGTGCTAACTTTTGTCACTTCACTTATGATAACTATTCATTTTTTTTTTATTTATTTTTTTTTTTTAGATTTTTTCTTTCTTATTCCAAGTTTTTTGTACGATTCATATAGGTTTTTTTTTTAATGAATTAGGCTATTGTTTGCTTTTATTTACCAATGTATAGTATAAGTTTATTGATTTATTTTTTATGTTTTCTTTTAGTTCAAAATGTATCAGTAAGCCTATAAATTTTATTTTGTTAATCATCGTTTTATTTGTTTTTCTCGAAATTGATATGAACCCCAGTGTGCTTTTGCGTTCAATCAACTTGATCTCCTAAAATTTTCTATGTTGTTTGCAAGAAAACTATGAATTGGAGATATCTATATTGCAACCAGTTCATAATTTAGAGCTATATATATTTCAGTCAAGTCTGTGAGGTAGCTATGAATTGAATTAATAAAATATATATAATTTGTATTATTGTTTTTTTAGTAACATTGATTATTATTGTTATATAAGAATGTACTATAAAAATATAGTATAACATATTGTTAGTTAATCAATAGTGTTTTATAATATAATAGTTAATTAAATAAAATAACATACTCTATATTGTATTAGTTAATTAATTAAAAGAGCATGCTAAATAATTAATTATTATAAGAACATCATCTATCCTATATAATACATTACTATCTCATATTATACTAAAAATAAGGACGTTATAATTGAAATTAAACCTTAAATAAATTATATACTATATTATACTAATTTTAACAAATTATATACCTATATTATACTAAACTATACGTACAATAATATATAATAAAATAGATTATTTACTAATATGTCAATTCTATACTCTAATTGCAATGTGGTGCTTCTATTTTTTAAAGACAAAAAATCATATGGTCCTCTAGATAATGATCATCAAACGACGCAAGATCTAGGTGTTGCTCTTCTTAATGTTGAAAGTGATCTTCAAAAACAAAATCATCATACACAAGATCATTTTGTTCCTCTTATAGGATGTAATCCTCAAACATAGAATCATGTTGCTCCTCCTATAACATATCTTAAACTCACGTTGAACATGATCCTCCTGATGCTAAATCTCAGGTTGTGTCAATTGTTGCACCCCTTCGTTCCTACCTCTTCTTTTATCAATAACATGTTTTTTATTAGATTGAATAGGAGGTCAAACTTGAGAAAGTTATATAGTGTTTTTCACTTCTTACTAAAAAAAAATAACAATGTAAAAAAATGTAAATAATTGTATTAGAAAAAAAGTAATTTGGAAAATTCATTTTTCTGAATTATTCGATAGCTATTTTCAACCAAAAAATTCATTTTTTGAATTTTTTATAGTTATTTTGTGTATCGAAAAATTCAAAAAAAATTCATTTCTGTGTAATAAATAACTACTATAAATTTTATTTTCAAATTTTCTAGTTCACAATAACTACCGAAAAATTCGAAAATTAAATTCTTCAGTCCAAATATTTCAAGAAACAAAAAAAAGAAAATATTTTTGGAAATTTTGAAATGGGGGTATATTTTAATGTCTAAATTTTATTTTTACTTTTAATATTGACATGGGATATTTTAGGAAGTTCATGGACTAAAATTATAAATGTGGGGGTGCAGGTCTAATTGATGGTAAAACAATTGGGCTATTTTGGACTAGCCCGACTAACAATAATCAGTCGCTTTTCAGGTTTTTTTTTGTTTTTTTTACCACATGAATGTTTTTTTTGGGAGAAATTTTAATGCATATTTGTAGATAATTAAAATAGTTTACTCGGTATAGATTAAAACATACTTAGATGCATTTTTTTATGTGTTTTTTACATAATTCTTACTATAAAATATATATTTTACAATCATAATAAATTTTGATAAATTTATAATTAGTTAAGTGAAAAATCATATGAAAAGTATTTAAGAAAATACACTTAATATAAATTTGGGTTTTACCTCATTTAGACCGAATGTGTTTTAGAATGGGTTGTACCAGCAAAATGAAATCTCGTGAAATTGTCAGTGGCCCAATCCATTTATTAGTTTGGCCCAGTGGGTTATGCCAATTTGACAGCATATGAGAAACAATTTGTATTGAATCAATTAATTTTATATTTAGAGTGTATTCAGATATCTTTAGATCATTGTACTAAACAATAAAATCACTTAAGTCTCGATTAATTTGTAAAAGAAAAAATATTTTATTTTAAAAATTTATGTTAAATTTACTTACTAACAAAAAGATAAAAGACTTTTTTAAAATAAATAATTGTCTAATTTCTTAAAACAATTGAAACGTCAAAAAAAAAATTTAATTATTTTCAATAATGTATATTTATTAATTAGCATTGCAGCTTCTCGTAATAACAATAGGTCACCTAAAAAGTCTTTCATAAGTGTAAAATGATCATATGTTTAAAATACTAAAAAATGCAAAATATTTTCACAAAAGTAATGTTGTATAATTTTGCTTATATCTCTTCTAATATTTTGATATCATCATACCTCAAGGATGAGTTTTGTACAACACACCCCTCGAATTTTACTTGCCACCCCCAGTCATGAATAAAAAACTATTTTACTCTCCATCTCATTTATAAAAACTCAAAAAAAAATTTACTTTCATTTTTCACCAACTCATTCGAAAGTTTCAAATATTCGAATCTGATCCAACTCATCCTTCGAAATTTTGAAAGTTTCGAATTTCAAAAGTAAAATTTGAAACTTTGCATGTGTTGAAATATTCGAAATGCATGCCTCGAAAATTTTGGAAGATTCGAAACCAGAACATTCAAAACTTTGCATCAATGTGAAAAGTTCGAAATGCCTTCCTCGAATGTTTTGAAAGGTTCGAAACAAAAAACTTTTGAAAGTTTATTTGATTTAGAAAGTTTCGAAATGGTGAGAGGATGAAGGCAAGGAAACTTTCGAAATGGAGTTTGAAAGTATTAAAGTTTTGAAATTGATGTTGAAAGCTTCGAAATGCATTTCGAAAGTTATGAAATGGAGCAAATTTTTGAAATGTATTTGTTTTTTCTTTAATTACATTATTTTTTTATTGTTTATAATTTTCTTTTATATTTATATATTGATATGTTGCAGTGCCTAGGACGAGAGGTGCGTTTGGCCAAATTATTTGCAACATTATAAGTGGTGATATAGATGATGGTGCAGAGAGAATTCCACCAACAACATCAAATAGACGACAAAACGAAGCAAATCGTCCAATTAGGCAGCGTCGTCGAAGACAAGACATCCATGATGATGTCGTCGAATCTATTGCACATGCACATATGGAGGAGGATGTCCCTAAGCCTCAGATGGAGGAGGATGTCGCTGAGCCTCAGTTGGAGGAGAATGTCCCTGAACCTCAGATGGAACATGCTGATGATGCTGTTGCACATGCTAGATTCCCGGGAGGACCGATGGTGAGACATGTGTTACACAATATGAGCACCACGTGGCTAGTAGGCTATGGGAAGGAGATGTATATTTCAATTTATTTAATTGAAGTCTATTTAATTCAAGTGTTTATTGAAATATATTTATTAAATTATTCATTTAAATATATTTAATTAATTGTTTATTTAAATTTATATATTTAATTATTAAATTAAGTTTATTTAAATAATTGTTTAGTTAAATTTATTTAATCAATTTATATAAATTAAGTATATGTAATTAATTGCTTATTTAAATGTATTTATTGAATTATTTATTTAAGTTTATGTAATTAATTGTTTAATTTAAGTATATTTGTTGAATTATTTATTTAAGTTTATTTAATTAATTGTTTATTTAAATTTATTTATTCAATTATCAATTTAAGTTTATTTAATTTATTTATTAAATTATTTGTTTAAGTTGATTTAATTAATTGTTTATTTAAATATATTTATTGAATTATTTATTTAAGTATATTTATTGAATTATTTATTTATTGAATTATTTATTTATTTAATTAATTGTTTATTTAAATT
>JBBPBS010000968.1:16782431-16812791 GCA_037974835.1 Cicer judaicum
GATGTTGTCGGAAATGAAAATATGAGTGTATTTGAGTTATAGATTTGATAAAACTTACATTATATTGAAGATCATTATTAATTTTATGAGTTTTGGTTAAAAAATTTGATAATTTTTTTAAATTTTTGTATAAAAAAGAATAACATTATTGAAATTTTAAAACATAAAATATCAAATTGTCACTTAAAATTAAAATAAATGACAAACTCAAAAAGAAAAAAAAAGATAAAAGACTAAAACGTTATCTGAAATTAAATTAATAGACAACGAATGTAATTTAATCAAATATTTATTAGATAAAAATATATTGAAGTAACAAATAAAAGTGCACGAAAAATAAAGAAAAGTGTCCAAAAATATATTATAATAGAATTAGTTTCAATTATATGTTAATTTTTTTTTAGATTTAATTACATCATAGTCCCTCCTATTTTCATCCTCTCTCCATATCGGTCCATCCGTTTAAAAATTCTCATAACATAATTTAAATAATTTGATATATAATATAATTATATTTTAAATAACAAAATTTATTAAACTTATTTATATAAATTTATTAATTAGTTGATTAAATGTGTCAAAATAAATAACGCATTTTTAATATTTTACTTAAAAAATATTTTAAAAAAAACTAAAATTTTAATAATAAAATCAAATAAAATATTAAAACTCACGCGGTTGAGTAGATGTGTGAAAATAAATAACGTTTTATATTATTTTAACAACTCATTCCTATAGATAGAATTAAAAGTCATTTATGTTTATATCATTAATTTAATTTTGATATATATTTTTTTAAATTTAATGTATTTTTTATTCAAGTTGTTATTAATATGATTTACTATTTTTAATTATAATTATTTTTATCATTATTATTTTTATTAAATTTTATTTATTAGATTTAGAAAGAAAATTGGAGAAAGTTGTCAATAAAATATAATTAAGGGGCTAATTTAACTACAAAATAGGATATAATTTTTATAATAATACAAACTTATCTATATATGAGGGAGTGGTTAAAATAATACAACACATTTTTTATTTTGACACATTACATAACTGCATTTTGTTCCCTTCAATTTAATGTGTTTTACTTTATTTTATTAATAGTATTTTAATTATTTAATTTTTTTAATTATTTTAAATTTATTAAATAATTAATAGTTCAATTGTTAACAAAATAATATTAAGTGCTAATTTAAATGTAAAATAAAAGTGAATTGTTAAAATAATATAATAGGTTATTTATTTTCGCACATCTACTAAACTACGTTAACTTTGATATTTTATTTGATTTTAATATTAAAATTTTAGTTTTTTTTAAATATTTTTTTAATTACATTAATAATATTATATTATTATTATTATTTAAATTTTGTGGTGTTTATTATATCAGAATAAAAATAGGAGAATTTCGTTAAGAAGATACAAGCGTATTGCTATTTTATCGACAAAATATTAAGGACGTGTTATTTATTTTTGTCTATTTAGTTAATTGTTTAATTTTTTTTTCAATTTTATATATTTTATTTTATCAATAGTATTTTGATTTTTAAATATTTTAATTATTTATAATTTATTTAATAATTAATAACTAAATTATTAAAATAAAATAAAAATTATCTCAATTGTCACATCTCGGGATTACAACATCCTAAACTTAAAAAAATAAATTATTCGTCAATCGCGATAAAGAGTTTAAAAAGTAAGAAAATTTGATTTTTTTTTTTCCTTTTCTCGAGTAATATGTTAAAAAGTTTATAAAAGTTGAATAATATAATAAAAAAATCCGAAATAAAATGAAAGGTTAGTTAGCTCTTTTGCAAATTAATGAAGTAAATTGAGCAATGATTACAAATTTGAAGATGGATCAGCATGTTGACACAAAAGATATTATAAAAGCTACACTTATTTTATCTCTCTCAACATAGAAGAGATGTTTAATGGTCAAAAGAGTATCCTTAGAAATGTGAATAGTATTCACTAACAATATGTCTTGAAAGGAGGAAAAGAAAAGCACGGATGTCAAATTATGTTCCCTCGTTTGCCTGTCATTTGATTGAAAAGCAAAGCATGACAATGTGTGTGCTGCAATTTTTTTAGCATGACAATAGAGGTTTCTTTATTGGTTATTTTACTAACGAACATCTTAAGTGTGTTTGGTAGAATGGAAATAAAAAAGGGAAGGAAGAGGAGTTGAGAGTAGAGAAGTAGATACATAATTGATTAAAAGGAAGAGGATAAGAAACTTTTTAATAATTTTATGGTGGTGTGAAGAAGATGAAATAAATTTTAAATTATTTTTTAGTATAATAAAACTCATTTCCTCGCCTCCAAACTCTAAAATAAATTTAAAGATATTTTGCTCTTTATCCTTTTTAAAATTTGAATTAAACACACAAATTTAAATATTTTTTCTCTCCTTCCAATCCCTCCAATCAAACACACCATATGATCTGTTTGGATTCAATATATGAAAATGAAAGGTGAGATGATTAAATGACTTTTATCTAGTTTTGGTTCCTCCCCTGAAAATCCCAGAACAAACACAAATACTATGAAAGGTGAGATGATTAAACATTCCATGCTTCGCACCCCCTCTTCTCCGCTCCATCTACATACTTATGAGCAAACACATCACAAGGGCTCTTGTTAAGCAATCACAAATATAAACTTTATTTTTAAAAACATCAAAGTTTAAATTTTTAAATATTAATGGCGCAACTTTCAATATAAGACACTTGTTAGCATTTGTCACAATTTTACTTTATTTATTTATTTATTGTTTTTGTGCAACCACATATTAATTCGACGTGGTAGTGCGGTGTTTTATGTTCTTGATTCGTTGTGATGATTTTTTTGTTTAAATTAATCAATTAATTTTGAATAAATATAAATTTAATTAATTATTTTAAAATTGTTTCAAAAACATGAATAATCAAACATCTCAATTTTATTATTTTTTTAGACTTTATTAAATTTTATAAATATTTTTTTTACGTTATTTTGTCTAGATGCACCAAGTTTGATTGCATAAATCTTTGAGTATTAATAATTTTGAATCGTAATATTATCAATAAATATAATTTATATAATTTAAATGAATGTACGTTGTTTTAAGTCAAAAAATAATAATAAAATATTAATAATTTTTCTATCCATTTGGTAATATATATATATATATATTCTTCCCCTCTCTCGTACCAAACCACTAAAGAATCGTCTTGTTTTGTATTTATTTTCGCCTCTTGCCTCCTGCCACACAAATGACTAGTTACTTATAGAGTAAATCATTATTAATTAAAATCCACATAATTCTGATCAAATTTTTATACAAATTTTAATGAATAAAAAATAATATATTAAAAAATGTGTGGTAAAAAAAATACTTTGTGAACATTATTGATTTGTAAATTTATGATCTCATAAAGTTTGACAGTCATAATTTCAGAATTGAAAAGTGTGGTTTCCTCTTGATTATGGGAATGGGTTGAATAGGTGTTGGAAGAGTACAACAGTTGTGCAGCAATAAAATAGCAGGGTCTGAAGAACCAAGAAAGTAGTACACGAAATATCTGGAATAAAATTATGTGCAAATGCAATATTGAGACAACTGGGCTAGCTTGACCCTAGCTTTGCACAGATAATGGTAAGCAACATCCAGCTATTTGATTAGATATTACTAGCTTAGCTATATGCAATAGACTTGTCCCCTTTAATTTTGAATTGAAAGAAATTGGCCTCACTCAATTTAAATAAATTTCAACACCACTATCATTCCAAAAATCTATCTCAGGCCTGCCTTTAGATTTCCGTGTTTCAAAAATATTCCATTTTTAAATTTTAAATTTTAAATTAATTGAGTCCTTTATTTTATCTTTTAAACTATATCAATTGGGTTTTTTATCCTTTATATTTTATATTTTGAGATGGTACTTATTAATTGTGAAAATTACACTAATATGATCCTTTTGAGTATATTATTTTTAGATTAGTTATATTTATTTTCTTTTATCATCTTTTTATTGAAATAAGTGATTTTATATATATTTAAATTTTTATCGTATTTTTTATTTATAATTTTATTATTTTAATATAATATTATTTTGATTTTTCTTTCGTTGTAGTATTTGATTTTAAATTTAAAAATCATCTTCAAATTAATATAAATTTAATAAATTATTTCACATCTTCAACATTGTAGCTCTAGAGACATATTAATTTATAAATTTTGTAATATTTATAAATATTTCTTTTTTATACTATTAGCTTTTTGATATTGTGGTTTATGAATTTGTTCCCTAATTTATTTTTCATTTTTAGCAATTTTAAATTATATTTTTGATTGATATAATTTTTTATTTGATGAAAATTATATATATTGTTTACATAATTTTTATAAGCAGTTTTTTTAATCAAAATTATATATTACATATACCAATGTACGTACTTCAATTAGTTACATCAAATTTAACTCTTTTAAATAAATGATTCCAAACAACCCGTTTAGTTCATTACCAATCCCAATAATTTTGAACCATATGTGCAAGTAATCATCCGCATAAAGTTGTCTTCACTTGCATTACAATATTTGCATGTTCCTCTACAGTGCATATTATAAACACTTTATATAATTAATTGTTGCGAAATACTATAAACACCAAACACTTTAAATATAAAGAATTTATTACTACATTAAAACTAAATATAAAAATTAAAAAATATTATTAATAATAACTATTTTATAACACTCTCATTTAAGATTTAAACTCTATTATTTAATTTATAACTAATACTAATTTTGTTTGCTTAATATCTCTTTAAAAATATTTTTTTAAATTATAAAAGTTAAGCTTTTATCGTTAAGATAGACTCATGGGCAAATAAAAAAAAGCCCAATCCCTCGTTTTCCTCGTACTGTCTATCTAAACTTCTATATATACTATCTGTGATTCAATTATTTCTCCATCTATTTTGTCATATCTCACATCACACCCTACACTAGCTAGCTAACTAGCTATTTCGTGTAAAAAATAATCTTGAACTACAATCCACATGTAGTCTTATCTAGATAAACAAGAGAGTTTCTATTTTTGCTCAAAACAATTTTTTATTAGTATTACGTTGTAACATGGAAAACTGTTTCTATAACCAATTACATTTATTTGAGCGAGGCTAGAGACAAGAGATTTATATGTTCCTTCCTTATCTTATGTTTTAAGTTTTTCGTAGTTTCTTTGGTTAGTTTCATGTGGCTTCTCGTGATCTTGGTGGAGTAATAATGAAAAGAGGATTGAAGGGGCTCACTTCAGTCCAGTTCGAGGCGGTAGAAGATGATTGAAATTTAGCTGCTGACTCGTTGATTCAAGAGTTCGTCATTTAAATATGATGTGTTTCTGAACCAACGATGCAGGAGCTGCATTCAGTCGTCACTGTCACGTCTTGGACTGAAGGGGCCTCTTCATCTTCCCTATATATATACACTATCAAAATATGTCACTATAATATTTTATGCTTAAATTCTTACTTATGAATTATTTGTAATAAAATTATTATAGCTAGACCATATATGAATATTGTTTATAAATTATTTTTTGTGTTGTTTAGCTCATAATTAATTTGCAGCTTGTGACCTATCACATATTCTGGATCACTTTGTGTGTGGTCTTGATCAAGAACACATTTTCCAAGTGAAAAGTAATGTTGATCACAATTAATATTGCGAATGAAATTGAAATTATAGAAATCTACTTCATTTTGTAGATTAATTCTATCGCCTAATTTCATCATATAACATTTTACATGATATTAATATTTAATCATCTTGTATTAATTATTGGCAGTAAGAATCTCTCCCATTACAACAAGGAGGAAATTCAATGGCTGTTGCGCGAACGAGAGAAGCTAGTTGTAGCAAGATCTCACTTTCAACTGGCTAGTACACTCTTTTTTTAAAGTCATTTTGGCAAATTTAATTGGACAGTGTAAATATATATATATATATATATATAAATTATTTTATTTTTTTATTTTTTTTTTCTTTCAGAAATGTCAAGATTTATTGTAATTTTTTTTAACAAAAGAAATGTGGGGTGAGGGATGATGTTTCAATGGAAATGGATCCAAATATTGGAAATTTGTCTCGTGCATTATGATTTTATATTAGGAAAATGCTAAAATTTCTAATAAAGTACTTCCTCTTTTAATTAAATTTTATTTTTATTTTATCCACAGAGACCAATTTAGAGGAGTAACCATGATATTGATGGTGTCTGTATCCCCATTAAGTGGATTCAATAGACTCTCACATTTTACTTTTTAAATACTATTATTATTATTATGGATTTAGATATATTAATGAAGTTGACTATGAGTATAAAAATATTTGATATAGATAGTGGATCACAATTATAAAAATAATGTGATCATTTGTCTCAATGACGGTGCATAATTTGTTTTTTTCATAGATCTAAATGTAAATTTATAATGTTATTAAAAGTATATAATTTTATTACTTATTTTTGGTTAATTCAAAAATATTATCTTTCAATAAATTTATAAAATATTTACGCTACCAAATTTAAAGTTTATTTTGTTGATGTATCAAATTGAATGATTAATAAGTTAACAAGTTATTAAATGGTGTGACAATATATATGTGAATTAAACTTTAAAGAAATACGTAGTAAGAATATTAACCAAGCAATTTTTTATTAATGCAAATAGGGATTGTGAAACAAATAAATAGCCCATAAAAAGGCGATTATACAAATTTTGTGTTGGCAACCCCTCGTGTCCCATAACACCACTCAACGTGAAAATGAAATGAAATGTAAATTTAATAGTCCACTACATTCAAGATACCTCATTCGTGTGTTTCATAAGAGAACTTTCCCGTATTATTTTACTATTTTTTAATATTATATTGTCCCAAAATTATTGAATTTTAATTAAAATTTATTTTGTAATTAAAAGAAACTTATTTTTAACACAACACGAATTTGTATATGCACTTGTCTATAATTATACTTTGTGCCCTCGTTGTTACATTGCATAAAGCCGTAGGAACAATAAGTTGTGGTGGGCTTAGACTCTTGATGCATCATCATGATGGGTTGTGCCAATTTCTCATCCCATCAAATAATGTAAATTTGACCTCAGTTGAATTTGGAAATAGTTAGTGGATCTCCATTTAAACTTCAAATTACACAGGTGTTGAATTATTATTTTTTATGGAAAAATATCTATTTATTTCATTAAAAATCAAGTACTCAATACAAGCATCAACATCAATAATCAAATGAGAACAAACATTAGAAATTGACCTTCGTAGCTTGTTGATTGTGAAGGAAGTATCCTACGTTCAAAAGTCAAAATAACAAACTTGATGATATATTGACATATTGTGTTTAAAGGTGTCCTCCACCAACTTTGTATCCATCTAAAAAATAACATTAGTCAAACAAAGCTCTCACATCCATTCAATTGTTGCCTTTATAGTGTGTAAGTTTCTCCAAAATTATGATCAATAATCGGTAGGATACAAAGGTTTTTGCTCCCATAAACAAACCAAACTCGTCTTAAGGCATAAACCAATATCCACATGATTACGTTGTACAGTTCTAGAATTATTGATAAATATCAACAAATTTATCGTTGATTAGATCAAAGGAATATTGTACGTGCGTATGGGCTAGCCAAGTTCCTCACTACATGGATTTCAAAATGCAAATTAGGAGTTTCTAATTTTTTTTATAAACAGTTTAATTAAATATTTATAAAATAAATGTCTATTATATTAATGTTTACATATAAACATTTTTATTGCTAAAAATAAATTAAATTCAACTGTTTTTATATAAGTTATAAATTATTTTTAAAAAATTATCATGTTAATCTACGAAAATAAATTGAAAATAACTTACTTACATGTTATAAATTATCTCCATTAACTATTCTAACAAAGTTGTGCCCCTTTCCTCGAATAAAGTTGGAGATAGGAGTGGAATTAGTCTTCCCACACTCCGGCAAGGTCCTATCTCCGATAATATTACCACAATATTATAAACACACAAATGATGTACAAATACGACCTCTTTTGGTTACCTTTTAATTTTAATTTTTATTTTTAACACCAAAATAATATCAAACAAAATAATACAATTTATTACTTTTATACCTATTATTTATTTTTTTAAAATCAATTGCAATGAGGTTTGTAGAGATAGAGATAAAAGAAAAAATATTCGAAGAAGAACAAATATGAAAATGTGAGACATGTTAAGGGACATAGATAGTTGGCAAAAAATCACTCTTCACCCTTTCTCTAACTTTCCTAAATGCAATTAGATTTCCCTTAACCACGTTCTCATATACGAAAAAAGTATAATATTTTAAATAGTAAATTCACTCATTCTAAATTTATATATATGTACAATGAAAAAAATAAGGTATTGGGGGTATACCTTGGAGGTGTCAAAATGAGTTAGAACATGTGAGCTAACCAGTCTCAACACGGTACACGAATTGGGCTAGTTATATACAATTCGGTTCGGCCCACTTAATTAGCGGGTTGAGCAATCGACCGGGCCAGCCCGGTTTATCGTAAAAACTAAAACAAAACAAAAACACACAACGCGCATGATTTTGTTGAAGTAACGAAATCAGTATCACAAGTATTCTCTCCTCTGAACTGAACACTTAACGAACCCTAGCGCAGTCACCACCGCCACCACCACCTTCAGCCACCGTCTACCGTCTCAGGTTCGCTTCCTTTTCTTCTTCTCTTTCGTCGTATTGTTTCTCTGATTTTTACTAGTTGTGTGAAAATTTAGTATTGTTCATTCTTTTTAGGGTTTTCTTAGTGAGATGGGGACCAAGGCAAAGAAAGCTATGAAGAAGAGTTTGAAAAAGGCCACTGCTATTAAACCGTCTCAGGGTGCTGATTTTTTGGTATGTCAATATCATCACACTTTTTCTCTCAAGTTTTTTTTTTAATTTGTTAATTTATTTGATTTATTTCTTTCTGAATTGGTGTAGCCGTTGGAAGGCGGTCCTGGTCGCAAAATTCCGGAACAGAAACCACTTGAGAATACTTCTTCGGTTTTGTATATTGGCAGGATTCCACATGGG
This sequence comes from Cicer judaicum, assembly GCA_037974835.1. Classification (NCBI taxonomy): domain Eukaryota; kingdom Viridiplantae; phylum Streptophyta; class Magnoliopsida; order Fabales; family Fabaceae; genus Cicer; species Cicer judaicum. The sequence goes on from JBBPBS010000968.1 coordinate 16,791,564, forward strand.
TTCTATGAGAAGGAGATGGAAGGTGATTGTAGTTTTTGTTTTGTTTATTGTTCTATCAAATTTTAGATTGTTATTTAGCTGGAATGATATTGTGTTCATGAATTCGTTTTTTGCAGCTTATTTTGGACAGTTTGGAACTATTAAAAGATTGAGAATTGCCAGAAATAAAAAGGTTAATTCATAACTTGTTTCTCATTGTGCCTTTTGTTTGCTTACACATGTATGAACATGGCTATGCTTTGTGTCTTGCTTTGTTTACTTATCTAGTTATTGTGCGTGGTCAATGAGAACTACAATGTTGATTTCAATTTTTCTAAATTGTTTCAATCTAATGAATATCTATTTTACCTTTTCATTTAATGATATTTTTTTAAAGAGAATTGCAAAATGTTTAAATTTGTTGTTAAATAGTTCTCATGATTCTCAGCTCCCTTCTCTTAGCACCCATTGCCTTGAAGATAAAGCCTTTCTTTACCTGGGTTTAATACTTCTTGACTTTATGAATGTTTTTGACACCCATGCCATTTAGTTACTTTACTTACTTGAATGCATGGTTTCAACAATATTTAGTTTGTTATTTACTTTGTATTTTTTATGATAGATATTGCTCCTTGTCGATTGATATTGATCATACATTTTTTTATGCTTAACAGACTGGAAAATCAAGACATTTTGGGTTCCTAGAATTTGAATCTCCCGAGGTTAGAGCTATTTCAACTGTCTGATTATTGTTGCACTTTGAAATTTGGCTATTATCTTTGTTGCAAACTCTTGTTTACGCTAATATTTCTTTGGTTTGTAGGTAGCAAAAATTGTAGCCGATACTATGCACAATTATTTGCTTTTTGAACACCTTCTTCAGGTTTTTGTTGTACCTTCAGAGGATGTTCATCCCAGATTGTAAGTTTGTAATTAGTTAATTAATTGTTAATCCGTATGTATTTTCTTTTGAGTCTTCATATCAAGTTTTTCTTAATGCTAGACTGTTATTTTGCCTTCTCTATTTTGTTGTGTTAAAAGAAATAATTTATTATGAGAAAATATCAAATTCTATTGGAGGATCAAGAATCCCATGGTGGGGGTGGGTAGGGGGATAGGCTATAATCGTAGTGAAATCAGCTCACAATCTTTTCTATCCCTCTAGATATAAGATAAATATGATATTCATTGTGGTTCTGTATTGAGATGATACTGGCAAAATTGCAGGATTAGGTCTATTAGTTTGTGTATGCTTTCTCCCAAGACGCGTAGTTTGATGCCTTCCCCCAAGATATATTAGAGACCTACTAAATAGACGATATGCTGCACTCAGTTAGGAAAAGTATTGTATCCCAATATATACAGGAGGGAAATGTCTAGCATTGCCTTTTCACCAAATACAGCACATGTCTGAAAAAAGAGTAAAACTCTCGAGCATTTTCTTGTGTTCTTGTTCCAAAGGATGTAAGATGACATATCTTGTGAGTTTAGTTTTGTTAGAAATCATAAACCAATAAAACGACATTGAAGGTTAATAGTAGTAGATAACATTTAAGCGGGAAATTTCAATATACTCAGTATTTCTAATCTGAATTATAGCTAAAACTGAAAACCGATAAAGAAGCAACTATTTACAGATAAGAGGGACAGTTATAAGCTGTTGAGCACATTTGGAGCTGTTTAATTTTGTTGATTAAAGAATCCTTGCATCTACATCAATCAGCAGCTGGTTATGTAACCAGGCTGCAATACAAATAAGTCCCAAGGTCATATACTGTACAGAATACAATTATAAACCATCATAACAGAAATTGTAAACAATAGAAGTGTAACTTGAAATAATGATATTTTATTTTTAAATGCTTTTCCCGAGGTAAAATAATGTTCCTTTCCTTCATATTATCTAGAAGAATACATGAAATAATTAGATTTTTCTTTGTAGATGGAGAGGATTCAATTACCGTTACAAGCCCATTGACTCTCTCCAAATTGAACGAGAGCGACATGACAAGGTATGTATTGCGATGAGGAAGTATATGTTTTGGCTTTTGATAAAATTGTGCTGTATAAAAAGAAAGTGTGTTCATTATTTTTGTCATTTCAGGAAAGAACATTGGAAGAACACAAGAAGTTGGTGGATAGGATTGTAAAACGTGACAAAAAGCGACGTAAAAGGATAGAGGCTGCTGGCATTGATTATGAATGTCCCAATATTGTGAGCTTTTTTGCCTTTATTAAATTTTGATCTGTTGTTTTGATAGTAATCTTGAATTTTTCTCATGTTATGTCTCATGGCTGTTGCAGGTGGGTAACCTCCAATCTGCTCCAAAGAAGATAAAATTCGAAGACTGAGTAGGTAACATGGTTCCTTTTTATAAAAATGACTATTCACGATTTCACCTCATCAGCATAGAGAATGTATCTTCTCGTGTTTACTTTTACACGACCTAATAATGTTAATATTGTGTTTATTGCTCTTAGATTTTTAGCAAGCAATTTCTTTGAATGTTGTTGGATATTGAGAGAGGGATCCAGAATGTTTTTCAGCATAAAGTGATATTTTAATTGGGGGATACATTTTCCCTCAGCATATGTTGTACTTATGCTTGACGTTTCTCCCAATGTATTTTTGCTGTTCAACTTGCAACAAAACAGATGATTTTGTTGAATATGCTGAATTTATTGTGTGAATACATTTTAACTGATTTTGTTTTGTTACCTTTTTTTTTTCCGTAGATGAAGGCTGATGATGGTCTACTATGTCTTGAGGAATCACAAGAAACAGTGTGTTTTAGGGGTTTAAGAATTACTAATGAACTATCCTCTTTGTAGGAGCAAGAGACTCCAATTTTGAGACTTTCTATACATTATATTATGAAAAGTTTATGTAGAATTGTTTGTTATTAACCATTTAATATATTCATTAGTTTTTGTTGCAGTAATCTCCTTCATTATGCCGAATTGTAAAAAAAGAATTCCCTTTATATATGCCTGAACCGTAGGTTATTAGCAAGTCCAAAATGACACATTTTATTGGATTTGGATACTTAAGATCTATAATTGGTTAGACTGTGTTGATAGATCGAAGTATGATTCCATTGGTGAGTTCTGTACCACTTAAACTTGCTTAAGTATGGATAAAAATTCATTGAAATTATCTTGTGCTCAGGATAAACTTACATGACATACAACATGTCCCGTGACAGTAATGAATGAAATAAAAAACGAGTTTTATTAGGGCGGTGCTCCACGTATCTCAAAAACCACAAAATAGTCTCAGATTGCAGGCTCATCACAACGAAGCACAATTGTTTGTGGCCTCTACCATGTTTGGTCTATGATTTATTTTTTTGGTTTATGTCTGGCCTACGGTTTATTATAGATTTTTTTTCGGCCTGACTTGATCTTTTTAATAGCTTAGTCTGGAAACTTTTTTAAAAGCCTTATTCATATTAAAATATTTAAATATTTTACTCATATCACTTGATTAATTAATTGAACGGTTATCAAATATAAAACGACTATTAAATATAAAATCGCTAATAATAAAAATAATATTAATAAATAATAATATTAATAAATAATAAAATATATATAGGTCGAGGTCAGGCCATAGGCTTTTAGCGGACGGTCTAGCCTATTCTCTTGTCAGGCTTAGTAGTTTTTTTATAAGCCTGAGAGACTAGGCCATAGGGCTCTAACTAACGGACGATCTAGCTTATTTCCTTTTCTATCTGTATCCCTCACTTTGACAATTGTTCTCAAAGTCCACACCAAACCCTTTTCTTGCATTTTTGCTTTCCATGTTCTACTGATGTGTTTTCCTTCTTAATTTAACTTAATTGGTGTTATCTTGAGGCAGAATAGCATTTGTTAAATTTTGAGGTGCTAAATTCTTTTATTTTGTAACTGCATACCATACTTATTGTTAAATTAAATTTTATTATATAGATTATGGGCTTATTTATTTTCTTGTAAAAAATATTTTCAAATTGTATTTATAGGTCAATTATTTCTGAAATTTTTATGTAAAGCAAAACTAATTAAAATATGTCTTCCATGATAAAAAAAATATAATTGCATCATTAATTGGGTCTGCCAATCTATTAAATGCATATAACTACCCTTATAGAGCACTTAAATTATATCTACATCTAACTTCTATGAAAGCTTCGGGTAAGATGAGGATTTTTCTTGCCCATATAATCCAAATCAGGAAGGAAGAAACACTCCTTTCTTTTTCTTGATTCCCTTTCTTTTTCTTTATTTCACTTTAAGCAAAAGAAATAGATGTGAAAGCAATTAACTTTTAAGTAAGAGTTACCCCTAATAATTCTTAAGCCGCATCATAATTTTGAATTTGTTGAAAAACGAATGGAGAAAATTTAAGTTTAAATATTAATTGTAACAATTTTTTGTCATCTTTCCTTATCTTTTGATTGAACTATAAATTACAGATGTTTCATTCCCTTATAAACCAAAGAGTTTAAACTAAAAAAATGAAAAATTTAATCAAACAATAAAAAAAAATATAACTACAAATAATGAGAATATTGTCTATATTATTAATATCAAAAGCAGCTGTAATTAGTATGTATGATATATAATTAGATGGTTTTTTTCCAAATACCAAACCACTAATTCAAAACATAAAATAAAGCAAAAGCTAGCTAAAAAAAATGAATTCCGCCAAAAACATTCTTGGCTAATTCCAAAAGATGAAGAAAAACAAGAGCAGAAGAAGTTGGAACACTAATTGAAACAAAAGCAATAACACCAAGAGCAACACTTGGCCTAGTATTCATCAATTGGGTTTGCAAAACTCCCATTGCTTCACATATAATTGAATCATAGCTTGTATAGTATTTTTTCTCCCATTCCATCCAATTAGAAGGTGCTTCATAATTCTTCTCAATCATGTTCATCTCATGTATTCTTTTTCTAAGGATTATCATGCTTTCATCTACCAATCTGCCACCAAAATTATGATCAGCTGCTTCTCTGTTGGAAGCCATAATTGGAGGAAAAGATATGGGTTTTTTGTAATTTGAAAAAGGTGGCTTGGTTGATGAAAATTGGTGGAATAATTGGGAGGAGTTTATGATAGAAATGGATTGCATATTGATGTTGTTGTGTTGTGACTTGAAAATTGTATGTCTTTTTTTTTTGTCTTGTTTGGAAGATGCTGATATGGTTGGTATAGAAAGGAAAGAGCAATCATGTCATCATATTTATATGCATTTGGGAAGGTTCTATTTGTTGTTATTAATTAATATACTATTAATGCAATAATTTGGAAAAGGGAAGTAGCTTAGATGATACTGCCTTCCTCTTTAAGATATGATTTTTTTTTAAAATTTCTCTGTACTTTTTATAAAAGACATTTTAATTTTTTAATTGTATTAATTGTTTTTTTATTTTTTATTATGTTACATTTTTTCTGTAATTTATAATAAATATTACAAAAAAAAATATACGTCAATTCTTTCTGTTTAATAATAAATTAGTAACACAATTTTCTCTAAAGTAAATTAATAAAATAATTTAAATTATCAATAGAATTAATATTATAATTAACTTTTTAATTTCAGTAATTTTATTAATAGATCTTAAATATATAGGAACAAGTAGTAATAACTAACGGTAAGTAATGCTTTTTTATAGAAAAAAACAAAGAAAATAGAGTGTGGCATAACCGTGTTTTTTGAAGTCTTTTTCTTTTTTAAGGTTTCAAATTCCCAATAATTTTCATCAAGACGCGTTTGATTATTCACGGCAAAGTGCAAAAGCGCCACGTGTCCAAGAATCAAGCCTAAAAAAATCCAAAAACTATAATTATTTGGGTAGCACGAGAAATGGTGGCTACATGTACTCATATGAGATAAAATAAATACGAATACAAATTTGAATTACTAAAAAGATAAATACATATAACTAAAAGAGGATAAATGTTATTTATAAATAAAGCAATTCAATAAATAAAAGAGGATAAATGTTATTTATAAACTGTTATTAATTTCAATTTCAAAGTAATTGGAAGTTTTTGTTGTTGTTGTGGTGCTAGCAAGCTCCAGAAACATTCAATTCCCAAAGCTTATATTAATGAAAATGTATCTAAATATAATAATGAGCTAGTGTATAATTAAAGTATAATAAGACGTGCTAGATATTTAGTCTTATCTTATTAGGGAATGACGGTAAGACAGGCAGGAAGGGCTTTTTTTAGCTTCAGTTTATTTTAGGCAATTTAGCTTCAGGTTCTCTGTATCTTATCTGTGTGCATTATTGTATTGTATTGTATGATTATAGTATTTATTAATATGATCTACTTTTCCAAGTGTTGCCCGTAGGAACGGTTGACTCTTACTCATTAAATACTAAAATCTTAAACTTATGAGAAACATATGAAATACACTCCCTTTACTGTGACTGATTCAATTGATAATTTACTTTTTAAATTAATTTTTCAATCTACTTTTATAAATAAATAAATATTATATTATATTATATTTAATTCTCTTGAAATAAAATTAATTTTGATCGGCACGAAATTAAATGCATATATTTTTAGAGATTAGTAACAATTCACAACTAAATACTTTTTCAAAATTATATTAATTTATAATATCTCAATCCACTTAAATACTTTATTGACTATTATAAATAATTTTTTTATTTATTTAAAAAGAAATGATAAATATTATTATTATTATTATTATTAATTTATATAAATAAATTTTTAAATTTAAACATAAAATAAAATCTCTAAATTAATAATACATATATTTATGGATTAAATTACAATTGAATTCAGAAAAATGAGTGCACGAGGTAAATTTGATAAGAAATTGAGGCCCATTGATGAGAAGTAGACCCCACTAGACACAACACAACTACCATGATTGTCTTTCAACGTTAAATTGCACTGTTCACGTACTTTATATTAATATTTAATATACACTGCAAAATTAAAACGTGTATATAAGAATTTGGGAAGGTTGAAAGCAATATATAGTCGGCATCGGTTTCAATTTGTTTCTCTGTAGTTGGCAAGACGCAATTCAGTGATTGATTCAACTTCAATTCATTCCAAATATTGCTAAGCTTCATTTGCATATGCTGCTGCACTAGAACACAAATATCATTTTAGATCTCGCAAAAAGATCAACAACTAATTAATTGGTCATCAAGTATTATGAGATTATGAAATACAAACAACTTAAATTAATTTTGAACTATTATATTTTAGTTGGATTGAAACACTATATATTTTATAAATTATATAAGTAATATTTACTATTTGTTGTTAAATATAAGTAATATACATTTCTTCACCTACCCAAAGATAGTGAAATGAAGTCATGCGTATCATTTCTTACCTGTGATTCACATGGTAGTAGAACACAAGTAGTGCAAAGTATTTCACGAAAATATGTAAAACAAACTTTAACAAAAATATAATTCAATCATGCAGAAATTTTAGCACTGTATAAAACAAATTGAAGATATATTTTAGTTGAGAATCTAAGTTTACACATATAAGAAGTTCAAGACTTTTCTTATAAGAAAAAGATTAATACAAATATTTTATGTAAAGATAATATTGCATATTAATTTAGAGAACAATATAATAAATAAGATAGAACAAATAATTTTATAAAGTCAAATAAAGTATTTGAGCGACTATAAAATTAACAGATTTTTTTTTACCATAATTTTATCTTATTGTATTTTTTTTATAAATTTTTTAATGAGATGTATTCTGATATAACAGATATTATATATATATATATATATATATATATATATATATATTATTAAAAAAAATCCATTATATTTTCTACTATAACTCTTATAATTAAGTGACTTTTGCAATTTGTTGTGCTCTTTAATATATCATGGTCTTAATGTGCTTAGAAGTTATTTGACTTGTAAATTGTGGTCTATATATCGAACTAATGTAATATTATAAAATTAATACCTTAAAGAATACAATACAAAATAGTATCTCCTCTCTCTCTCTCTTTCTATATTAGTTTTGATTAATCTGCGTGAAAACACAATTATAGTCGTGCATGTTTTCCTCAAGTCTAGAAAGATTGACCTACTCAACAAAAATTGAACAACTTGAATACAAACGGAAGAAATTAAAAATGGGCTATTGGCAATTTTTTAACAGAATAATGGGTTATTGGTTGATATTTCTTCTTTTATTTTATTTTTTTATACATTACGAAAAGATTAATGATACTTCTCTCGAAGGAAACTAAAAAATCTAGAACATTGCATACTTTTAATCATGTGAAAAATGGACTAGGATTAATTTTTTAAATTTAAAATGCTTACTTATAAGCATATTAAATATAGCTCCATTTTTAATTTTTTATTCTTCTTTTGTAGAATACTCAACAATCTAGAATATTGCAAACTCAAAAAAAATGTTTACTTATAAGTTTGTTAAATATAAATTTGCAATTATTTGAATCTTGTCCCGCTGAATACTTTTAATCATGTAAGAAAGTTCAACCTGTTATTACTTTTTGAAGATTTTAAATGTTATAAATTCATCTCCATATTTTGTTTTATATTCTTCCTCGCATGACATTCCATACTTATATCGGTTTATTTCCAACTTTTACTTGAGTAACACGTCAGAACTACATGTTGGGGTTAAAAAAAATTATAATAAAATTTTGTAGTCTTAATAGGTCTATAAGTCTACTTTTTCCAAAAATATTTTGATTTTCTTTTTTAAAAAATTGACAATTTTTTTTGTTTTTTTTAGTTTATTCATTTTTTTAAAAATTTATCAATAAAAAAGTTTTGATTTTTTTTGATAAAAAATAATTTACAATCTTTTTCACAAAAATTTTCAAAAAAAAAGTTATTAAATTTTTTTTGAGAAATTCTTTTTTTTTTAAAAAGAATTTTATAAAAAATAAAATCTCAAAACTAACAAAATATTGGAGACTCCTTTGAGCCACTCCCTTAAGTCTAATAAATTAATAGACAGGAACGTTAAAAAATTCATTTTAATAAAGACCTAATATTAAAGATTTTTAGTAAAAAGAAAAATTAAAATAAACCTTAGAATTTGAGGTTTTTTTTTTAAAGTTATACCTGATACTCATAGACTATCAAATATGTGAAAAATTTGAACTAATTAAAATCAGATTTTTAAAATTCTAAATGCTTAATTATAAGCTTATAATCGTCGATAGCCCCTTCTCATTCACTAATCAAAAGAGAGAGAAAATTCTTATTTTAACATTTTTTATTAAAAAAACCGCTATAGATATAAAGTATACATCAATTTCAAATATTAACAACTAAGTTAAATACATCAATTTGTTTTTATAGACGACTGGAGATAATAAATAACTTCCCATATTAGATGTAGCTGTCACCGTGGTGAGGTTCTATTTAAAGGATCATACTTTTTATGTATAAAAAGAGGACCATGGTATTTATATAAAAAAGACCATAGTATTGATAATATGTGGTCTACTAATAAGTATATCGTGTATTGCAGAGATTTCTTTTTACACATAATCAAGGGTAAAAAAAATGCACGGGTCTATGAATAATAATATAATTATAATTATTGCATTAAGAAACAATTTATTTTGCAAATTTATTTTTTAAATTAATATATCCATAGATTACAAAGTTTACAAATTATTCTGTTATATTGTTTTCGTAACTATTTTTCGTGACAAGCGGCATTCTCCTTTTTATTATTCCTGACGCTGCTTCCAAATAATTTAGAAAAACGTGTACTTGCGAATAATTTTAAAAGTTGTTACTATTTATTAAAAAATATAAACGGTACATATTCTATTAGAGTTAGTTAGGTTCATTTAGAGTGTTAATTGCAATTTAGAATTTAGAGTTTATTAGAAAATAGATTCTGATGGTCTTAAATTTTAATATATTTAGAGGTTAAATTAATAATTAAAATAAATAAATAAAAATTATTTAGATGAAAGATAATAATTAATTATAAGAGAGATATAAATAAAATTACTAAAGGCAGAAGACGGAAAGATAGACAATCTCAATCTAGATAATGATAAATTATTTATTTGAATTTAATAAAATTCAGATAAGTGTTACGTCAAATTCTCTCATTTTTTTTTACATTTACTGTGATTACAATTCATTCTGCTATATTTCGTTCGTATCAGTATTCAATTTATTTCTTACCGCACAAAATGGTATAAAAATGTTATTTTTTACACTAATTCACAAATGAAATTGGTGAAATGAAAGTAAAAACAAATAACATTTGTAACGTCGTTATTTAGCACTAAAGTCGTATTTATGTTTTTTCATTTGGCGTTGGTCGTTTACAAATTATATGATGATGATTCCTTTAGCCAATTCCACGAGATGAAACACAAGTAGTGACATGGTCATTGACATGCTTATCATAAGCAGAGCTAGTGAGCCCACAGCCAAGCTAGGTCTAGTGTTCATCAGCATTCTTTGCAACAATCCAACTGCATCACATATATCCGCACCATAATTTTCAAATTTTTTTGTCTCCCATTCAGTCCAATCAGAAGGAGCTTTAGTCTTCATTTCCACCATCTCAATTTCACGTATTCGCATTCTAAGAATGATCATGTTCTCATCCACCAACTTGCCATCATAATGTTGGCCAAACGGGTCTCTTTTCGAAGCAGATATAAAACTCTTTTTATGTGAAATGAATGGTGCACTTCGGGGCAATATATTGCCTGATGGAGGCTTTGATAGAAGCATAAATGAGCATAGTGATTTTGCTTGCATTTTATTGGACTTGAAAATAAGGCTTTGAACTGTAATTTAAGTTTGGAAGGTATTGTGGAATGGTCTTTTGGGGCTGATCACGTTATGCGTATATATAAGACAGTGCCACCTTTATAAGACAAGGTTGTGCGTGTGTTCTGTTATTGCAGGTTACATTATTGTGACTTTTTCAGGACGGTAAGAAAGAGCTAAATTCCAAGAAAGAGAGATTGGTGATTACGCCACACCATATATTTGGAATTTGGAAATGGAGGTGGCGTGTCGATTTATTTGAATATTCCTTACGCCAAAGCAAGAACCTTCTTGTCTTTCTCATCGCACCATGTTGGATTTGTTTCCTGTCCAATCACTGATATCATCATCACAATTTAATTTTTAAATCAACTATTTGAGACAAAGCCGCAAAGGCTACGCTGCAATATAATAACAATGTCGATCCGTCAAATGACTAGTAGTAGCCTCGCTTAATTTATTTAGCATGATATCACTTTTCATTTAAAAAAGGATTTTATAATTACTATGTTAACATTTTGTCCAAAAAAAAAAAACATCACTATGACAACATGGCATATGAATGATATATATTTCGCGACTAAAGTTGACAAATTGAAAAAGAAATGTATGCTAAATTAGAAAACCGAGCTTGTAAAGAACGCAGAATGACGTATAAAACTCTTAACATTGGGGCAAGAAATAGCAAAGTCTGGAACGTTAGTATCCATGAGGCCAATTTTAAACTAGGTTCATAAAAAACAAACCTTCTGCCTGCCTCAATTTGCACGTTAGTATCCATAGGCATAACACTATTTCAACTGCACGGACCATACCTACATATTATGGTCCCGGAATGAAAAAAAGGTGCTTTAATCAAATGAACCAAACATGAAACTGCACAAGAGTATCCACTATCACTGTTTATTATTATTACAGCCAGGTAAGAATTTGTTAACATAATCGTATGATTTGGATGTCCAACAATGACATCGTGGATATACCAGTGATTGTGGTCTTGTTCTATAGGTAACGGCTTACTTCTCAGTATTTGCAGGTCATCCTTTGCAAAGATATCATTCTACTGAGCACCTGTATTAGATTAATCAATAAATATATGAATCTCTGATAAGAACAGCAGTAGTGCCCAGCTGATTACAAACCTTCTAGAATAAACGAGCCAACAGGGTCTACTTCAGGTGACTCAATGGGCTCGTCCGAACCAACTTGGTCACCCTCTGGTGCTTCATGTGTCTGATCAACTTGTTCAGAATTGAACTCCTCAAGTTTTAAATGTGGTTTGCTGAGGTCAGGAGGGGTCATTTCAAGTTGCTGGTATTTGGGCTTGTTTTTCTCAAGGAGAAGGTAGGTGGTGCAATACCAAAATAACAATATTTTACTTTGTGCTATCACTGTATCCCTGATCCTAATTTTTCCAAAGGAAAGACGCTCTAGTGCCTGTGAAAGAGGGAAGGTAATAAGGTGCAATGCATCAGTTCATCAGAATTCAAGAAAGCACACCCCCCAAATAAACAACTATACTTTCCATGTATTTTGACAGTGGAAAACAAAATACGAATCTTATATGATTGATTATGTGATGATGTGTCTTCTACAAAAACAGTCGTCCATAAAACAATGACAGTAGATACTTAGTTTTAATTTAACTCAAACAGAAATGTTTAGATGAGAGTAGATTGCAAGTCCAGAATAGTCTATCCCATTAGGTCAGTTTATAGGATTTCCTTTTTATCACCTCCCTGTACTTCCTTGTCAACCCCAAAATGCAACCATGTTTTCAAGTTTTCCTTTTCCCTTCAAGTGTTTTTTAATAATTTGGTCAATTTTTTTCCAGTTTTGTTGTGCACTAGTCATAATATAAATATATCAGTATTTTATTCAATTTATCAAATTTGATCTTAGTTGAGTTGAACTTAAATTGATCGGAGGCTCTATCCTCACCTGTTCTCCAGTTTGAATATCAAATGAATGCTGATGATCAAATTGAAGACCACTGAATTCATTGATGCAAAGTCCTTGAAAGGCCCTGAAAGCGTGCATAAATCAATTTGGTATTCATCAGAGTGAAAGTCAGAGAAACATAAATTAAACTTTGTGAGCATACTTAGCACTAAAGTTCAGTTTCGTAGTATGGGTTATATAGTTGAAGTTAACTCCCTTTGCTTACTAATAAATCAGATTAGTGCTTACCATCTAATAAGTGAAACACTAGGAATCCAGCGGAAGATGATTGGGGTATTCTCAGGATTGACATAGTAGCCACCAAACACTATAAAAACGGTCATAAGAGAGGGGCCTACTGCCATTGCTGCTTCAGTGGTTGGAACCATAGCACCCACAGTAAGACCCATCGCAGATGCAGCAAAAGATTCCACAGTGACAATTCCACAGAATTTCCCAAATCTAAAATGTCAAGAGTTATTAGGCATAATATGAGATGCACATAATTAACTAGAATAAATCCCTCATGATGACAAAGAGAAAAGGCAGATGTGAGTGAAGACAGAGAAAAAGAGAAAGTAACAATTTAAAAGGAATGGAGAGAGTAGCTCAGAGCCCAACTAATGAAACTAACCTCGTCAAAGTAGGATGAAGACGAGCCATTGGGTACAAAACAGCACCAAACATTAACGGAAATGCTGCTCCGATAGGACTCTCAGCCAACAATTTCGAAAACAAATATGGGCCCAAAGAATAAGAGCCTTTAGCACGTTCTCTATCAACAATTGCCCGTTCCTTTGGAAACACGCCTACAGTCTTTGTGAGGGCAGCCATAGCTGTGTTTATTGCAGCAACCTGAAAATGACATCCATGTAATTCAGGAAGGCAAACTTAGTCAAGTCAAACTGTCATTTAAAGAACATATCAAGTTCTCTTAGTTATTTGAGTTCGAAGCATTTCAAAACATCTGTCGAGATAATTACTATAAAAGGTGGAACTCAAGCAGTAATCTACTAGATTTGGATAACACTATCCCAGCACAATTAACTGGCAATCCCCATAATATTTGATTATTTCAATTTCACTTTAGAATCCCCATAAGCAAAAATTCACTAATATTTTAAAAACTCAAGCATTATAAAATCATGTCTGAGGTACACAAAGCACAAATAAAGACTTGAAGGTGTATCTATAAAAAAAATCCAACAATTAATAGTCAAATAACACAGCATTGTATCTGAAGATGACTTCTTGTTATGGCATTACATACAGTCACAAGTATCACCTGTGCTATGTTTATTTGAATTTGCTACATTAGTATTTCCTTATTTAGCCTAAGTTGAAACTCTCATTTTATGTCCTTCGGTCAACACTTAATTGTGCGAGCCTTTATGCTACCAGATGATGTGGTAGTGATTGGCAGTTAGAATATTCTCAATATTGTTAGTATTAATTGGTACCTATTAATAAGGCCAGGTGGCCAATTATTGAAATCACCACATCATTCACAAGAACAAGAATTGTTATCTCTCCTCTAACTAATTATCTTTCTCTTTTCTCTGTTCTCTGCTACCAGCGTTGTTCCCCCATTAGAGCTTAGATTTTTACCGGATTCCTCCCTAAAATTCCAAACTATCACACTTCTAGATGTTACCTTACAAACATTTTATCATGCATAATAAATTCCAGTATTCCACAACAGCCAATGAGACATATGTGTTTGCCGATAGAGATATAGACATTACTTTCTACAATCATAGTAGAATAAAAATTGTATATATACCATCAAAACAATTCAAAGTTGTTCCGCAATGCATATTAGAATCAGGCCAATATGAGAAATAAGCTAGCAGGAATCAAGAACATTACAAACCTGAAGCAATCCCATTCTGTCTTGTATTGAAGTCTGAGATTTTCCCATTCTCCAAAAAACTGACCCAAAGATAATTGCTGATGCAATTGACATCCTTGCCCGAACTTTGTTGGTAGGTGCATCACGGGAAGCCTAGTCAGCCAGAGAATCATGAATCAAATAAATGACAAATAAATGACAAATAAAACTTATTCACCTTATACTGAGAGCAAGATATAAATTGTCCTTGTTTTACATTCCAAAGATAGAAGTTATGACAATCGGTGATATGGTTGAGGCCGTAAGTCAAAGAAAAAAAAATTACAGCACAACATACAAGAGATGAAAACAATAAACAGTAATGACATTATAACACTTTTGTGGTTATGTCTTGTCAAATGACTTAATCAAGGCTCAACCCTCATAAGTCCTTCCTTAAGACACATCAAATTTGTACGCGGGAAAGAAGGAAAACCATGTACAAGTCCTTTCATGCAATATAATCCAGGTTCAGCCATTTGATAAGTAGAAAGATTGAATTGAAAAAGGCAGACCTGCATCCATGCCCGTCTAAGAAGCAGGCAGAATTGTTTCCACCAGCACCCTTTCTTCTTTGCTACAGTCCTCATGCTGCTTCTCTTTCTACTTTTAGAGAGATCGTCTAAAGTAATTGGAGTGGCATATATTATTGTAGATAGTCTATGTGAGAATGACTCAACTAACCCATCAATTCTTTTTTGAGAGGAATACACACTATCAGCAGAACTGTAGTCTATAGATATAAGATCGGCCAAAAATTCAGCCGGATTTACATGAGCTGGGCAGTGGTACCTGTTTCATCAGCAATTATCAACAAACTGTTCAGAATTACAGTAAAAAGGTCATATATATTTTATGTTAATTATTCATAGAAAAAGATCGCCATTTCAATCCATAATTTATTACTTCTTCTATTCAGATATTTACAATAAATAAACAGCATGCAGAAAGAGATTGTGCATTTGGGTTGAATGAAGTAATAGATGTGGATTTTCAACTTGAATCATTAAATAAAGAAAAAAAGGTCATCAGACAAATGCAAAATATATCTTTCAATTACCATCTCAAATTGAAGTCAGAACAGAAAAATATATCAATTGCATACAAAATGGGTACTAAGCATGGATTTCCATCCCTCCATCCCTGAACTTAGTTTTTTTTTTTCAAAACCAAGATATAATTAAACAACTTTTTTCCCAATACACCCTTAGAAGACCAAGAGCATACATTAATTGTATTATATTTTTAACAGGTACATCTAGTAGATTTTGCATTGAAAATAGGCACCTCTATTAGATTGACACCAACCATCAAAGAGGAATACATGACATTACTAATAAAAACTACAAGAATTTGCAAAATAATTAGTGATTAAAAATTAATTATTTAGGGTAATTTAGTCTATAATCTGTGCCAAGACCTAAAACTACCAAAGTTCAGGGACAGAGGGATTATCGAAGTTCAGAACAGGGTAAGAGAATCTTTCCTATTAGAAAGTTAGAAAATAAATTATATATATATATCAACTTGTTACAAAAAAAAATCAGTTACAATTAATGAGAGGAATTCCAGAGTAAGAATGTATGATGGCAAAATATCAATAAGGTTAAGACAATGACCCGAATTTTGAAAAGTATGCCAATGGTTCATCACGAGCAGGACCAGCATAAACAAGTGTACCCCCGGTTAGCAACACAATGTCATCGAATTTGCTATATACTGAACCTCTTGGCTGATGTATTGAACAAATTACAGTATGACCATCTAGAGCAAGTTCTTGGAGAGTTTCCATAACTTTCTCAGCCTGGAAGGCATCAAGTCCTGAAAGTAACTTTATAACAAAATAAGTGGAGAGAAAGAGGTTATAATTGTCTGCGAAAATTGACCGCAGATGGCAGCAGCTAATGCCAAGGAGAAGTCATTTATGTATTATCACTATAAAAAGAAAACAAGACTTCACAAATTCACAATAAAAAAACCATCCAAGGTAGAAAGGAATTTCTATCTGTGCATGTATAGTAAAATACAAAAGGGACCCCCTACAAGTATAGATCAGTGTTTGAAGATCCGTTGTGATTCAAAACATACAAATTTGCCTCACTAAACTAATCAACTGTTGCAATATTAGTATAAAACCAACCCCTTGCATATGCACGAAAGACCCCTCAGGAGAAGTCATTATACAGGGTCATAAGTTGGAAGAGATGAGTTATTGAGTTTTGAACCACAAGGGATTTTTTAGAAATCAACCCATAGTTGAAGGGGTTTGCTGCTGTATTTCAATGGGCCAACTCATCCAAGATTGTATTAGTAGCCTTTCAAAATATCAATATCTTCGAATTTTTCTTTTTTCGAGAAGCAACTCACTAAAGGAACACAGAGGAGTTCGTTAATTTAGAAAGTTAGTTACTCAGAGGGGTTTAGTTAGATAAAAATTATGATGAGACGAGAGTTATCATTCAAAGGTCCAAGCAAGTGCTCAGTTGTGGAAAAAGGAAACCATTGGAGATATATTTCCCCTCATTATGTTCATTTTCAATCAAGAAATAAAATGATTCTTTTCTTTACTCAATTCCCTTGTTGGTTCCTAACAGGTACCGACGGACAACTTAGCAAGTCAGATTGTAATTCTTGCTCCATAATTAACAGAGTGCTAAATGGTCAGAATGTAGCTAAACTAAACAAGCATATTGAATTTCTTGCTGATTTCTTCTGTGTTTTTTTTTTATTTTTTTTATTTTAAGAATGTATACGAGGAATTTGCTTGGTGAACAGTTTATATTTCTGTTATATCAGCCATGCACATGCACTATATTATAAGCAAAGTTCGAATACACTGCAAAGCAATTTAACATGTGCATGCTTACCTGTTGTGGGTTCATCAGCAAATATAACAGATGGGCTTGCAAGTAGTTCACATGCCAGGGATAAACGTTTCTTTTCACCACCACTAATTCCACGGACTTTTGCATCGCCAACGTTGGTATCAGCACAGCTGACCTTAAGCACACAGATACCAAAGGGAGTAATATCAGTAACACAGGACTATCCAATGAGACCAACACATTGTCAATCATGAATCTGAAAAAGGAAAGCTAAAAGTAATTGCGTAAGATACACAAGTAAATTTGATGGTGATTTTCATTTGTGGAACCTGTAAGACTGGAGAACAAGTATCCAAATATGGAGGGCAATAAACAGAAAGAATAGCAGTACAGTAGTCAATCATAATTGATGGACCAAAGATCAATCTTCAAGAAAGATATAAAGGTTTGCTGAAAAAACCTACTTTAAAACTGTTCCTATATTCCAATATATAACCAGCAACTACTTTGCCACCTGAGACAAATTACAAGATACAGAAAAACTCACCAAACCTAGTTTGAAAAGGAGATTGTTGACATATTCGTCCCTCTCTTCTGTCGAAGATATGTTAGGAAGCTGTAGTTCTATAGCGAGAGACAACGTTTCCCTCACAGTAAGCTGTGAGAAGAAGAGATCCTCCTGTCTCACATAAGCAAACCTACAGCAAACAGGCTTTTCCATTTATCTAAAAACAACTTATATATAGGCTCTGTTTGGATAAACAGATTAATTAAACTTTTGTAGCATAGGTGCTTATGTAAAAGTTATTTCTATAACAAAACATAAAATAAAGTCAATTTTTTTCATATAAGATATAATAAGCAGTTTTCATAAGTTATCCAGAAAAATTTATGGAAATAAATTAAAACAGCTTATGGACATGTCATAAATTGTTTTAATAAATCTCTCAAAAATGTCTCACAAGTGCTTAAGAGAGTAGATAAACACAAATAAATCATTCAAACAGGCCTATATATATTAGGAAAATAACTGTAAGAACAAATTCCTATAAAACAATTGAACAAGCATACTTATAAGTGTTTCTGGAACTAGGCTTTCCATTGAACTCCAAAAGGCCATTCAAACGAAGCCGAGCCGACGCTGTGAGCTGACCAGCAAGAACATTAAGCAATGTTGTCTTCCCTGAACCTGAAGGCCCCATTATAGCTAATAATCTTCCTGGCTTTGCTTCTCCACTCACATTTCTAAGTAAAAACCTCACCTATTCGTTTCACATCAAATCCCAATCATAAACTAAAAATCTCCATAAAGCAACAGAACTATTACAAAGGCGTAACATACACATGCATGTAACGATAAAATAAATATCCAAACTCCAAAGCTAATACAATAAGTTTTATTCACACTACTAGATTCTGATTTTCACAGCAACCAAACAGGACTTCAACATTTACGAAGTGAAGGCATAAAAAGAGAACTATAGAAGGAATAGAAACTCACGGAGTTGGAAGATTTATCAGAAAGGGAGCAATTGATATTGTTCCAGCGGATTGTGACCGGCGTAACCTTTCCGGAGGGAGGAGGAATTTCACCATCGTGGGAATCGTTGTTAGGAACATCGTCGTCAATATCATCGTCGTTCTCCGGCAAGAGAGCGGGGCCGGGTGCGGAGAAGATGCGAACAAGGAAAGAGACGGCGACGGCAACAACTACCTGGCCGAGACCACTGCCGCCGAAGCCGGTAACAATTTGATGCACCTTTTTCCCGCCAAAAACCACCATTATCGTTCTGAACTCTAAGCTGTGAGTGAAGTTTTAGCTTCGAACATATAAATGGGAAGAAATAATAAAAATAAATAAATTATCCGCGTGAGACGACTTCGTTTTGTGACTGAATAAAGAGCATGAGTGACGCGTGTCCACTTCTGTAGATAAGACGAATAGAAAAATCTAATTAAGAGACACTGGACTTTGTATCACTCTGAGAAAAAGAAAAACAAGTTCCATTTTTGTTTTATCGTTTCCTTATCTCAATCTCAATTTCGGATTTTTTGTGAAAACGCCTCTTATTTTTATTGAATATCCCTCAAATAAATAATTATCATAAAAATAAGACGATATGTTAATTAACGAAAATAATTTTTTGATATTTTTAATATTTTTAATATTTTAAAAAATATAGATAATTGCTTATTTTAGAAGGCATAGATTGCTGCAGTATTTTCAGATCTTCTAGAACTACATACTATAGTGTTGTTCATGTGAAGTAGAATTTCTCTACAATAAGCTATAATGCGATCAATTAAAGCTATCTTGCATTTGTCATAGAGACACTTAACAACTAGCTCAGCATCAGTTTCAATACATGGTTTTGTTTGTTAGGATTGAACAAAAATCAGTTAGTTAGTTAGTAAAAACTTTTCAATAACTGAAATGCAGTTTTAGTGGTGAATCTGGTATCTGTGAAGCTTATAAGAGTCTTGTTGATAATAAGGAGAATGACTATATTTTGTTCTTTCTTCGAGGGTTGAATGACCGTTATGATGGTATTCGGATTGAAGAAGAACATAGACTCTGCCTTTTGCAATCTGAAAATAATAGTGGATGTAAAAGTGAGAACAGCAGTAGAGGAAGTAATGGTGAAGGCTTGATGATCTCAATATAATATTTCACAACAGTGAATCTTTTTTCGTCTTTCTTTTCCTTTCATAGTTTTTGTTGCCTGACTCTAAAGGTTGGGAATTTTGTAACAGATGAAGTTACTAGTTACTAGTTACCATTTTTCAATGAGACAAGTGAAGATCTACCTCTAAATTTTATAGTCATTGAAGGATCTCACATATTTTCAACTAATATGATCAAAAGGAAAGGAAATATTGCATTTTACTTCAAGTAACATGATCAAAATAAATAATAAAAATATATATTACATCAATACGTTGTATTCGCAAGTTAAGAATATAAAACACAACATAACACAAAATGACAACATATGTAATATCAATATCTTTAACGGCGTCATAGATTGAAATTTGTAATTAATCAAAATTACTTTTTCAGTTTGAATCAACAAATATCACATATAGATGAAAAAATCAAAAACATCAAAAAAATAATATTAAAAAAAAAACTAAATCTACGTAAAAATTATTTATTTGAATAAATTGAAAAGAAAAAAAAAAAACATCCATTTCGTGGTTGACTTTGACTTAAAATTAGTCTAAAACCCTCTTCTATAATAAAATAAAAAAATACCTTAGTTTTTTAATACTTCAGGCGGCTACTCTAAATATAAGTTTGTTTGAGGGAGGAGCATACGATTTAAAACTTAGAACAATAAAAAGATTATGAGTTTATTTCACCCACTAACAACTAACATTTATCATTTAAAAAACTTATTATTCTCTTTGTTATTTAAGTCTCAAAAGTTAAGAAGAGGAACCTCTAAACATAAGTTAATTCATCAATTCATTATAATTCAAAGCTTGAAATTTTATCCTTCCACTCTCATATAATAAATTTTTCTCATTAGATACCTTGATTAATTGTGTAAATTTTTTGTATATCAAAATTATATTCTAACAAGAAATGACTAGACAAAAATTATATTTTTGTTATTTTTACGAAGAGCATTGTCCTAGTAATTAAATTAAAGATTTAAACATATACACTGTTGTCCAATTTTGTAATATTATCCAAAATTCATTATCCAATTTTATATTATATTCCAATTTTGTAATATTATCCAAAATTCATTATCCAATTTTATATTATATTCCAATTTT
>JBBPBS010000968.1:16841242-16858799 GCA_037974835.1 Cicer judaicum
GGACTAGGAAGTAAATGATACTATGATAAATTGATTAAAAATTGATAGTGGTTTATAATTAATAAATTAATCGGTATTTAATATTACTTAATTCATTTCACAATAATATTATTGAAGGTTTTTTTACTTATATATTTAAAAAAATCACAATTAAAAAAATTAACTATTTTATCAAATAATAATTCTTAACTATTAATAGTTGATTTTTTACTATCATAAATATAAAATTAAATTATTATAGTGCACATATTAATAATTAAAAAGTACATGTATTAAAAATAAAAAATAACAATCGTTTTGAAACAAATATATACGGTCGTTTTGTACAAAAGTCACCCTTACTATGAAAAGGATTCAAGATCCTTTCTATGGTACAACAAATGTCATATTAATATATTTTATATTCTATAAATTTTGACTATAGAAAATGTGATAAATGAAGAGAGGGAGGTGGTGCAGCTTATAACCGATAAATTAATTAAAGAATTTCATAAAATTAATAATATGATTAGCTTAAAAATAAAAAAAAATAGTTAAAAAGACATTCTTAATAAATAATACATCTTATATTAATTAATATTTTAAACTTAACAATTAAAATTTTATTAATGTGTTATACATTTTTGTAATATTATTTTTATTAAATTAATTTGATTCTCTGAAAATTTATTTCAAATATGTTTATTATAGTTTATTTTAAAACTGCAATAATTTAAAATATAAAATAAAGAGAAAAAAAATCCAAAGTTGTGTCTTTAGAGATTTGTTATATAAAAAACAATTTATAAAATAGTTTGAAACATAAAATAAATGGTAATAATTAGAGTAGTAGTAGTACGTTGAGATGTGACAAAGGGTGGAGAGTATGAATTCGGCATGTCAAGTCGCTGTTGTTCTTTTATTGTTTTCCTTCTTTCAACATTTAACGTTAAATCACATCACTTCACATATTTCTCTCCTCCTCTCTCTCCTCTCTCTCTCCTCTCTCCAACCTTTTCAAAACTCTTCTTCTGACTTTTCCACCTCTCACTACTTTATTTATTGCTTCTTTTATTGCTTCTTTCCTTCTAACTTTTCACTTCCCTTGCAATCTTCGTCTTCAACCATTTAATTTTTTCCCTCAATTTAATTATTATTTTATAATAAAATGTAATTATATTTTTATTTATTAAAATTTTCAAATAACCATAATTAATATAAATAACACTAATTTTATTATTGAAATAAAAATTTAATTATTTTTTAAAACGTGCATAATTCAAATTAACCAATAAAAAAAAACCAATATATTTATGTTGAAACACCCTTGTGCCTTTGTTTTGTTTGCTTTTGAGAAACTTGTTGAGAGTGTCGAGAAAAGAAGAGTATTTAATACTACTCCTAGTACCTAACAATAGCATAGAGAGAGTGAGAAACTAGAATATATCTACTACTAGTATATAACTTGTAGAAACTCACATGCAATCCCTTTTAAATTTACCATTTGCTTAACCTTTTTTTTGTTGTTTGCAAAAGGAAAATTAAAAAGAGAGAGAGAGAGAAAAGGGTGAAACCTTGTTTCATTTCAAACAAACAGCACTGAAGAAATGACTAAAGAAGAAGACTTTAAGCTCCTTAAAATCCAGGTACCTCTTTCTCCATATATCATGCTTTCTGTTTTGCTTTTAACACCCCCTTTTCTCCCTTTTTATTATTTTTAGTTTCCTATAAACGCAGCAAAGTTTGGAATTGCTTTTAACATCCCCTTTTCTGTTTTCTTTTTTGTTGTTTGATTTGTTTTTTCTTTTTTTTTTTCCTATACAGACTTGTATTCTCAAAGTGAACATTCACTGTGATGGTTGTAAGCAGAAAGTGAAGAAACTCCTTCAGAGAATTGAAGGTCCTCACTTTCTTTCTTCTCTCTACTCTACTTTTCCATACCTTGTCTTGTCCTTCATTATTCATTCATTTTTCTCATTCTTGTCTTTATTATGTTTTTCCTTTTGTCTTAGATGCAAGTGAGAATATAGTACATTTTATTATAATTTCAGAATCATACTCCAAACTCAGCATAGTAACATTGTTTAGTTTACTCATTTTATAGGGGTTACTATTTTTATCAAGAAAAAATTTAGGGGTTCCTTTAATAAATTATAAGTTAAATGGGAAACAGAAAAATGATTTTTTTTCCTATCCTGAACTAATTTTTTCCATTAAGGAAAAAGATCATGAATGCTGCTTTTCAAATCTTTGATGACAAGTTCATGCTTTAAAAAGTTTGATATTTAGAACTTTATTTACATGTTTTCTTTACAATGTCATAGTTTGACTTTGGTGTACTATTTGGATAATGTGAATAAAATTATACATAATGCTTAGAATAAAGTGTATAATAAGTAGAACAATTGAGTCACTATGGTTTGAAATGTATTATAATATTGTGAAGGTAACATATACTATATTTTTAGCTTCGAAGAATTTTGGAATTTATTAACTTTGCCCCTTTGTTCTATATAGGTGTTTACCAAGTTCAAATAGATGCAGAACAACAGAAGGTAACAGTTTCAGGTAGTGTGGATTCAGCTACTTTGATCAAGAAACTGGTAAGATCTGGTAAATATGCTGAGCTTTGGTCTCAAAAAGCTAATAATCATCAGAATCAGAATCAAAAGCAGACGAACAACAATGTTAAAGATGACAAGAACAAAGGACAAAAACAAGGGATTGAAGGCTTCAAAATTCAGCCGAAATTCCCTGCTTTTAGTTCCGAAGAGGACAGCGAATACTACGAGGACTTCGACGAAGAGGACGAAGACGAAGAGATGAAGTTTATCAGAGAGAAGGCAAATCATCTTCAAATGCTGAGGCAACAGCAAGCAACTGATGCAAACAATGTGAAGAAAAGTATTGGAGCTAAGATGAACAATGGTCACAATAAAAAAGGAGATGGAAATCAGAATATGGGAATGAAGGGAAGTGGTGTTGGGGTTGATCAGAAAACAATGGCAGCCCTGAAGTTGAACAATGGTAATTTAAGTAGTGTTGAAAGTTTCAACCTTGGAGAATCTAAAAGGTCTAGTGACATTGGTGCTATAATGAGTTTAGCTGGTTTCAATGGAAATAGTAATGCTGTTGGTAGTGCTACTGTTTTAGGTGGAAATTCCAATTCTAATGGTTTAGGAGGCTTTTCTATTCAGTCCAATAATAATAATAATAATATGATTCAAGGTTCATCTGCATCAGTTCCAAATGGTGGTTTTTTTACAGGACAATATCCATCATCTATGTTGATGAACATGAATGGTTTCAATAACCATACATCACCACTTATGATGAACATGAACATGCAAGCAAGGCATGGTATGCAACAACAACAACAGCCTCAGATGATGTATCACAGGTCACCTTTTATCCCTTCTAACACTGGCTATTACTATAACAGTAATTATTACAATAATAACTATAGCCCTGCAAATTACACCTATGCTCTGCCTAGTTATCCAACAGATGATCACTCTGTAGCAGCACACATGTTCAGCGATGACAATACTTCAAGCAGCTGTTCAATAATGTAGTGATAGAGATTGTAGAGTTTGAAAAGTGACAAAGTAAAAAAAAAAAAGCAAAAAGGATTGGTGTGTTTGACCTTAAAGTCCCATTTAGTAAGGTAGTATATTAGTTTGACTGTAATTTGGTGTGGCAGATGTGTGTTAGGATGTGTCTGTGAATCATGTCTTTGTACTGTGTTGTTTGGTTAGATGATGTTGGCCTTTTTATTATTTTAAAAATGTCTCTGCTTGTTTCTGTGATGACTAATAGTACTTTCTTATATTGTTATATCTTAATTACTAAAATGGCTTACTTTGGTCACATATTAAAGGATTAATTAGTTGTTGACATATTTAGTATTAGATGGGAAATGGGACATTCTGATCTGACTAAAAAGTAGACAAGGTGACACAAGTTAGTGTATTGTATGCACACAAACATGATGACACTGTGCGTGTAGGAACAGTTGGGTTGACAAAGTTGATTGGTGTGCACGTTATGTAAGATAAGCACGCGTATGTCACGTGTGTAATGATACAGTGCTTGCTTCCAATGTAACTGGGACCACATTCTAACTTGAATGTTGTGTTGTTGGGGATTATTATATTTACTGCAATGCTAATTATAGACATATAATGCTGATAGCCAGGTTATAACTCGTATACTGTCACGTGCTCTATGTTTCATGCGTGTTGGTCTAACACTCTCTTTGGATGTTTTTAAATGAGATTAATGGAAAATAAGAAGACACAATTTAATATCATGAAATAGAAATGTGGGTGAAGGGGTAATTACATAACTAAGATGCTTCATTCCATTCTGTTACCTCTCAAATTGGGAGAATTGAAAATAAGTGGAGTGTGGTATAATATGAAATTGATTATATCGTATACTCCATTCATTCTGTACAAAATACAAACAGTGAAATTTAATTTCATACCACACTAATAATATCTTTAGGGTCATGCTAACATATTTTAAAATGCAAAACCTTAGGGAAAAAAAAACAGAAACAAATTAGTATTTTCATATCTTTATGCAAAACATTAGAAACAATATACACGTGCAACTACTTTTGTTAAAGTCCCTTTTAAAATGTGTACTATGTCATTTCAAGCAACAATACGAGAAAAGTTAATTGTTAGGGAGGCAAAAAATTAATCAAATAATGGCCATGCAATTTTTAAGATGATAATTACGTGTTTTATAATTTCATAATGAGTACTTGAAGATTCATTTTTTGCTATGATGAGATGAGTATATTCGTTTACTAAATTTCAAAATAATTGGGTGATTTAATATTTTCACACATTTTAAAAAAAATTAATATTACTTTTATCGAATTAACTTTGTTAACTATTAATTTATTATCAATATCATAAATGTATAGTGAAAAATATTACATTTAAAATTATATAAATAATGTTCATTAAATAATATAATAAAAAAATTAAAATAACCGATTACTTATGATAATTTTATTTTTTATAAATACATTAATTATTGTGAGATAGATGATTATATTTTCTTTTAAAAAAAAATAGTTTGGTTGAAGTCAATAAAGGAAGGGACATGCACCAGCAGGAGGCCCATATAATTATTGTCTAGAACTAGAAAGCATAACGCTGTCTAGAAAAACAAGGAGAATCCAGGGACCATGAATCGTGGACAATAACGAATCATTATAATACTAATGTCTAGAAATGTGAGTTCCCACAAGTTCAACTACAACTAGTACAAGGTGGAGTAGCGATAACAATAAATTTGTTGAAAGAAATAATTTGACCCTAAGTAGACTAATTCCTACACACTTAATTTTATAGTTATAATGGTTAAAGGTACTACACAGTACACAGTATTTGAATGTGTTTTTATATAAAATAAAATAAAGTTATTTAATATACAAATATTAACCACAGTAATTTGGTGAACATTGTTCACTAGTCATGGTGTATATGCATGAGACAATTTTTTTATACAATTGGTCTTAAATATAAGTAAAAGGAAATCAATGTATTTTATTGAAATATTAAACTAGATACATTGATTTTTTTTAACCATACTACTCGGACAAACCACATATTGGTGAAGGTGTGGGATACAGATGAATTGTCTACAATCTCTCCAACAATTTATAAATAGAGGAGATCATGGTTATATAGTGTGAGTAACAAGTCTCCATTTGGTTGAAAATGAGTGCAGGAAAATGAGTGTGCGTGGTTCACATCAGTCAGCCACAACATTATCCTTTCTCAAGGTGTGGGAGGAGATGAATTGTCCAATATCGCTCCAAGTTGCAGATAACAGACATGTTAATTTTAATTATATACAGAAAATTGTGCTTAATTACTCTAATCAAATGCTTAGCTGGACATGATTCGCTTATTGAAACTAAATGAATGAAATTGCTTTGATAGGCAAAATAAAGTAACCAGTTTGCTAAGACAAAGACCAATTGCCAATTTCTTTGGAAATAACTAGGAATACCCCACCTCTGCATATTTTAATAGGCTTGGATAATAAAGAATAAGATTGCTAGTTCAAGGAGAAATTTGTCAAAAAGTA
Organism: Cicer judaicum; assembly: GCA_037974835.1. Taxonomy (NCBI): domain Eukaryota; kingdom Viridiplantae; phylum Streptophyta; class Magnoliopsida; order Fabales; family Fabaceae; genus Cicer; species Cicer judaicum. The sequence continues at coordinate 16,847,336 of JBBPBS010000968.1, forward strand.
GACACCTAGGTCCTGAAGGCTGCTGTAACCTCAACTATTCTTCCAGCTGGATAACCATTGCATAACAGTGAAGATGATCATATCATATAATAATACAGCGCAGCAATCAACTTCATACCACAAAACTGCAACATGCATTGGTAGATTCTGATGCTAGTTTATTCTGAATTCAAAGTCCAAACACGAACACAGCTATCTTCTCCTGAACTGACCACTGTTTCTGACTCAATAAAAGTCAACCCGTACACTCCACCTAGATGAGCACCTTTTATGGTTCTGCGGCTTGATGCTGGTTTTCCAATTTCATATATAATAACACATGTATCAAGTGAACCAGTAGCTACCAATTTGCTATCCGGCGACCAAGCAAGACAGTTTATACGTGCAGTGTGAAACAACATGTTATTAAGCACCACCTGAAAGAAAGGAAGATTTATTTAGTCACAGCATTTCAGTAAGTTATGGCCATCCAAATGATATCACCAGCGCATTATGACAAAAATAAGTATGCATCATGATAGTTGAAGGCATTTATTTCTAATTTGAAATATGATATTTGGTATACGACAAACCTAAACATTCAGGCACAAAACATGTGAACTTCATGTAACAGTCACAACAGGCTCAAGTTACCTCTCTAGAAGCACAGTCCCACACAACAGCTTCACGATTCAGATCAGCGGATGCAAACATAGAAACGTCCGGAGAATACTTGATTACACTGATTGCACCTCGGTGCTTCTCAAGAACAGTCTGTTCTGTAAGGGTCTCTCCCGAGACTGAATAAATATGCAGCTTACCATCTTGCCCGCCTACAATTGCTTCACTGCCGTCAGGTGAAATAGTAGACGCAGTCACAACAAAGCCCAGGTTAACGGTAGAGACAATTTTCGGCCCGTTAAGTAAGACAACCCCGGATTCAATTGCAATAAGTGCAAGTTCAGGGGAATTAAGTGCAAGGCACAGGTCCTTTGGCTGGCTTCCAACATCAACATGCTCAGCAGGGCCAAAATTATCCCCTTCAAGGGGAACTCTGTATACCTGCATTTAATACATATAAATTTAAAGGTTACAGGTTATTTTTTGTGCTTGCAAATAAAAGAGCCCATATGATGATAATGATGAGTCATGACACATATCTAACAGTTACCTTGTTGTCAAATCCAGCAGTAACAACTTCTTCTTCAGCAGCTGCTAACAATTTGATTAACCCAAACTGTTTGCCGTCAAACTTACCACTGTACCCAATGCCTGGAATCCATCTAATTATCACTCCATCATAGCTGCTGGACAAAAGCATTTTTTCACTTTTGTTGAGCAGATTCAAAACGGTGATATTCTTCATGTGACCAGATAAGGACAACGGGCTTTTATCTAGATCCTTAGCAGAGTATAAATTGATCATGCCACCAAGGGAGACGGTAAGCAGATGATCATTCTGCCAAAGACAACCAACGAGCATGTCCTCTACCCCACCAGATTCAGTAAGAGCCAAATTCTTATGCACTGTTCCACTACCATTCTCATCAATATCCCATACTTTTGCAGACTTGTCAGCAGACACAGTAAGAACCTGTAATTTATTTATTCTTAATTTAAACTAGAATGTAAATAGCAGCCCTGAACATTTAAAATAGCACAAATAAGATCAAAATATTTTCCACCTTACATACATGCATATACACTATATTTGTATGTATATGAATATCATGGTTATCAAATTAAAGAATCAAATCATTCAACGGAAAACATTTCATTTTCCGCATCATTAATTGGAATTTTATTATGCATTGTCACTTACAACCCATAGATAAGTATGAACCAAGTTTCAAGTCATATATCAAATGAAAAAAGATAAGTGGTAGGCTACACTAAGTTTAGTAGGGATTCAATAGAACGAATAGAGATTTCATCATAACGAATCAGGGTTCAAGATGGGATTCATGTCCAAATAGATGTACACTAGAGATTCATATCGACTGAGAGTATTGAATTGAGATATGACCCGCATGTATCTTAAGATACCGATAACCATGATATATATAGTGATTAAGCTCTTGACAATGCTAGACCAGTACATAATTGTTTCATATAGCAATCTTATACTACAATACCAGCCAAAAACGAAATTTTTATCCAAGTCAACATAAAACGGTAACATTCAAACACAACCTCGAGTTCACCTGTTTACTGTCGGGACTCCAACTAACAGTATATATGCTGCCCTTGTGACCGTCCTCCTCGGAAAACTCTCCAAGTTTATTCCCAGTCTTTCCATCATATATAATACCCTTCCTATCTGAGCTAACTGTAATAAATTTGTTCCCATCTGGAGAATATCTAACACAGTTGACGAAGTTCGTATGGTCCCTGCAGATATAGAATGTCTTCTATGACAACCTGAATAAGGAAATGGAAACCTACTCAACCGAAAATAATTATTTCATGCTAAAACTCGACCCTATTCTCAGATGTAAAGAATTGATAATCCCCTGACTCACTAAAACTACAATGAAGTTACCTTTACCCAGACCACGTTATAACTTATAACCGGTGTCAATTTATATAAATAATATTTCAATACCCTGTTAAGAGACACATACATTTATTTTTTGTGTATGTACGTGTGCTTGAAAGATGCCAACTCTTACAGAAAGTATTTTCCTAGGAAATGATAATATACTACCCCGTAAAAAAGTAGGCAAGGGAAATTCATATGTAATTTGAAGAATTTATCTACTGATTAATACAGCAGATACTAACACTTACCTGATGGACATACTGAACTTGAACGGTGGACCTTCATAAAAATTTGCTAAAAAATCTTCTCCACATGAGACAATGCGGAATGGCCTTGTTGGTTTGATTGCACAACTTAGAACCCGCCGTGAATGGCCATCGAAATCACCAACAGTGGAACCTGAATCCCACCTTAAAATGCAAAATATTTTGAAGATTAAAAAAGGGGTCAGGTGATAAAAAAAATAGGACGGTATCACATTCGCACATGCAAGCAATTAGCCAATTCTTCTAAGAAAAGTGGAATGAATCTGACAAGATGCTAATTTAAATTCTAGCCTTATGATTTGATATCCTAACCATAACTGCAAAAAGTATATTTACAAAATGCAAACAAATTAATATCATTGCACAAGTTAAGAAATCACATGGCTACATCCATCTAAATCATAACGGGGAGTAGCAAATATTGTGTTTAGCTAGTGGAGACCTGAGATGCAAAACAACCAAAGTATTGTGAAAAGCGTAGTTCAAGTGGTTGAGCCTCAAGTCCTAAAGAATTTGAGAAGAGATCCACATTCAAATATTGACTACTAATAACATACTATCAACTAATTAACTTTTGTCGATAAAAAAATAAAAATAGAATGACAAGTTTTTTTATAATATTTTCTAAGAACTTTTCATGATATTTCCTTAATCACTTGAAGAAATTTCTTATTTCACAAACAACCAATAGTGAAGCTTGCTTAATTCCTCCCCATATATTAAATTTGATTTATTATTTTAAAATCTTATGAAGTCACACCTTCCTCTCTTCTAAAAAAAACCATGTGATATCAACTATTCAATATAAATTTTATACATACATGGACATTTGTAATATTAGTAAAAAGAGGTTCAGGGGATCGTGGCCAAGAATGTTACGATCCACTCCACCAAACTAAGACATGATATTAAAATAAGTTTGCAGTGACTGTGACAGCACAATCAAACTACACGTTAGAGGCATTATAGATTGAGTTTAAATCAGAAGTATTCAATATGCTACATTTTTAAATATTAAATATTTGTTGCCGTGTCGAATGTAAAACAATTTTAGTGCGTCTAGTTTATTCTCTCATAAATATGATGTATCATGAATTAATAAATAAAAGAATGATTGATAGAATAATAGAACAATTAATTAGAATAGTATAAGAAAAAGGGATATAGGTAGTTACATAAAGGCGCGAACAAATGATTTTCCCTTTCCGTCTCCACACGCAACGATCCTCAAGCAATCAGCGGACCACTGAAGATCATCGATCCGACCAGAGAGGACACGAAACTCATTCTTGAGAACGTAATCATTGTGAGTCCCCCAAATACGAACGGTACCGGAAACGTCGGCGGACGCGATCCATTCACCGTTGGGAGAATAACGGGCGACCGTTACAGGATAAGAATGTTCGCCGTAGACGGAGACTTGTAACGGATTATCGAGGTTGCGAATTATGACGGATCGTGCGGTGCAATAGAGAATGTTGTTAGTTTTGGGATCGCCGGATATGAGGATTCCGCGGCCTCGTTCGGTGGAAGGTGCACATGCGTATGTTTCAGAGAGAGTTGCCATTGTTGATATGAGAGTTCCGTGGAGAGTGTAGTAGTTGTGCTATGTTATGCAATGGTGTGTTTCTTCTTCACATTTTTGTGTGGTTGTAGAGAGAGAGAGAGATAAGAGAGAGAAAGTAAGTCCGGGAATGGAGGAATACGTTTTGAACAAGTTGGCGGGTAAGCCGAATCGATTCTTCGGATCTCTCTTATCCCACGCCTCTGCCTTCATTTCTCTTCCTTCTTTCCTTCTCTTTTTATTTTTTTATTAATTAATATATTCATCATTTTTCTTTGTTCTTTTTCATTTGTGTCATCTGTTATCAACTTTTTTTTTCTTTCATATCAAGCCTATTTGATTTGATTAAGGATAACAATTAGAACTAAATCCAGTGGGTACCCGCAAAAAAAACCTACAATAAGTAGGGTAAAAATCCGTATAATGGATATGGGCACTGGAACAGGTAATTACCCGCACCGCAAAATTAAGCGGGTATAGGTATTACGGGTATTATAGTGCTCACCCCGCACCCGCATTTATATAAATATATTATTTATTTATTATATTAATATTTAGTTTAATTAATTGTTTTCTTTTATATTTTAATATCATTTAATATCAGTAGACCATTACAATATTTATAATCAAATCAAAAGATAAACGTTTGCAAATTTTTTAAGAATTTGATTACGATGAATAGTTAAATAATTATGACTTTATAAATAAAAATTATATCTTATTAATTGTGTCTTTATAATTATACTTGCAACTTATAAATTGTTTTTACTGATCTCAAATAATATTGTCGTAAGACTTGCAACTTCATAAAATATTATTATAGATATTTGAATGTGTATTGTAACGAGTGTTCACTTGAAATGTTGAGTTAGAAAATATTTTGATTTATAATATTTTATGATTTAATTTATGATATTTGGATAATTTTTAAATGGGTAAATACCACATATAGTCCCTTAACTTAATTTCAGTTAACGTTTTAGTCTTTTATCTTCTTTTTTTTCCGATTTGGTCCTTTATTTTAATTTTAAGTGACAATTTGATCTTTTATGCTTTAAAATGTCAACAATTTTATTCTTATTTTTTCAAAATTTCAAAAAATTCATCAAAAATTTCAAACAAAACACATAAAATTAATTATCTTCCTCAATATAATGCAATTTCTTTAAATTTATAACTTAAATATTTAAATAATCTTATATTTTTATCTCTAATAATATCAAATAAAGAATGACAAATATGAGTACTCTACCCAAACCCTATCCAAACCCTATTCATTGTCATCCCTAAATTTGATATTCAAAATCAATTAAGGTCCGTTGTTTATACAATTTAAAAATTATTAATGTTGAACGGAAATGCACCGATTGATTTATATTTACTAAAAACTTGTTTAATTATTTTATGATCACAGTTATAATCGATGTAAAATTGGTTTACTTAATAGTGCACATTTCTTTTCTCAAATCATTATTATATTGCTAGTTTGTTATTTAAATTATTGAAACAAATTTCAAATCAGATATTTGAAAATTTATAATAAAATTTGAATGTATTTAGTTAAATAATTAATTTAAATATATCAAATTTTTTGCATCATTTCTAAGATGATAAAGTGATAATTTTTTAAAATAAATTTATCAATTTTAAGTAGTATCTAGTATATAATATTAGAATTTAAAATATATAAAATTTAAATTTTTTTTACTCTTAAATAAAACTTAGTGTTCATAAAAAAATTATAAAATATCGAGTTTGTATTTGTGAGTTTTGATTAATAAAATGAGATATATTTTAAATATAAGACAATTATATAATTGTTTTTGTCTAATATATGAAAGTAAGATAATTAAGTATTGTGTCAAGTTTATTTTTATCATTAAATAAATTAATTTCATCAAAATTTACTAGATTTAATTGTAGAACTTAATTATCTAATAATAGGAATAAACATATGTATTATGCAAGATATACCTCAGTTATACACCATCAAATGGACATACATATATAATGATTATATATCTCACTGTGATAATACCTTTTTAAACTATCAAAATATAATTGAATGATTGTGTATATTTTTTACTCTAACAATATATAATTATTAAATTCTAAATTAAAATAATATAGATTAAAAATTATGCGCGTAGGGATTTGTAAAGAATGTTAAATATAAATTAAATACTAAAAAAGTTTCATATAATAAAAAATATAAATGCTATTTTTTTCATATTTGATTCTTCAATAGTTAATTATTGACACAATAACTTTTTTATTTTATTTTTTTGCGTATAAAGAAGCTACAAAAGAGTGCAAATGTGAACAGAACAAGAACATGGTAGAATGAGAATGAAATGTGACACGAGAATATTTAAATCCCGCATTTCATTAAAAAATTATTTATAAAATAGAGAGATGTTTTCCAAGTAGAAAGAGAGAAAGAGCAAGTGTGGAAAGAGAGCTGTCATCCACATCTCCAAAAGACAATTCTATATTCATGTTGTCTCTCTTTTTACATTGATCTTCCGCCTAATTTTTTTTGTTTATTTTTCCATTTCTCCTCACCATTCGATCCACAAAACAACAAGTGTCAAAGTAGCTTATATTTACAATTTTTTTCTTCTAGGACTTTATTTGAAAATAGAGTGCAATGATAAAGAGATTGAATTTAAATGATTAATAGATTTTTTAATCTAAAGTGAATTATTTGGATCAATGTAAATTAAAAGTTCGAATAATTTTTTATTAAATATTATATATTTCTCAGTTTAATTATAAATTACTAAAATTCTAAGAATAAAAAATTCACAAAAAAATAAAATAAAGTGCAAACAAAATTAGTTTACTTAAAAAAAAGACAATTTAGTTTAAATAGTACTATTTTTATGAGATAAAAATCAAATGAATTTTTTTTTTTGCTATATCTATTTTTTGAAAACCATATTAATATTTAAAAAATTTCATTATAAAACATATTAAAAGATTATATTTTTAGATTTTTATTAGGCTGTATTATAGATGTAACCAATTTTAATTAATAAATAATAATACAAAGACTTTATGGCATCTCCACGACAACATTCTAGTTCCTTGTTTGGTTTTTTTATATGTGGTGGAGAGCGTCGTGGGGACCTCCACCTTTTATTATTTTTCATATTATTTAATAAATAACAATACAAATATTAACTATTTTAGATATAATACTATTTGATTATTATAATTGGTGACAAATTACATAAATATTAGATAGACATGTCAATAATATTTAGATAATATTTTTTAAATGATTAATATTAGTAATTAATTATTTATTTTATTTTGATAAATAATTTAAAATCTTTAATATATTTATCTTTCAAACAATCAAATCACTTTATGACTCTGACAATTTTTTTATTATATTTAAATATTTTTACATTGTCTTTATTGTTTTTTATACTTTATTTTAATGTCTATTTTGTTACTAATGCAGTTGTTAAAAGTTTTATTCTTTAAAAATTTAAGATATCTATAGATATAAAATCAAGCATACTATAATAAAAAAATATTTGATCAATTCTAACGCTCACCAGTTATACTTAAAAAATGCAAGACGTATATAGACAAAAAGAAAAATATAAATAAATAGAAAATATGAAACTACGTTAAAACTAAAATTGACGTTGAAGTTAATATTTCAAGAAAATACATTATATAAGTGGTACCATATCAAAAATAAAAATTCACGTGAATGATATTGCTCCTCAGTTTAATTTTTATATTTTGCATGTATTTTGTTATAAATATTTTCTTTTTAAATCAGACAGTAGATATTATAAAAAAATTACATAACCATCAATTTTCGAATTCAGACTCAAAAATGTATTCAATTTTAATAAAATTTAAAAATTATTACTAAAATTAATTAATATTATTAATAAATAATTAATATTTTTGTTCATTTTTTTATAAATAACAACAAGAATAAATAAAAAATAAAAAAAGGGATGGATTTCACAACTCTAATGAACAACCATCTCCCGAAACTTAAACAAGTAAGCAAAATACATAGTTGTATATTTAAAATACGATCTAATACTAAAAAGATAAATTTTATTTATTTATATGATCGCATCCTTAAAATACGGTTTTGTGTCATTCTAAAAAATATGACATATTGAAATATTCTTTCGATCTCTTATATAATAAAGTATTTGATTTTATTTTTGGTCTATATTATAAGAGAATATAACATATTAAAATTTATTAATTAATTATTTTACTTTTTTACCTCTATTTTAACGATCAATAAATAAAGATGCATTGACTACACAATTCCTAAGATAATTTAATATATGGTTATTTTTATTCTTTTTATTAATACATGATTAAATTTGAAATAAATTATAAATACTATAACATTTAATAACTATATTAGTATTGATAATTTTTGTTTTATATAGGGCTAAAGGTTTTTTTTTATAAAAAAAAAGGATATAGTGAAAAAAATCCACCAACTAAACCTATAAAAAACAAATTAGTTTTAAAATTTTTATGAAGAATAAGTTTTATTACTATATATGTATTTAATTATAGAGTTTTTTTTACATGTATATTCCTCTTTTAAACTTTTTTTTTCTAATTATCCTAGTCTCAAACTTATTTCCTTAAATGCCTTTTTTCTTTTCAATAGTAAGTTATTCCCTGAAGAAACGATCACTTGAAGATAATTTTTTTGCCTTAATTGTATTTTTGGTCCCTCTATTTTAGCTGAATCACGAAAGTAATTTTTATTTTGTTTTTTCTCAATTTTGGTCCCCAAATAGAATTTTGGTCTAAAACTTTATGAAATTTCATTTTTTAAAATCGTATTACACCATTTATGATTATAGATTTTATGTATAAATGTTGCAAATGAGATATTTAGGCATAGTGTGACTTAAATAAATACAAAAAAAAAAATCATTAAGTTTTGAACAAAAATTGTGTTTGGAGAACAAAAATTTGGGAGAAATAAAACAGGGGAACTACTTTTGCGATTCAGCTAAAATACGGGGACCAAATTTGTCAATAAGCCAAAAAAAATTAACCTGAATAGAATGTCGTTTCACGAGGAAGCGACCTCTAACTGAGATTTTTTTTTTGTTATATTTTAAAATTAGTTTATTATTATAATCATTAATTTAATTATTTAACAAATAAAAATACTAATAATAAAATAAAATACATTAATATATTATAAATTAAATAATAATATCTTAGGTAATATTGTGAATCAAGAAATCATATTAATTTGTAATTATATTTGTGAGATTTCTAAAAATAAGTTAGACAACTCAGGATTTTATTTGATCTCTTTAATTTATTTTTGGAAATGTGGCAAAAATAATTACTAATTTTTCCTGATTTACACTATTGCCTAAGATTAATTACAAATTATTACTAAGATTAATTAATATTATTAATAAACAATTAATATTTTTGTTCATTTTTTATAAATAAAAAAAAAGTGATGGATTTCACAACTCTAATGAACAACCATCTCCTGAAACTTAAACAAGTAAGCATAATACATAGTTGTATATTTAAAATACGATCTAATATTAAAAAAAAAAAAATTATTTATTTATATGATCGCATCCTTAAAATACGATTTTGTGTCATTCTAAAAAATATAACATATTGATATATTTATTCGATCTCTTATATAATAAAGTATTTGATTTTATTTTTGGTCCATATTATAAGAGAATGTAACATATTAAAATCTATTAATTAATTATTTTACTTTTTTACCTCTATTTTAACTATCAATAAAGATGCATTGAATACACAATTCCTAAGATAATTTAATATATGGTTATTTTTATTCTTTTTATTAATACATGATTAAATTTGAAATAAATTATAAATATTATAACATTTAATAACTATATTAGTATTGATAATTTTTGTTTTAGACAGGGCTAAAGGTTTTTTTTTTTTTTATAAAAAAAAGAATATAGTGAAAAAAATCCACCAACTAAACCTATAAAAAACAAATTAGTTTTAAAATTTTTATGAAGAATAACTTTTATTACTATCTATGTACTTAATTATAGAGTTTTTTTAACATGTATATCCCTCTTTTAAACTTTTTTTTCCCTAATTATCCTAGTCTCAAACTTATTTCCTTAAATGCCTTTTTTCTTTTCAGTACTAAGTCATTCCCTGAAGAAACGATCACTTGAAGATAATTTTTTTGCCTTAATTGCAGTTTTGGTCCCTCTATTTTAGCTGAATCTCGAAAGTAATCTTCATTTTGTTTCTTCTCAATTTTAGTCCCCAAACAGAATTTTGGTCTAAAACTTTATGAAATTTCATTTTTTAAAGTCGTATTACACCATTTATGATTATAGATTTTATGTATAAATGTTGCAAATGAGATATTTAGGCATAGTGTGACTTAAATAAATACAAAAAAAAAATCATTAAGTTTTGAACAAAAATTGGGGAGAAATAAAATAGATGAACTACTTTCGCGATTCAGCTAAAATACGGGGACCAAATTTGTAAATAAGCCAAAAAAAATTAAACTCAATAGAATGTCGTTTCACGAGGAAGCGACCTCTAACTGAGATTTTTTTTTTGTTGTTATATTTTAAAATTAGTTTATTATTAGAATCGTTAATTTAATTATTTAACAAATAAAAATACTAATAATAAAATAAAATACATTAATATATTATAAATTAAATAATAATATCTTAGGTAATATTGTGAATCAAGAAATCATATTAATTTGTAATTATATTTGTGAGATTTCTAAAAATAAGTTAGACAACTCAGGATTTTATTTGATCTTTTTAGTTTATTTTTGGAAATGTGGCAAATATAATTACAAATTTTTCTTGATTTACACTATTGCCTAAGATACTATTATTTAATTTATTTTAAAAAATAAGTTAGACAAATCAGGATATGAGATGATTGAATAGAAATTAAAGAGATAAAATCAAATCCTGATTTATCTAACTTATTTTTTAGAAATTTGACTTATAATTATAAATTAATATAATTTCCTAATTCACACTATTATCTAAGATAATATTATTTAATTTATTTTTATTTTTAATTGTTATTGTTATTTAATTT
>JBBPBS010000968.1:16859122-16870306 GCA_037974835.1 Cicer judaicum
TATCTAATCATTTTAATTATAATAATTTTTAATTATAAATATAATAATTATTTATTATAATAATAATAATAATTAAAATATAAAATTTATTTATAAGTTATTAATTTATTTGATTTTAATTTATTATTATCATTTTTATTTTTTAAATAATTAAATTAATAATTATAATAATAAACTAATTTTAAAATATAATACAAAAAAAAAAATCTCAGTTAGAGATTGCTTCCTCAAGAAACGACCTTCTATTGAGGGTAAACAAATTTCTCTTGAGTTGTTGTTCGCTTCATCAGAAAACGACATTTAGTGAAAAAAAAATAAAATATTTAGAAAAAAAATAAAGTAGGACAATTAGGGAAATTTTTTTAAAAAGAGAAATATTTATATAAAAAAAACTCTTAATTATAAATATTATTAAAAAAAATTTGTCTTTACATATAATCACCATTCTGATTTATTAATTTTATTTATTTATTTTAAACATATCTTTTATTAATACGAAAAGTTATATTTAATATATTCAAATAGAACTATTATTTTAAAAACATAAAAAAAATAAAGTAAACTCATGAATTATTCTAACATCGTGAAAAAAAAAACAAGTATTTATAATAAAAGATAAATGTAGTATTTTTTAAATACTATAAATTATACTTGTTATACTTGAATTAAAACAAAACAATTATATAAATTATAACTGAAAATGGACATAAAAAAACACAAGTACAACATAGGTTTCACCAATATCTTGAAGTTATTTACCGGATCAAGTCATGAATAAGAATCACAATTTTTATCCTTAGGTAAAGGACACTTTTAGTAAAAACCCAAGCAAAGTAATTTAATTAATTTAGATTATATTTAATCAATTAGCGTAATAATTTTTACACGCCATTCCAATTTAGGATTTCAAATGTCCAACATTACACACTCGAGAGCGATATTGACCAATATTCCTCCTACAAATACCCTTCCCCGCTCTACATTTCCCTTCTCACAAACCAACGCAGTCTAGGACTTAGAATCCTTTGAAAATTAGAAGATAGAAAACCAACGACTCACGTTTTATGTTCTTTTTATGAAAGAATATCAACCGTTCGATTAAACTACTCTAAAGTTTTGAGTCTTCTTTCTCTCTATTTCAATTTGAATCCGTGAACATTCAGATTACCAAGGTACTTTTAGGCTAGTAGCGATGGAAAGAACAGTGTTCTTCAAACTACTCACTCTTTTATTATGTTCTGTTACCTTAACAACATCATCATCGGTGACAGACAAAGTATTAAATGCATCCAAGTTAGAGATGTTTGTGGATGAGCTTCCCAGTATGCCCAGAATATTTGGCTACGAAGTTGTTGATGGTATTCCCAAATCAAAGTCTATCAAGATTGGCATGTTCAAGAAGAAATGGGTATGTGCGTTTTTTTGTTTTAATTCAACATTTTGCATTAGAATTTCCGTCATTTCTTAGCTTCGATCGTTTATTAAGATGAGTTTTTATATATCTCTTTTAATTATTATTTTTTAATTGTGTTACTTTAAAATTTATTTTTCTAAATAGTTTAGCGACAATTGAACAGAAAAAATTTTAAACTCAATAAAAGATGGTTCTTTGGGAAAGCCGAACTCTTATTGAATAATTTCTTTTTAATATTTTACTATTTATTTATTATTATAATTATTAATTTAATTATTTAAAAAAAATACTACTAATAAATTAAAATAAAATACATTAATAAATTATAATAAATTTTATATTTTAATTATTAGTATTATTATAATAAATAATTATTATACTTATAATTAAAATAATTATATTATATTATAAATTTTTAAAAAAATAAATTAGATGATAATAACAATTAAATAATAATAATAATAGCAATTAAAATTAAAAATAAATTAAATAATACTGTACTTGTCTTAAGTAATAGTATGAATCAGTATTTTATTAAAATTAAAATTATTTATATTTTATTAATATATTTTATTTTAATTTATTGTTGGTATTTTTATTTTTGGAATAACTAAATTAATAATTCTAATAATAAATAAATATTAAAATATTATAAAGAAAATCTAGTAAACAACTTTCTATAAAAATATTTCCCGTCACGAAGCTTTTCCTAAAAACGACCTGTATTAAAAAAAAAGTATTTAAAAAAATAAATTTTAAAATATGACAATTAGAGAAAAAAAAATTGAAAAGAGAGATAAATATATATAAATCTATCAATACTTGTTAATAATTTATTGCTGCAGTCAATTAATTCAAAAGTTTTTTTCTTCAAAGTAAATGAAATAGTATACATTGCAAAATTTAGATTCTATCTAATTAATATGGTATTTGTTGGAGATACACCTAACACACTCTAATCATGTCTTGTCTTAAATATAAAAATAAAAAATATAGATATTTTGATGTAATCTAAAATTTAGACCACATATTGCATAATCAGATATTAAGGTCATAATTTTTATTTAAAAAAGTTCAAAATCTATCTTTAAACCTGGATCTTATCAGACGAGATTAAGATCGTGGAAGTGCATCCAGCATCCAGTATGAGTGCAAACTTTATCCTACTTCAGAATTTGTTCAAAACTCATTTTAACTTTTGAATTACACATATATTTGACCTTCTCTCGTTATTTTTTGAACTATATCTTCTCACTAATGCCAAAAACCAATTTTCTCTCACAAAAAATCTAAATCTCAAAGAAAGTCACTTCCAAGTCCCGAGACGACACAATCATGTGTTGCTCCTTACTAAATACCACGGTCATGGTGTCGTGAACTCGTGATCGATTATTACGAGCATATATTTTGGGGGTAAATTTTGCCATTTCAATGGTCTAAATTGTAACACATCTTACCAATTTATTTATTTTTTAATACCCACTTTAAGTAGATTTCTTTTAAGTTTTTAACCATCTATATATGCATGTGAACCTGGTAAAACCAACCCAAATGCCAGTTTGTAAAGGGTGCTCGTCAGTCTAATTAAAATGCCCAATCAACTGACGGTCAATTTTTCACGTGATAAAATATGCTAACGAATCAATCTAAAACAGACGGAGTAACCAATTAGCTATAGATAGAATAAAATTCAAAATTTATTTCGTCTCTTGGTGAATTGACAAGTTAATAGGTTGATATGTTAATACTTCAAAAAATCAAACATGGCGCTATTGATTTTGAAACGAGTTGTCCTTAACAAAGAAATCTATTAAAATTCAATGTAATTTAAAAAATCAAACATAGCGCTTTTAATTATATCTACTACTAAATGCGGTATAAAATTAATCATAAGAATAACTTTGTTAATTATGACAAATATTAGCCATAGTAATTTGTTGCCAAACTTTCAAACACCTACTCTTGTGAGTCGCTATCAAATTTTCGAACACCTTACTATTGTGAGTCGCTGTCTAGTCCAAATCAGTAAGACTTTCTATTTAATAAATAATTCATTGAGTTTAGTGGACTACAAGCTTTTTTCTTTTTTTTTCTTGTTTAAAAGTTTAGTGGACCACAAGCTCTAAAAGATCTTAGATAATTGATATAATTATTAAGCAAAGAATTAGTTCCCCTAAAATTTATCGTAATAGTGACTAAACGAATACCATTTAAACTTTATTTGAGTGTATGAAATCTAATAGATGCACCACAACTTTTTCCCAATTGCAGAAATTTCACAGGGACCTACCTCCAACAACTGTTTACGCTTACGGAATAAGCAAAAACACAGCAACAGTTCCCGGTCCAACCATAGAATCCCTCTACGGAATCGAAACCCATGTGACGTGGCAAAATCACCTCCCTTCAAATCACATACTTCCGTGGGACCCAACTATACCCACTTCATTAACAAATTCCACCAAGGGTATTCCCACTGTGGTTCATCTCCACGGTGGAATTCACGAACCCCAAAGCGATGGGAACCCTAACTCATGGTTCACCGCTGGATTTAAATCTAAGGGACCCACTTGGACCAAACGAAAATATCATTATTCAAATAATCAACATCCTGGAAATTTATGGTACCATGATCATGCTATGGGTTTGACCAGAGTCAACCTTCTCGCTGGCTTACTTGGGACCTACATCATACGTCACCCTTCCATTGAAACCCCACTAGGATTACCTAGCGGTGACGAATTCGATCTACCGTTGATGTTGTTTGATCGTAGCTTTAGAACGGACGGTTCGATCTTCATGAGTTCAACTGGTAATAACCCTTCGATTCATCCACAGTGGCAACCAGAGTATTTTGGTGACGCCATCATTGTTAACGGTAAAGCTTGGCCTCGTCTTACTGTACGGCGTCGTAAATATAGGTTTCGTATAATCAACGCCAGCAACGCTAGATTTTTTAGACTCTTCTTCAATAACGGTTTGAGATTTGTACACGTGGCGTCTGATTCGGCATATATCGGAAAGCCGGTTGTATCTAATGAAACTCTTGTGGGGCCATCTGAGATCACAGACGTTATTATTGACTTTTCTCAATCTAAGAGCAACGTTGCTATTCTAGCCAACGATGCACCCTATCCTTACCCATCCGGTGACTCTGTTGATGAATTTAACGGTAAAGTTATGAAATTTACCATTTTACCGGATAAAGAAGTTGACACGTCACGGATACCGGAAAGGCTTGTGGAATATCCTGTTGTTGATTTATCCAGTGTGTCGCGCACACGTTATATTGCTATGTATGAGTATACCAGCAACATTGGTGAACCGATTCATTTGTATCTGAATGGGAAACCGTACGATGCAGCGGTTACGGAAACTCCGAAAGCGGGGTCCACTGAAGTGTGGTATGTGATCAACTTAACGGATGATAATCACCCGCTTCACATTCATTTGGGTTTGTTTAAGGTGTTGGATCAGACGGGGCTGGTGAAATCAGTTGAATTTAAGGATTGTATGATGAAATTCAACGATGCTGTTAAGTGCCACGTGGATAAGTATGCACGTGGCAAGAAAGTAGCGGTGCCTGATTATGAGAAAGGGTGGAAGAATGTGTTCAAGATGAAACCCTGTTTTGTCACAAAGATTCTTGTTAGGTTTTCTTACATACACACTAATGCAACGTATGGGTTTGATGCAACACCGGATCCTGGCTACGTGTATCATTGTCATGTAAGTGCTTATCCTCTTCCTCTTTTCTAAAGGTGGATTAATTTAATCGTCTAAATTTGACAAATAGCAGTTTAATCTCTTATATTTGAAAATAACAATCTGTTGAGTAACTTATTTTTCATCTCAATTTTAATGATTAAATGCTTATTTTGATGAAATAAAATATTATTGAAGTCAATATGTATGTTTTTAATTGTTTTAATATATGTTTGTTAAAGAAATATTTTTTTAAAATGTTAAATTGATTTGTATTATTAGAATTATTACAATTTTAAGAATTAAAATTTCTATTTACTCAAATAACTTCAGTAATGTTAATTTCTTTTAGTTATGTAATATGATGGACATATTTTATAAATATCATAGATTTATTTTACTTATGAAATTGAAGATGGACATATTTTATAAATATTAGTAGAAAAAATGATGATTTACATTTTAAATTTTAAAAACATATTATTGATATTCATTGCAACACGTGACACATACCATAAATACCATTTTTATGTAGATATTGGACCATGAAGACAATGAAATGATGAGACCTTTGAAAATCATTAAGTGATGCTTCTCCAAGGAGTGGTAATATGTGCCTAATTATTTAATTATATGATAGTATTAGTCAAAACATGCATTTCTACTTTCATGGCTACAGGTTCAATTTGTATTGTAGGAAAATGGTGTACATGATGTTGTAATCATGCAGTTCCTTTCTTGTAAGCACTCAAAGGCTAAAATTCATAGTTCATTTAATTTACATCAACATAAGTTAATACATGCGTAGACAGAAAAATGTATTATAATTTGTCTAAAATTGTGCACTTAATTCATAGACATTAAGAAGGAAGTATTTTCTATATTATTGAATAAGATATTAAAATGCAGTGAGAATGTGAGATTAAACCTAATTTTTCTTGGAATGAATTTAGGTTATTATTGTAATATATAATGTAAGCAGAATTTGGGTTTATCGTCAAGGGGCGACTTTTTTTGGGATCATGTGTATAGAGAAGCTAATTAGATATGCTCGCCTGTTTAGCTGATTAATTTTGATTTAACTATGTGGTTGAGTTGAGTATATGTTTGGTTTCACTTTTGCTAAACTCAAATCGCTTTCCTGTGCAATTTTGGTCATGTTTAGTGTATGTTTTGGTTGCATTTTTTAAATACTTAAAATCAATTTTGAAAATACATAATTGATTCTTATATGTTTGGATGAAGTAGATTTGATTATGTTTTTATAATTGATTATAGTTTGAAGTTATGATTTATAATTTTTAAAATTTAAATGTGATTTTATATTAAACATTAATAATCAATTCACTTTTATTTAAAAATATTTAAATAAATATTTATTTTATAAAATTAACCTCCTTCAAATTCAATCTTCGTCACCACAATCTAAGTATATATTTATATATAAATTGAAGCTTTGATTTAAAACGTGAGATTGACCTCCAACCCATCTTGAAAATAAACAACCTATGATACTTTTAGTGTTTTTATTTTATTTTATTCCTACCGTTTTAGATTTATTTGTTTGAGCATAATCTGCCATAAGCCCATAACATATTTTTCTTGTGGTTTTTACTTAATATGCTTTGTTGCAGGGCTTTATAGCCATTTTAAAAATACATTTGCTGTTTGATTGGCAGTGTGTCACAAATAGTTTTTTTTTAAATAAAATTTAAGTTAAAATAAAATTAATTTACATTTTAATAATATGGTGAATTTAAGTTTGAATCTAACAAAAAAATATACACATTTAATATCTGATGCATTTTAAATAGAATTAACGTTTTGATTTAATTACTTCTCGATTACTTTTGAAATTTTTATGTGTATTGTTTATTAGTATAGCAGTATAAATGTCCAGTTTTGTATTTGTTTAGTTTTATGATTTTAGATTGTAATAATCAGATTACTTAATAATAATATGAAGCATTATTTAGAACTTTATTCCAAATCTTTTTACAGCAATATCTTTAGCGTGTTTTTTTTATTTATTTATTAGATTTTATCATAAAATATGAATGAAAAATTTCTCAATTTATGATCTATTTTGATTATACTAATCTTATTTTAACATGTGAATAATTTTTTTTTTTGTGTAAAAAAATAAAGCAAACAATTGAATTTGATAAGTAGTTAATCTATCAATAGTATGAACCGCGACATTAACTTATCACTTTATAAAATGAAATTCATGATTTGATCATGTCTATTTAGATAATGTCTACGACTATATTATAATTCAGCTAAAAATAATGTGATTCTAGTGTAGATCAAATGAGAAATGAATATAAAATATAGTGTGACAAAATAAAAAAATATTTTCTTAAAAAACGAGTTTGATAAGACAAATTAATTGAATAGAAAATGGTGGCATTGAAAGATATGAACGAGACTAATTATCCATTAAAGAAAAATGTATTGATTCAAACAACTAGGCCATGCTCCATGTCACCAAGATGGATATTTCTTATGATATGAGAAGTTATATTTTACATATCTATCAACTTTTTAAATTGGGTGCACTCACTTTGATATTTTCTACCACTATACTCACTTTTTGTGTTTGGAGCTATGTACCTATTTAGAACATGGACTACAAATATGAAGTGCATATTAAATGTGAACATTAATAAAATAATTGTGATTTAGATAACATCCTAACAATAATCTATAAGGAAGTAAAATTCAAAAAGATTATCACCGAATCTCTAATTTGTCTCAGACTTCACTCGTGTTCAGGAGGAGGACCCATTCAAAAGTTTGTGATAAAGTGTATGCGCAATGTGTGAAGGTAGCAAAATTTATCACTACTCAACCTACAAAAACAATAATATACATATCAAGAATAAATGTATTTTATTTGAAGGTTGAACGAAATTATACACAAATATTAACATAATATATATTCGAGAAAATAAAATGGGTGAAATAATTAAAGAAAAAATAACATTAACGTATATTTAGTTATAAGTAATTTGATTCTCAAAAGTGTCAAATAAAAGGGTTACAATAGTGGCGATAGAGAGGTAGTCATATTAATTGCGGTAAAGAAAAAAGTTGTTGCATATAACGACAACCAGATCCGAGAAGTAGAAATATAACTATGATGGTGAGTGTTTTATTTATTTATTAATCTTTTTCCTTTTCCTATTTTTCTATTTTTCTTTTTCTTTTAGTTTTCTTTCTCTAGATCAACGTCTGATAATATTGTTGCTTCTAAATATATTCGTCAAGGAGATCCATTATCACACTACCTATTTGTTATGTGCACGGAAATACTCAATGAATCCATTTTAAATTTGGTTGTGATAGTGACCATGAGCTCTCCCATGTTTGGTTTGTTGAAGATATTATCTTGGTGGTTGAAGCTTCTTCGTCTTAAATTTTGCGGTTCATAAATTGTTATAGCTCCAGCCAACTAGACAATCTCTATATATCCCAGGTTTCTTTCTCAAACAACGAGTCTCATAAAATAGCTTATTCATTTAGTATGGAGCTAGGTATAAAAGTCATAAATGATCTTGGTGTTTACCTTCGAGTACACCAATGCTTCACCAACAAGCTACAAATAAATTTTTTCTCATTTTCTTGGATAAAATGAGAAAAAAGCTTACAGGTTGGAAGACACCGACTATTTCTTTTGTAGATATGATAACCTTAGTTCAAATTTCTATTTTCAATATCCCTGGATATGTTATTCATTCACATCAAAATTCCATGGTTGTGTGTGACGAAGCAAAAAAGATTTGTAGAAATTTATTTGGAAACTACTATGAATCAATGTAAAATATATTTTATTTATTGGGAAAAAAATGTTATTCTAAATACGAGAGATGATTGAGTTTCAAAAGTTTGAGGATGCTTAATAAGGCCTACACGATGAAATTAGTTTGACATCTTATGGCTTATCCCGTTAAATTGTGAGTTAAGATTATGAGAGCCAAATATGCTTGCAGTTCTTCTAATATCCCTTATGTGAATTTCCATTGTGTCTCATCCTCTACTTGGAAGACTTTTATAACTGTTTGGGAATATATCGAGGAAAATATCTCTTGGGAAATTCAAGATGGTCATGATACAAGATTTTGGAATACCTTTGAATTAAAGGCTTTAATAATCTCCAATCACATTTATCCATGGTTATTCATTCCTCTTGGGGAATATGATTTTTAGTATTTAATTATGGTTTAGAACACATATGGAACTAGAACAAGGTTGAGAGGTATGTGCCAACGGATATTTGCGATAATATTGCTTCTATTAAACCACTTGCTCCAAGAACACGTGATATTCCTTGTTGGAACCTTACTGCATATGGTCATTTACTTTAAAAAGTGTTTATAATATTATCTATTGTCAACAAAATACCCCTCGTGATCATTATCTTATATTTAAGAATATTTGAAATTAGAATGACCCTAATTGTCATAGAACTTTTCTTTTGAACCCGTTGTCGTGAATATCCATAAATCATTATGCATATGTTAATAGACTATGATGAATAAATTATTTGTTAAATGATCTCATTAAACTCGATCACTAGAGTAAGTTTTTTAGTCTTGGCTTGTACAATTGGTTAAATTATAATTTATCTACCAATGACATTGGTCAAATTCAATCTTGTTGACTTTATTTATTTGGTGTGTCTATGTACAATAATTGGAAGGAACACAATAGCCTAGTATTTTTTCGACCTTCTTGGTTTTTGTTATGCGATATGGACTGAACTTTGGGTTTTAAGGATTAGCATCAAGCTTGCGCAATAACTCAAGTTTACTTAAATTATTTTTGAATTAAACTATGCAATTGTGGTTAGTGTAACACCACAACCATTACTGTTATTTGGGGAGGCGATACTTATCCCCCAGGCACCGGGCTCGAATCCCACGGAAGACAAAAACTCGCTATTTCCAACGGAGTGGAGGTCGTGAGGTAGCATCGCCGGTAACGGTAATGGTCGGGGTGTTACAATTAGTATGATTCAGATGATTTAGGCATGATTATTAAAAAATGCGCACATCCGACCTCTCTTCTAATAGGTTATTTATCTTTTCCAATGCTCATATTGAGAACGTCTTTTAGAGTTTTCTACGTGTCACCCCACCTATAACTCTCATCCCCTCAATACACTTAAAAAAGTTATTTAATCTCTTTTACTATATATAAAAATAGGAAAGTAGAACAGGAAATTTTAAAGAAAGTATATAATTATTTTGAAACAAATTTTATATTTTAAAAATTTGAGTAAAATTTAAAATTTTGAAACTTTCACCTTGTTCAAAAGTTTCAAAATTTAAAGGCTTAATTGCAGTTTTGGTCCCCCTATTTTAGCTGAATCGCGAAAGTAGTCCCCCCATTTTGTTTTTTCACAGTTTTGGTTCTCCAAACAGAATTTTGATTCCAAATTTGATAAAATTTTATTTTTTTAAAGTCGTACTACACCATTTATGATCATATATTTCAGGTACAATTATTGCAAATGAGATCTTGAGGCATGATGTGACTTAAATCAATGCAAAAAAAAAAAAATTCATGAAGTTTTGGACCAAAATTTTACTTTGGGGACCAAAATTGGGGAGAAACAAATGAGGTGACTACTTTCGCGATCCAACTAAAATAGGGAGACCAAAACTGCAATTAAGTTTCAATAATTTAATTTTCAAAACTTTGGTTAAAGGTAGTTAAGAAAGTTTCAAATTAATTTAAATTTTCGTTTATTTTTGATTTATTTGAAACATTAAAGAACGTAATTTGTTGTTTTTCAATTTTTTTCTAAAAGTTTTAAATAATACAAAATTTCTAAAATAAAAAAATTAATTTTCTATTTTTGAAATAGAAAATCCAAATAAAAAATAATTGAACTTTTTGAAACAAACTTACATTTCAAAAATATGGATAACATTCTAATTTTTTGAAAGTTTCAAAATGTGAAATTGCATTTTGAAAGAATTATATTTTGAATTTTTGAAAGTTATGAAATTTTTGTTAAAGATAGTTTCAAAAATTTTAAATTAATTTTTTTTTTT
>JBBPBS010000968.1:16876419-16887423 GCA_037974835.1 Cicer judaicum
TATCTACAAAATATTACGTATACTTTATTTATGTTGTTACGTGCACTAAATTTGATATATTTTTTTCTTCTATTAAATGTATGCTGTTTGATTTTATTATTATTTATAATATTTTATTTTTATTATTTTTTATTTTTTAAATAAGAGATAATTGTTAAGAAAATAAAACTGTGTTGTTATTTAATCTGTAAAATATTATCAACTTTATTTATTTGGACACGTCTAATTGATGGTATTAATTTTAATGTATTTTTTTAATATAATATATTTTATTTAATTTTATTAATATAATTTTATTTTTGATTAATTAAATTAATAATTATTTAAATATTACATTAAAAAAAATTAAAATGCTACTTCTTAGTTGTAAAAAAAAATAGAACTATGTATAAAGTGAGACATTTAAGTTAAATTTTTGAGAAGATAGTTAGATAAAAAAAGACCAAGTGCACATGTTAACATGTTATATGTTTGAAATATCACAATCACAATTAGTATAGGAAGAAGACATGTGCGTACAGGACAGCAATAGGGTGCACCATATAACAGACAATAACCCTCCTTGGCTAGCGTCAACCGTAGGATCATGAATCCATTACATCAAACCCATCCTTCATTCATTTCATGTTAAACAGTAATCACTTTACAATATTCAACGACTCCGTTCTCATCGTCATCGAAATTCGAAACCCTAATCAGCTACTTCTCTTCCCTTCTCCATCAACTCTCTCTGCATCTCTTTCTCATTTCATTTTGGTAAGATCACCTCCCATCTTCAGATCTGTAATTACTTTTTTCTCCTTTTTCTCTCCCTACCTTTATTTCGATTTCATATTTCATTAACATGCTGCGCGATTCCTATGCAAAATCCTGCTTAATAGTTCGGTTTTCTATGCTTCCGTTTTGATTTTATTTATTTATTTATTTATATGGATTACTTTAAACGGAAGTTGAAACTCACCAGGTTCAGTTAACTGAAATCATTATCATGCAATGCTTTTAGCTACTTAATAAAGAGCCAACACCAATAAAAATGAATTTTTTTTTTTTTGGCATATGATATTGCAATTAGGTTTTTCTACCCCTTAGAGTAAATCCTACATATTTTTTTTTCCACATAATTTTGTTTAAACTTTTTAAAAGCTGCATAGCCGAGTAACAACTATTGTATATTAATTAGTCGTGAATTGTAATTGTTGTAAGAATCCAACAATCCAGTGTCTGATTTAGGTAAATGAAATAATATGACTGTCTAGTGTCTGTTTATAATGAATGTTAATGTAAAATGTTTAACAAGTTATAACTAATGGCTACATAATAAGAGACAATGCGATCACAGTCACAAATGTAAATACGAGTAGTATTGATATATTGACCTATTTTCTTTCTTCCATCAAGGAGATTTTTATGTCTTATCTTTCAGTTGAGTATTTAAGATTGATCAAATAAAGTTTATGAAATATGAAAACGAAATACTACTTTTATTTTTCACCATGTTTTTTAACTAACATTATGTTGATAATTGCAGCTTTAACCAGAAAGACGCATTAGGGCCAGGGCCATCTAATGATAGGATTTCCAACTTCTGCATAAGTTTGATACTTTTCAATTGAATGGATCCAGTGCCTTCTGATGTGTCTATTCCACCTCCTGTGAAAGTACCATCTACTGCACCTCATGCTAAAGATGCTGATGGACAAGCTTCTGCTGCTGTAGCCTCTGGACAAGATAATTCTGCCCGTGAAGCACCATCTAGGCTATCTCCCACCGGCATATCTTCTTGGGCTAAAAATTTAAAACTTTCTCAATCATTTTCTGGATCCCAAGATGACCCGTCGAGTGGAAATGTTGGAAAATCAGCTTTTGCACGCATTACAAGTAATTTGGGATTGCGGTTGTCTCCAAAATCTCCTGCAGCAGATGACAATTCCAATGAACCACCAGCACAATCTAATTTGTTTGGAAGTATTACAAAAGGTCTAGTTGACTCTTCAAAGAATGCGGTGAAAGCTGTGCAGGTTAAAGCACGGCATGTTGTCTCTCAAAATAAACGAAGATACCAGGTGTTGTTATTGTTCAAACAGATTTACTGTGTCTTTTCTTGTAAAGCTTATAGTGTTGTACTCTTACACATCTGAACAGTATATTGTTTCTTCTATTGGATTGCTGCTCTTATCCCTGGTTTTCTATTGCTTTCCCTTTTTGTACAGTAGTTTAAATTAAAGCTTATCGATAGAGCCTATTCACGGATAATTTTGTAATGTAATAATTATCATCTTATTTAGCTGTGTTTCTTCAACCGGTTCTCTAGATCATCCAATCTTATAGCTGGCAATAAATTTATAAGTCTCGAAATTTGAAAATATTTGCCTACTTCCAGTTTAGTATTCAAAATGCCACACAAGATTTGGTGTTCCGTATGATGAACATTCTATCTGTAGCAGTTAAAAAAAGCTGTTAGAAATTTAGGATATAATTATTGTCGTGACTTATTAATTGTGATAGATTGAGTTTGATTTTCATATATATTTGTACGTACCTAAATTGCATGTTCTTTTCCTTTAGGAACTTTTATCTAATATGTGCTGTTGTCCACTTTTATAACCTCTTTTTTCAGGAAGGAGGTTTTGATTTAGATATGACATATATCACTGAAAACATTATTGCAATGGGGTTCCCTGCTGGTGACATGAGCTCTGGGTTTTTTGGTTATGTTGAAGTGAGTTTGTGAATTTTGGAAGCTTTATGTTTTGCTGGTTGTTTTCATCTTTAACATCAGTGTTCTGACTTTTTTAGTTTCTATATATGCAATGAAGGGATTTTACAGAAATCATATGGAAGAAGTGATCAAGTTTTTTGAGACTCATCATAAGGTAGAAAGGCATGCTATGACATGTGAAGTTACAAGTTTTTTTGCCTTTGTCTTTTTATGTAGATTGTTTAAAATTGAAAGTCAACGTTGTATTTAATGGAATGCTTTATTTCATTGGAGTGTCTATGCCAGAAAATATTTGAAACTGTTATCAACCTTGGAAGTGAATGCTGTCTATGGACATCCAATCCCCCCTTTGCTTGGCATATCCTGCCACAGCTTCTGAAAATCTGATATCTACAGCTAACCTGTTTACTCTTAAACATGTTTCAATTTCTTCCTTCCTCCCTTTCTGCCAGGCATATTCTTAGATACAATAAACAAAAGGAGATGTTAAACTGCAGAACTTACAAAAAAAATTCTTGAGCTATTTTCATTTCCTTACTTTCATTCTCATAAACTATTGTGTCACATGAGCACCTACTTCATATATTTTGTTATCCTGTGACTGTGCTTTAGTTTGATGACAGGTTGAATTGTGTGGGAGGCATCCTACATGGTGTTTCTTTTCCTACACTGCCTTAAACTTTGAACTTAATGAGTCTCTGTCATTGCCATTTTCTTGTCAGATTTTGCATTTGACTTGTTTTTTAATATGCAGGATAAATACAAAGTATACAATCTTTGTTCGGAGCGGCTGTATGATGCATCATTGTTTGAGGGGAAGGTGATTACTAATTCCATTTAAGTCTTAGAAAGGACAACTGTGCTAGAACCATTTAACCCTGTTGTAAATTTCTTTTTTACAACTATAAGAATCATTAATATAAATTTATTTTTAATTAAAATAGTTATATTACTTAAGTTTTAACCTTTAATTTTATAAATCTTATTCAGATTATGTATTCTTAAATTAACTACCATTCATAAATTCTGTTGCTAGTCTTGCTCATGATGCTAGATAGCCTATATTAGTCATGTCATGTTTCTGTTTAACTTGAATTTTATGTTTTTATTCCGTATTATATTTCAATGGAATTTGTTTGAGCAGCTTCTTGTATCTGAAATATTAAGTTCCGTCTTCAGGTGGCTAGCTTCCCATTTGATGATCATAACTGTCCACCAATTCAACTGGTTATATCATTTTGTCAAAGTGCTTACTCATGGTTGAAACAAGACATTGAGAATGTGGTGGTTGTCCACTGCAAGGCTGGAATGGCCAGGACAGGGTTGATGATTTCTAGTCTTCTACTATTCTTGAAGGTTAATAGCTTCTAAGCACTTTCTTGAAAATATGACGAGTGTGCTTGATATTTTCCGTCTCTGTTTTGTTACATTGCTTAATTGTTTTTAGATGTTTCTTAAATGTACTGCAGTTCTTCCCAACTGCTGAGGAGTCAATGGATTACTATAACCAGAAAAGATGTATTGATGGAAAAGGACTTGTTTTGCCTAGTCAGATTGTAAGTTTAGCTTTGTAATGTGTTATTAGTGCAAAAATTGGACTATGGAAATATTACTTACTATCGTATTGTCATATGTTTTACTTTTTTGTTTTTTTCTTTCTTTCTATAGAGGTACGTCAAATATTTTGAACGGATCTTGACTTACTTTAATGGCGAATGCCCACCTGCCCGCAGGTATGTACCATTGAAAACAAACAATATTTTGATACTTCTCTGTTTTCATGTGCTGACATCTTATTTTGTGCAGGTGCATGCTTAGAGGATTCCGGCTTCACCGATGCCCTTACTGGATCAGGCCCTCTATAACCGTCTCAGATCATAGTGGTGTGCCTTAAATTCTTGTACTAAAATTTGCCCTTCTGCTTACAGTCCACAACCAGTCTATTAGTATATTTATGATGTCATGTTATTTCCAGTTAGAGCATTAAAAAGTTTTATTGCTTTTGTTGACTAGTCTTCTGAAATGTTCTTTTTATATGGTTTTTTTATCTTGCAATAGACAATTCATCTGTCCTCATTTCTATAATGGTCTGTTTTATATTTTGTTTAGTTATATGCTCTGTACTCATGTCTTTTAACCATATAATTTTTTAACTACTAGCTATGAATCAACTCAGGCATATTTGTGTTGCTCTGTTATGTTGTTTTACTTTCTTCTTAGTAGAGGACAGAGTCCTGAGTGATAGAAAATCAGGGAAAGTTTCTACTATTGTATTGCACTGTTATGTTTTACTGGTTATTAGTAGTGATAAGTTGATACATATTTTGTACGTGACATATTATGCTTATGTCAAGAGTTGACTCACAGCTGACCCTTTTGAAAGGGTGGAGTGTGAGATCTTTGTCCGTGAGAGACTGCTCAATTTGCTATTGACTCTGTTTTTTAATGTGTAGGTGTGTTGTTCTCTACCAAAAAGCATCCTAGGACCAAGGATCTTTTGGTGAGTGTCATTTATAATATGATGTCAGTTTATCAAGTATTGATTGAATTGTTGTGCCAACGTGTGCCATTTTTTCTTTCTGTTTTTATTTTTTGAAAGGAGGGGGTTTCTATGTGATATGGTCTCATTATTTGCAGCCAGAAGATTTTTGGTTTTCTGCACCAAAGAAGGGAGTGATGGTCTTTGCTTTGCCTGGCGAGCCTGGTCTCACAGAGTTGGCTGGAGACTTCAAAATTCATTTTCATGATCGCCAAGGAGATTTTTACTGGTAATTAATTTTCTTCATCAATGTCTAATTGCCACTGTTGCCTATCTCACGTTGAACTGAAATATCTCTTTTTTTTCTCTTTTAGTTGGTTGAACACAACCATGACAGAAAACAGGAAAGTTTTGAACGTTGGTGATCTCGATGGCTTTGACAAGGTAAGCTGTTGTGGATCCTTGACAAGACTCTATTATCTCACAATTATTTTCTACAGTGCTAGTGCAGTGGTAACTAGCCTTGTAACTCCAAGGGACTGTTCAAATTCTCTTGGGGGACATTTGTATTGCCCAAGTGCTTTCCCCTCATCCACCCTTTTAATAAATATCCCTCCCACACCTCATTTTAAAGAAACAATATAGAAATTTGGTGATCTTATAGGCATTATTAATGATTGAGAGAATGATCTAGTGGAGTGTTGTGTTTTATTTTTGTCATCCAAAGTAATCAGGGTCTTTTAATTAAATGTATTATTAATTGGAATTGTCTTCTGGCAGAGAAAATTACCTTCTCCAGGATTCCAGGTTGAAGTTGTGCTGTTGGATCATAATGGCAATGTTGTAACTTCCAACCCTGAAATTACAAAGAAATCAGAGGAGAGTTCAAGTACCAGTCCTGCTCCTTCCCCAGTTGAGGTGAACACCCCCACACCAAATGCAGACAAAGAGTCAGGGGATGGGGATCATGACAAAGATGATGTATTTTCAGATGGCGAGGCAGATAATCCTGCTTCTTCAATAAGCAAGCAAACAAAGGCCCCTTCTGAAGCAGTTGAAACAGTAGCAAGTGCCTCCCGAGATTCTGAAGTAAACAAAATTTCAAATCAAATCACAAATATAACGCATGCAACAGAACAAGTTTCTTTGGGTAGTAAGACCTCTACGCTAAGTCATAGTACCAGTGAGCCAAAAAGTGACGTTGGTGGAAGAACAGTGTCCAATCTCGACGTGCCCAGCTCAGAAAGTGAATTTAAGGCCATGGCTGCAGATGCTTCTGTTTTTACGTTCGGAGATGATGAAGACTATGAAAGTGATTGAGGTTCAAGAAGGATATCCTCTTCTATCTTTATACTTTGATATTTGTACATAATATTGCTTGCAACTTCGTATTTAACAATAACATGTTTATCTATTTGTTTGTTTATTTGTTGTAATGATAAATATGGCGACCCTCACTAGCAATGTGCACTAATTGAAAATAAGATTGTGCCAATTTTTGGGTATTGATTGGCCAAGTAATGTTCCATTGATTTGTTGTAGTACTTACAGCAAACGATCAGACGATAGATATGGTTTATTCACTCATCTGAAAAATTGGTAAATCATCATTGGTCAATTTTTTTTTGCCAAAGATCGTTCATCATTTCATGTTGTAACAACCAAATGGAATATATATATATATATATTTCTTTTGTTTTTTGTTTTATATTTTTTTAGTGAGAAAGTACATTAAATGTTAATGTGTTTGTTTATTTACTACCAGAAGCACAGGGACTGAGGAACTGCATGCTGTCTGTACATCAGGAAAAGAAATCGGTATTTTAGATTTAAAAAATAACTAATATATACGATTATTTGTGTTGTTTTCCAAAAATTTTAAAATTTTCCCACACTGGCTTCTGAGTTGAGGGCTCAACGCATAAGCTTCCCACATATAATATTTCTCTATTTCTTTTACTTCTATTCTCTTCCTCCTCTTCTATGAGTACTATCTACGGAAACCTTGAAGTGTTCAAAAGCAAAACAACATTCTAAAATGTGACGCACGTGAGTGCCCCCGTAATTTTCACCGCCATGAACCTGAAGAACCACCACCACAGATGTAATCGAGTACCACCGCCACCAACCACTTCCCTTTTTTCATATTCGTACTATACACACTCCATTACATACTCGCATAGAGATGTATTTTTTAAAATATATAAACAACCGAACTTGATTTTGTATTTTTTAAGAGTTTAATTATCATTTACTGTCTATGTATAATAAAAATTAAATATTTTTAAATGATATATAATTATTATTAATTGACTTTATAAAAACTCTTTACTTTACACAAAAGGAATATGTGGTATTGCTCTATAGTTTAGTTTAGTTATGCAAGTTTGTTTTATAGATGTCTGATAGGTATATAAATTAATTTAAAAGGTTTTGTCTCTTTTACAAGAGTGTATTTTGAAGATAAAGTACAAAATTTTAAATCAATGAAAATAAACATGAACGACTGTTAATTTTTTTATAAACAATAATTCCAATTTTAACTATTGGATGTTTTATTCTCTAAAATATACACCTTTGTTTAAATGAAACAAAGAATAATAATAAATAAATAAAATAGTACAAAGAAAAAGGAAAGTCTTAAAAGTTATGTGCACGCCAGTGACTCCAAAGGGAAATGTACCCTTAACAAAGGCGATGTTGTCTATGTTGGTTGGGTTATTAGTGGAACTGAACCACCTTCACTCTTGGCACACCTTTTTAGTGTTTGGTGCCTTCCCTTCCTTTTTATCATAGTACATTTTTATATTTTTTACCCTTACACTCATAATTTGACAAATAATTTTTCAATCAACCTATCATCTTTATATGTACCATCAACGTTGAGGTCTAGCATAAGTGGTTACTGCAATGCAATAGATATTTGAGTATTGTAAAATCTGAAAGTATCGAGTTACATTTAAATTACAAAGTGTTGCTAATACCACAAAAAATATCTCCAATACAAAGTATATCATCAAAGCTCACTAAACATACAAATACTTTATAGTTTTGTTGGGTAATGTCATGTCATTTTTTTATTAAATTACTTTAAATTAATTTTATCTTTTAAATATTGATACCCAATAAAACTTAAATGTACTAAAGAATTTACCATATAAAAAACAAACTACAATAACTAAAGCATTTCCAAAATATATAGAATGAGATGATACGCATATGAAATAAGGCTAGTTGTACTAAATAATTAATATAATTCAATGATTTGTTCAAGCACCTCATACTCAGTTACAAATTCCATTTTTGGTAAAAAAATATTGAATATCTAAACCAAACTGGATTTTAAAACTAAATGAGTACCGTTTTAGTCTTTTTTTTTTTATTACATTTTTTAAAGACGCTCAGAAATGCACAATTAAAGAACACAAGTTGAGATTGTCTCTAACAGGAACAGGACAAGTTTTATAAATTCGTTCGTTAAAATGTAGTGAATGTAATGCAGTACATTTTTTGAATACGCTCTTGTTTTTTGGATTCTCTGCTTGCTTGCTAGTGCCTATTTATTTATTAATTAATTATTTTAAACCATCAATTTTCGATCTGCATTCTGCAGACAATACCGCCAGGAATCATAAATATGAATATAAGACGTGCCAATTTCCATGTGGTCAAGCACATTCTCTTTAATTTTTCATCAATTATTTTACACAATAATAAGAATAATTAACAGAAAAAAAAAAACTTCTTTTAAGGAACGCACAACCTGATAAATCATAAAAAGGTTAACCAACTTTTCAGTAATATTTTTTTACTTCTTACAGTAGAAGTGTTTTCTTTTTAGGTGATGGATCACATTCATTAAAATGGTCAAATAAATGTGACGAATTTATATTCAAATAATTATTAAAAGATTTATTTATATTCTTCATATTTGGTATGTTTTAAATATTATTATTTTTATAAAAAAATTATGAGAAAACAAAATAAAATATAATTAATCAATAATTACCTGATAAAAAGAAAAAAAACATTGAGCATATAAATTTTACCAAAATCCTGTGGCATGTCACAATTTTTATTAAATACACCACAAATTCAATCACACAAATTAAATATTGAGAAAAAAAATTAACCCTTATATAAGTCCACCTTTCTCGATTTGGATTATACTTTTGTTTCTTATGAAATTTGAATTATAGTGGGGTCTAACAAAAAAACTATCAAGGATAATTTATTCCTAATCATTTATTAAAAAAAAACATAATCATAAATCAGTATAAACAAAACCAGATCTTTTGTCCAAAATAATCAACAACCATAAACAATTTTATTATATTTAATTACTATCTTTAAATATAAGCAATTTTTTTAAATTATTAGACATACTATTTTTTACTTAAAGGAGAGAGTAAGATTTACTTAAGGTTGTTACGGTATATAAAATAAAATTATTAACTTATATTGTAAGCCAAATATGTTATACAGTAAGACAATTTTTCTTGTTAAAAGAACATATATAATATGAATAGAGTACTATTGTATTGTTTATTTGAAAAATTAAACAAAATTTTCTACTTCCCTTTTCTAAAACCATTCTTATACTAACTCTAATTATTAACGACTATGAATTATTTTTATATTTAATCGAAAGAAGAGGGATTATTGTCATCTAATATACAAATAATTTTATTAATTAATTTGCCATCTAACTTGAAATACATTTAAAATCTCTTAACTGATCAATAAACTATTTTTACGAGACAATAATATACAATGTTTAATAATCAACGTAAATTGATTAAATGAATCACTAATTGTGCCATAGATAAAATACTAGTAATATTTATTTGACAAAACGTTTTTAAAAAAATATAGGTGCTTGAAATTATTTGGTAATGCTTTTGTTGATATAAATTAAAAATAAAAGTAAACGAATGAAAATGTGTGAATTAAATTGTAAATTGAAAGATGGTATAAGAGAGGTTGTTTTCATGGGTCCAGCTTGATATGCGTGCCGTTAGATTTATGCAATTCTGCCCGCCAACTAAACATAAACACCGAAAGCGCAAACAAACAATTCTACTATACTTATTTCTATTTTTTCTTAATAACCATATACTATATCTATTTATTACTCCCTCACTTTTTATTCACTAAAATGTATTTTTTAAATGAGTTATTATTTTTAAAAAAAATAATAAGTTTAACTAATTATTTTAAAAAAATCAACGTTACCAAATCAAAATCAAAATAGTTAAAATTAAAAATTAAAATTAAAATTTTTAAACTATAAGAGGTCAAAATCTTTAAATTTTAAAATGTAAAAGTAAAAAATGCATTTTAACTTTATTAATCATAAATTCTTATTGAGAAAATTTTTCCCTCTAAATATAATTTGGTGTGTAAATTACTAGAGATATTTATTTATTTATTTCTAAATCTATCTTTATTAATTTATTTTAAAATGTAAAAAATTATCATTATATTAATCTACACAAAATAGACAATTTAATAATAGTAACACATAAAATATACTAATTAATGATATTATTTATCTTTGTTAATATATGTGAAGGGTGTTTATAAAAAGGGATAGAAGGACTACATGATCACAATTTATTCAATTTTTCTATGATTACAATAGCAATATGATGCTACAATTGTTAGATTTAAAGAGAGAAAATTTTATTTTGTATTTTTAAATTTAATGGTCTATGCAGATTTAATATTACAATACAGTTATATAAGCTGAAGGTATTTTATTCATACATATTAAGAATTGAGAAAAAAATATAAATGAAAAAAA
>JBBPBS010000968.1:16898009-16943380 GCA_037974835.1 Cicer judaicum
TTTTTCGAAAAATATCGATTGGATAACCACTAATATTAAATCAAATTTTTTCTCGAAAAATTTGGTGAGAATTTTTTTTTTAAATTTATCGAAAAAATCAATTTTTTTAAATAACCAATTTTTAAACTATGATTAAATGATTTAAAAACAAATCAAATTTTAACCGATTTTGAAAAATAAAATCGATTTTAAAATTAAAATTTTCAAAACCGGTTGCTTAATTATAAATCGATTATTTAACCATAACCAAATTTACAATTGGTTTTATAACCGATTTTAAACTAAATAATAGATTTAATTATAAATCTAAATCAATATATTAGTTTTAAAATAGATATGGTTTGGTTTTTAAAAAAAACTAACCATAAACAGCTGTAGTTGGAAGAATGAAAATTGATTTTCGATCGGATATTATACCTTACATGTAGTATTAGAATTTTGGTTGAGTTTAACATAATTTCACAAAATTTATTTATAAGACGACGATTATCTACTATTTATAAACACTTTATAAACATTATATTGTTCAATATATAACTCTTAACACATATATATTTATATATAAATCATAAATCACTTTTCATTTAACTCGGCTTTAATACAATATTAATTTATAAACGTATTTAATGTATGCTTAGAGAAAAGCTAAATTAGATAAAATGGCTATGACATTGTGATTTTGTTGAAAAATGCCGTAATTCTATCGTTATCATCATGTAATGAAAGATGTAGTTAAATTGAAGTGAATCACTTGTTGTTGTTGTTGTTGGTGGTTAGAAAAATTAGAAATAGGAATGGATAAGCATCTCATCTCATGGGCAAGCTGGAATACTCTTTTATCAAGTACCTAACATTAAATGAACTGACCACAAGTTGTTTTATGACTGTTAGGTGTTCTTATTAACTACATAGAATAACAATCACCAAAATCTCAATAAATTGAGAAAAACTTTGATTTGAAGGCAACATCGTAATATTTCATCCGTCCTCTCGAGTCATTTGTAAAATAAATGATTTTGTTACAATGAATTATTAATTATTTTTTCTCAATTATATATCATTTATAATTTAATATTTTTTATTTTACATTAATAATAATAATAAATATATTAATACTTGATAAAAATACATTAAAAAAATATTATCAACTTTTTTATTCCGTATAAAATAGTAAATTAAATGATTAATAATTGGACATAGGAGTAATATTTAATTATTTACTAGGATGGCTCAAGTTCTTGTGCCTTAATAGGATACATACCCCACCAAATTCACGCAATGTCTTATATAGAAAATAAAATGTTTATAAGTGAGGAAGAGTAGGACAACAAGTAGGGCATTGAATACCAAAACAAAAAGGAAGAAAGAAACAGTGATGCATATTTAAGTGGTCCAATATATGCAAGAGCCACACAAGCTAAATATTTTTCCCTCTCTTATAACAAGGCAAAATTTATTGTTAATCAAGCAGGCTCCCTTTAGTTTCTTTTCACAAAGTCAGAAGAAAAGGACAAGTGAATTTTTTGATGTACAACACCACCCAGCTCCTATTTAACACCAAGTTATATATAGGCACCTTCATACATATTTTAAAATTCAGCATTATTTAAAAAGGGTGTCAACTATCTCTTACTTTATTTTTGTGATTCCCACATACAATTTTTGTTAACACATTCATCATGAGGGTCCAAAATATATATTTTTTCCTTTAAATATATATTTAATAATAAATAATAATAATAATAATAATATTATCCAAAAATATAATTTTTAACACATTCATGATGAGGGTCCAAATATTTTATTTAAAAAATATAGAGGAATAAAAAGTAGGTATTTTGATTCTACATGTATAAGGGTCAGCATTAAAGCACAGTATGGATTTGTGTCCCAAATGTGTGAAACTTAGCTGCAAGCATGTCTGGCTTATCAGACAAAGATTTGGGTATCTTTTGACAGGTAAGGTAAGAGTGACCCTTTAGTAGTAGTATCATATCACTGGAATTTTCAAAGCTGGTTTTTAAGTCTTAAACAAAATATGCGACAATATATAGTCGACGAGTGAATCATAATCATCATCAAAATTACCTTATTTGTAATTAAGTTTCTGTTTTGAGTACAAAACACTGTTGGCATAAAGCGACAATCAGAGGACGCGAACAAATACATGAAACAAAATAATGCATGTGTTGTGTTATTTATATATGTACCCAAATCATGAAAAGTCAAATACTCAAATTCTTACTGTAGTAAATGTCTGAAGCCTATTATAAGTATACGCAGTACTACATGTTACTTAGTGTATAATTGATTTCAATTTTGGAGCGGGTAAAAATAATTTTAGATGTGTAAAATTAATTTTGATATATTTAAATGCTGATTGATATAATTTATTTTAATTTGTATGTATGATTTAAAATTTTGAATTCATACGTAATTTTTATATTTAAATTTATTATCAAACTCACATTTAAGTGAATATATTTAAATATAAATTATTTTATATTCAACTTGTTTTTAATTAAAATCAATTTCAAAAAATTAATTCACTCAAAATAAATTTTAATTACAACATAATTAAAATGTCTTTTCTGCATATATTAACAAAAATAGTTATTAAATTTAACCGAATGCAGACCTTCTCAATAGTCCATAGTAGTATATTACTAAAATACCTTTAAAATTTTAGGGTTTGGACATTTTACTTTCATCTCCCTTCTTCTTTTCGTATACGAGTCTCTCTGTCTTTCTCATTGTCTTCTCTTGAATCACATTTCCCACACAACGATCTATGCAGTTTTTTCACATTTGAATGTTTCTAAACTATCATTTATAAATTAATATATTTAACTGAAAATATATGTTTGGAAAAAAATACTTAATACTAATAATCAAAAATAGAGGTAATATATTTTTTAGACTTAGATTTTATCATTAAAAGTGCTTGAATTTGATCTATAATTAGAATAATTTTGTGTGAATAGTATATGCCTTTTAATCTAACTCTAAATAATTTTGACTTTTTTCGTTTTTTTGTTTTTATAAACAAAAAGGTTTTATTTATGAGTACAAGGGGTACTCTCATTTCTCTTAAAAATCACACTATTAAGAGAAAAAAATTGCTTCAATTAGAAAGACAGAAGACAAATGAGAAAACAAGGTTGTTTCTATCGGACAAATGAAGAAAACAATAAATGAACAGTAAGTACTGCACCATAACCAATCAATTAATCTTGTGAATGTCCAGTGTGTAATGTACTAGTCCTAGTGGTTGTTCGTACATTTGTTTACCATCGGTTTTAAAACCATTTATACATTAAGAGTGTATTTGATTATGTGATTTGAATGAATTTTTTTATAAAATTGATTTAGTTAAATGCGAGTCGATTGTTAAATGATTTCTATGTTTGAGTATACATTAAAAGTGAATTTAATAATCTACTTTAATATAAAAATTATATTTAAATTCAAAATTTATAAATTTTAATTTTAAATTAAAATTAATTTTACAATTCCATAATTAATTTTAACCCCACCGATATTTAAACTAAAATATATATCAAATGAGTCTAATTTATTTTTTGAAATTACAGATTATTTATATTAATTTGGAGTTAATTTTTTTAAAAATATTTTTAGAAAATTATGGATTGAATAGTTCTATTGGAACAACTTTAAATATTAAAATGATGATCCACTGAAATGAAAATTTTAATTTTAACAACCGATGTTATGAGTCATAAGGTGGTTTAGTAAAATTAGAGTGAGAAATAAATTATATATTAAACTCGTTTTTTTAATAAAATTAACAATTAATTATTAATATTGACTATTTAAAAAAAATTAAATTTTATTAATTATAAGATTAATGTGTCCTACCCTTATAATCAAAGTAATGAAGAATTATTTGTACTCTAAATTATCTCTCATGAAAATTTGTTCATGAAAATAAAAAAAATTATTAAAAATTAAAATTAAAATTAACAAAAAGTACTTTATGAATAACA
Source organism: Cicer judaicum (assembly GCA_037974835.1). NCBI lineage: Eukaryota > Viridiplantae > Streptophyta > Magnoliopsida > Fabales > Fabaceae > Cicer > Cicer judaicum. The sequence goes on from JBBPBS010000968.1 coordinate 16,902,017, forward strand.
ATATTAAATGTGATAAATTGTTAAATTTTGCTTGTATTTGAAATAAATGGAGTATATTTTTTCATCATGAAACTTTAATTTTTTTTATTGGAATTAATGCATAGATAATTTGGTGGATGGTGTAAATGAATAAGTTATTTGTTAATGACAAATATCATGATAAGCACTGTAATACAATATAATTTTTTTATATGGACTATAACTTATTATTCTTAATTGATTATAAAATAAATTTATTTTTTTTATAATTTTAATGGATGTTTAGTTTTATAAAGACAGAAATTGAAATTTAGCTCATCTAACTTTATAAAATAAACAATTCACTAATCATTGATGATCAAATAATTTATTAATATTATATGAATATGTATGGTCAATCGTAAATGATTATAATATCAACAATTGATCATTCATTTTATAAATTTTTCACTTTAAAAAAACTAAATCTAAAAGTTGATTTTATAAAATAAATTTTACTTAATTGAACAATAAATTTCAATATAAAATCATATTTAGACTAAAAAGTTATATATCTTTAACTACAAGTTAAAATTAATTTTATAGAGGCAAAATAAATTATATACAAGAACAAATTAAATTAGTAGCTCCAAAATGTAAAACCAAATATAATCTTAATTCAGTGAAGTATGGCTGTTGTGTTGTTATATACTAGTAGTAAGGCAACGAAGAACTGGACATATAATTAACATTATTTTTTATGCGTGCAAAAAGAAACTGGTTTACTCAATCATAAAAACTTATAAGTTTAAATATTTTTCAATCAATGCAATCATCAAGAGCAGTTATTTATATGTTCAGAAAAGAAGAATGTGAATCAGATATGGTCCTAGGTAATTAATTAAGAGCCATAGTTTGGAGCTTGAAGCTTGTCACTTTATACAATTTTCTGCTTGGTTGTATCACATGGCACATATCATCAAAGAAATGTATATAACCCGTGACTCTTTTCATGGTACATTTTTAGCTGTTGTGCATCACGGTATGTCAGTAGTGTAGTAGTATAGAAGAAATTCTAATTCCTAGCTATAATAATAAATTGGTAAATGAGTGCACAAAATTAAAAGTATAGGATTGATTTGATTTTATGTTTCAATTTTTGTTTCCATCTTGGAATATCATGATTTTATGATCGGTGAATCATGACCCCAAAAGTGAGTGTAACATGATATTAGGAGTAGATAAGATAATCTTGAACAGTAGTAGAGTACTCTGCTTCACTGCCAGAAAAGTATTATACTAATATAGAATGTTTCATTATAACTTTTATTTTTGACTCATATGTTCATTAGAACTTAGTAGAACTCAACTTGTTTTTTTATTTTATTTTTATTTTGTTTTATTTTCTTGTCTTTTTGTATAATTAATATTTACTTCGGTTCAAAGCATGAATGACCTTGGTCAATGGAGTTATCTAAGCAGAATCTTCTATTAATTAATTAGAGGACTTAATTACTCCTATAGATGCAACTCTCATTAAATTAGTAACATACATGCAATGCAAGTGGTTTATTGAGTCTTTGATTTTTCATAAATTATTGATCTTGAATTTTTAAGTGAAACCAAATTTTAAATGACTATAAGTATGAAACTGACTTGTTTTGCATTGATTTCAAGAAGCCAGGCTTGCCCATAAATTAAGGTCTGTCTTCATTATTCATATTCACGATTCACAAGTCTATGCATCTGGCCCATAAACCATAACCCAAGGCAATGCATTCTAAAGATTTCCAATTCCAAGGGTCCGTGTTAGAAAGTCACTATATTACTATTAATTTATTCCTCACAAAACAAATGGAGAACTCAATCATACACCATCACATCAAAATCAAACATTTAAATAAATAAACATAAGTAAAATATACAACAAATGTTGCAGAATGTTGCAGTCATACTTGTATAGTTGTATTTATCATTTTTTAACAAGACTTGTATCAATCTTGTAACCAAAGTTACCGAACAATTGAATTGAACTATAAAAAACAATTCAACATTTTTAAATTCACTGTCATTGACCTCAATGTCTGATCAAGAACAATTGTTTACATACTTTTGTTCCAAACTCAACATGTTTACATACTTTTGTTCCAAACTCAACATATATGTAAATTTTATAATACTATACTTAATTGGATCTTGATGCTTATTTTATTTTTATTTTAAATTTTTAGCCCTTCTAAGCTTTTGTTATTCTGCATTTCTAGAGACCTATTGGGCCAACTGGATCTTTGTCTCGTTGAAAAGATTTAGGACCTCTAAGATGTTGTTTCTCAAAGGAATTCTATTTTTTACCCCCCTTGACAAAATTGAAATGAGTGATTACAGCCACCCTTAATTGACCCTAACCATAAGCTTGGAAATGACCAAAGGGATGTGTGGATCCATCTCACTCTCAAATGTATTTTTTTTAGTCAATTGGAGATTATTTACGATATGGATACAACGTTTCACACATTCAAAGATCAAAATAGTTGTCTACTCTAAATAAATCATTTACATTTAATTCTTTGAATTTCGTTTCTTTCTTCTAAAGTTTCACACATTCAAAGATCAAAATAGTTGTCTACTCTAAATAAATCATTTACATTTAATTCTTTGAATTTCGTTTCTTTCTTCTAAAGTAAGTAGATAGTAAAATGAGATAATCAAGAGTTGTTCTATCAACAATCAATTATTTGTTATTATGTATGTATTTAATATTGATCATTAATTTACTTATGAATAACTAATATTACTAACTTGTATGAGTTGAAGTGAAGTATTGTTACTATCTAGCTCCATAAGGACACCACTACAGCAATTTATTTGGTTGAACCTAACAGACAAATTAAAACTATATTCAACATAATGCTATTAGATAGCTGCATCTCTCTACCACTTGCTATAAACATACATACACCATTGATAATCATCAGCTCCCATGGCATTTGATACAACACTGCTTCCTGCAGTAATTTCAAATTTTGCATTAGCGCTTGATTCAGTGAAAATAATTAAATTCTTTTGGTAGAATTCAACGCATGAACAATGCAGAACAGATAGCACATACCCTAATACTTGATAAGAATGCATCGTATTGGTGATCCCTCAGCACCAGCCAACCTAAGAGGTAAGCAATGGACTGAATATAATCCTGCTGGGACATCATCAAGCTTCAGGCTTTCAACAAGAATGATTTCCTGAAGTATTTGGAGTAGTTAGCTCATGTCATGTTGATTCTGGTACTTATTCATGCAACAAATTAAGCATATTCATCTTCGTTTATCCAAAGGAACTAAAAACATCACTAGCAGTCTAATTTAAAATTGCATCCGTGTACCAACTAATTTGAAAATATCTTTCAAACTATCAAATTAAATATTTTATCAGAAGAATTGAAAAGATACCAAATCAACCAAAGATTGAGATTAATGTGGAGACAGGACTGCAGCAAATAAAACATCAACAAACTGGTCGCTCAGTTTTCAAAACTGTTGAAGTAGTATTCTGTCCAAACCAAAACTTACCAGTTTAAGTGGATATTATAATACAAGTGTGTTTGAGACAGAGAGAAAGGGTGAGCTTGTATCTACTAACTATATGGGTGGAAACACTAAATTTGTTTCACGCTTACAAAGATCACAGAGAGTGAAATCCAAAGCTCCCAGTTGTGTATGGAACATTGGAACCCACCGAAATGAATGGTACCAACATCAAAAATTACTTAGGAAGACAAAGAAAATCCCAGGTTTAGGGGAAAGTAACATATGCTCACCCTAAAGGCCTTGAGACGTGATTTGTTTTCACTAAAAAAGAGCAGGAAATAATCAGCTAACTAAAAGTGAAACAAAACACATCAATTCTAAGACATAAGAAACAGTTTTTCTTACCCTGTCTTTTAAAAACACAAGGTGAGATGGAATCAAGTAATCGTAAGAAGCAACAGATAGGTAATCAATACCTACATTACATCACAGAAATACATGTCAGACAACAAAATTGAGCCAAAAAAATGTAAATTGAAAGAGAAATAAATTGGGGCGTGATATCTCTCAGCTAAACATACATTGAAGATGAAAAAGCAGTACATCAAAGTGGTTTGGTCATAAAAGGAGAGGATCAAGGTGCAGAGTAATCTTATGAAACTACTTCACTTGCCATTATTATCTTGAATACCGATAAAGAATAAAATGGTGACATTCAGTCACCATTTAAGATTTAGAAAGACTCTTATACTGTTTTATTGTAGCAAACTAATTGCAATTCTATGTTCCAAGTTGCAATAAAATAATGTGGTATAGATAGAGTACTATAAATATGAGGTCAAATCAACTTCAGCTCACTAGTTGTTCACACAAGTAATTGATAGATGCTACCCTATCTTCATCAAGAAAATAAAATTATGGTTTTTCAACTCATTCATTGCAGAGCAAAAAATTAATGTAACATCTATGTAGTCAATGGCAGATAGTGGTGCATAGCGGCCGACCCGAAAGCATTATTGCAGATAGCAGTAAGACCACTACGTCAACGTTTAGGGAAACCATACAGAAATTTATACCATAGTATCATACACATATAAAAGCTCGAAAATATAATAATACACAAAATTAGAGACATATATAACTAAGAATACTAATATTCAAACCCATTGTAAAGCAAAACCGTTTTATGGTGAAATGACCAAGAAATCCACTGCAAAAAACAGGGGAACGTCTAAAAGTTGAGGGCATGTTTAAAGTTTTAAAAGAGCTTCCATGTAGCGGTCACTGCAGCCGTCATTTGTCTGCTGCAACTGCTACTCATAAGCGCAACGCAGCCGCTACAACTGCTATTGACTACAGAGCCAAATATTATCTTCATCAAATAAATAATGTATTACATGTGTGAAGAACCTATGAAGTCAGAGTCAAGAAAAATAACCTAAGTGAAGCAATTTACAAGTGCAAAACTAGACCCAGTTACAAATGACAGAATAAATGCCATGGGAAAAAGTAGCCAAAATATATAAAACAATATATGCCTACCAACAAGTTTGATATCAGTGTTCTCCACTAGCCATTTTGCTCCATCCACTGTGAATCCCACATAGTTTGAGTCAAATTCCTTCTGAAACATAAGCCGCCTAAAAGTTCAACAGAGTTTAGTTTCTAATTTGGCTTCAAATGAGCTACGAAGTTAAAAGATAACAAAAAAAAAACTGTAAGATCTCATGCAAAGTGGATCATCAATGTCTATTTGAACAGTGGGCATCAGAACCCAGAAATCATAACTAAATGTTTCTTTTGCTTAAAATCCACCCCCACTTTAATAGCCTATTTATCATGGACAATACGGCCATTCACACCAGCTTAACACATACAGGAATGAAAATGAACAAAAAAGAGTCAAAATCAGTTGAGACAAACACACATATTTGGTAACTTGCATTTCATGGATGCTTACTTCTTCAAATTTCTATTAAATTTGTAACTATCAGCAGTGCTGTTTGAATTGGTCTACAGTTAACAAAATATTGTGATACTCCCAACAACAGAACCAATCACTGTAATTTACTATTGCACACATTACCTGTCAGTATTCAATGTTCGGAAGAGTACACGCTTTACACCCCTTGGAATGTTTAATGACTTCATTACTTCAGCTGGAAATGAAAAATAAACATTTTCATTTGATCAACAGTTGTTAAAACAATTAAAAAAATAGCAGTAGAAAATCCAACCCTCTATATTTTCCAAAACAAATAACAACTAACTTTATTATATATAAGCAGAAAGAAACACTAAAATTTGACAGTATATCAGAAAGTTAAATTAGAATAGGCAAATTCTTCAAAATCTGCCTATTATGGACTATGGTATTTGACTCTCATACACTGTGAATCTATTTTAATTGATTTATTTGAGCTAATTTAAATTATCACAAGTTAAATTATACATACCGGTAATATTAGAATCTCTTGGAACATCAACTAAAAGAGCAGGACCTGGAAAAAATTAATCACATCAACAAAACAAGCTTAATAACAAATAAAATAAAACAAAAATATAAGAACTGAAGAAGAATAGAAGAGAAGCGTTAAACCATTAAGGATGTGCAAATCGAGGGAATCGACATCAAAACCAGCATCGAAGTAATGATCATAGACGTGGCCAGGGGCATCAACATGAGTACCGGTATGAGTTGGAAGTTTCATTTCGGAATTGTTAGCGATGGAATTGTTTTTCATGCTCTTTGGAAGCCATAAGAACTGACCTATACCATGCTTAGACTCAAATTCGGGCATGTCTGGTTGATACCTGTGAGTGATATCGAATATTCGTCCATTGTCGTAAACTTCTCGCCGCGGAGGGATAAGGTTATCGTCGCCTGTAAACGCCGACGCTAAACTCGCTATGACTAACATGTACGCAACTGCTCCACACTTCATACTTTTGATTTATTGCTTGCTAATTTCAGTCCTGTGTCTGAAGATTTTTTTGATTTAATTGTAAGGAATAAATAGGAACAGTGGTTACCTTTCACATCATTATCCAATTTTTTTTTCTCTTAGTATATATCTCTCTATTTCGTTTCGAAATATTATTTGAATACATTTATATATATATATATATATATGATTTATTATTGATTTTTTTTTTGCAACAAATTATTTTATTTTTTTTGTTAAAAAAAATTTTTGTTTTTGCAACAAAATTTAAAAAAACATGTTAACTCTAATGAATAGTTATGCTCTCATTTGTTTGTCACCAATAACTACAATTTGCATTTTTCTATTTTCCTCTAGTAAGCTTGAAAAGTAAGTTATTATCCACATGTTTGTCACCCTCTAATAGTCTTGACAAGCCCTTGTTTGTTTGTCTATGATAATTACATAAAACACATGTTTGTTTGTCTCTAATAATTTTGACAAACGAGTGATTGTCTGCCTTTAATAATCACATCAAACACATGTTTATCTACTTTTGATTTATAATGTACCCTCTGATGAAAGTCAACACTTCGATGAAAGTCAAAGATATATAGTCAATGCTCAATTGAAACTAGAGGGATCAAAATCACACAAGTATGTTATCATCACATCATACATTATGTGATTATCTGAGGGAGACAATTAATTGTTTCTTTAGAGTGTTGACTTCCATCATAACATACATTATTAATCAGAGATAGACGAATAAATATTTGATGTGATTGTCAGATGTAGACAATTGTGTGCTTCTTCATAGCATTGACATCATCACAACATTTACTTTCATCAGAATTTTGACTTTTTTTCAAAGAATTTCATCAGAACATGTAACACCCCAAATTTTATAATAAACTATTTTATTAGTTAATAGGATTTTAAATAATTAATTTGATGTTAAAATTATTTTAGAATATATGTTGATAAACTTCGTGAGTAATTTTTGTTATAAGGATGCTTTCTATGATGTGTTGGTTTGATAGATGTTATATTTATTTAATCGTTTTGACTATTTTATGGGTTGATTTTAAAAAATATTATAGTAATAATTATAGTTATTATAAAAATATGTTTTATGGGTTAGATCCATATAGAAGAATAAAACCTAATTAAACATATAATTTAAAAAAATAAATAAATATTCATATAATTGTTTCTTTAAAATAAATAGATAAATAAATAATAATGATACATTAAAATATATAGGACAAGCTAAATTGTAGAATCCGATTGATATATGTAAGGTAGGCATGGGCTGTTAACTAATTTTACAAATACTTAGATGAATTTGTTAGGTAGGCATGGCTGTTAACTAATTTTACAAATATTTAGATGAGTTTGTTAGGTTTTGCTAATATTTAGATGAGTTTGTTAGGTTTTGCTGCTTGTTTTCTATCCGTTGCTTTCCAAAACAAAAACATAAATAAAGAGACCTTATGAACCCTGATTTGTACTAAAATAAAACAAAACAAAGAAAATGGAAGGGAGTTGAATGGGAAGCCATAGAACCAAAGACTAAACACAACAACAACCTATCGTTTTTTACAACGGTGATCGATAACTGTTCCGTAAAAGCATCTCCGTTCTCATCCAAATTTGAGTATGTTATTTCATTCATTTAACTCGTCAATTAAACATAATTTTCTAGATTTTTAACAACCCCAATTTCTATCTAAAATACCCGACTTCTTCGTTTGTAGAATTCGTTATTTTGCACCGTTCTCCTTCACCGTAAGTCCGATTTGAGTGAAACCAACGCCAAAATGACCGTGTAAAAAGTGGCTATATTATCCACTGATTGGTTTGTTAATTTATGGTAATTTTCTTTGACCGATTTTCGAATTTAGTTTTTTAGAATATCTCCTCATAATTTATTTTTGATGTTTACCCATAAACTGTCGAGTTAGATCGATTGAAGGACAAAGAGTCAATGAACAAAGGCTGTTTGCTCGTGGAATAGTATTCGTGTGTGAAAGCTTCAAAATAAGGTAAGAGGTGAGAGAACGTTTGAATTCATGAGTATAATATATTGTGAGATGAACGGGAAAATCGTATTTCCCAACGATTCATCCGGGGCTTGCTACGTACGACAGTAGCCCTTTGAGAGATAAATTGATTAATTTGAAATATGAGAATTGTGAGATTAAAATGTGAAATAGAAATTTTTATAAGGTGTTGATTGATTTAATTTTCGATACTTGTGTGGTAGTTGATATTTGTTATTATTGTGATGTTGGATGTTGAATGAAATTATGTGTACATGTTTGCTTAGATGAAATTATGTGATGTGATAATAAAATATGGATGCATGGTTTGATATATGCTTACGTGATGATAATGATGATTTTTGATTGATGATAGTGATGTTATAAAATTGTGATGAGTTTATACGACGATCATGATTATTTATGATTAATGATATTATAAAATTGTGATGAAAATATTGAAGTACCCCATACTTGATGAGATAGTGATGATTCTTAAATATGATGCTCTTAATGGAGTAGTCTAAGCTAACGAGGCGAAAAAATAAATATTGTGAATTTGTGAAGTGAAGATTATTTTGTCATCATATAGGTAGGGCCTGACAAGCCTAGTGATTATGGGGAAGTACAACTGAATGAGCCTGATCGTGGAGGGCTACAGTCGAACTGTAAAGTAAGACTGATAGACCTTGGGGGTACACCTAGTGGGGAATTCCTAAGTGGATTAGTGGGTTATTCCCTAAGGCCGGGAGCTACCGTGCAACACAAGAGTACCCCGACCGTCGCGTATATGTGTCTCGAGTTGAGTTGAGGGGATCTATGAGGACTTGGCCATTCATGAATTGTCCGTCCACTCTTGTAGTGGCATAGTATCATGGCCTCATAACCAAGTACTTCAGAGTTAGAATGGTACCACATTGTGAAGTAGAGTCTAAGCTCATGCATATCATTGCATTTCCTTGTGATTGTTTTGTTGTGATTGATGTGTTTCAAAAGTAATATTAATTAGATGATTTGATGCATATTATAATGAGATAATTATTTTACTTGAGTGACTTTGATGTTATAGTATGATACTATTTAATTAAATATTTTAATATATCGTAAAGTGATTATGATACGGTTTTATTATGATTGTTTGCGTGTTCTTCTTACTCATATTATACTACATGATTTCAAAACTCACCTCCTTCATTGTTTGTGTTTGACTGGCTGGGCCCTGCGTTTGCGAAATCGCAGTTATTACAGGTTAATGAGTCTTGAAGTTCAAGTTTGGGAGGAACCCCACTCTGATAGGTGATACCGGGAATAACGGTTTTAATTTGTATTTTACTTATTTAATTTGAATCAAATTTTATAGGAATATGATATAAATTATTATATATATATATATTATTTTGGGATTTAGGGTGTCACATAACATGCATTATAAATTAGAGGCAAACAAATATGCACTTAATGCGATTATCAAACAAGCATTTGCTTCTCTAAATTATTTGAAGTAGACAAACATGTGTTTGATGTGATTATCAGAAATAAATAATCACTTATTTGTCACATATTATATATATATATTATTTTGGGATTTAGGGTGTCACATAACATGCATTATAAATTAGAGGCAAACAAATATGCACTTAATGCGATTATCAAACAAACATTTGCTTCTCTAAATTATTTGAAGTAGACAAACATGTGTTTGATGTGATTATCAGAAATAAATAATCACTTATTTGTCAAGACTATTAAAAAGAGACGAATTAATACAAATTGTGGTCATTGAAGATAAATCATTAGTGCATACAATTCATACTGGAACAAATGTTTCTTCGTAATCAATTAATTAAATTTAATATTTTTATATCTACTAAATAAAAATAATTATAATATACTAATTTGAATTTATTATGAAACTTATACACATAACAAATATTTGTCACAAAATAATTAGTATTATTTTTTTTTAATATTGTCAACATAAAAATGAGAACAATGTCAATACACTAATTATAATTTTTTCATGCTTTAATTTTTCACTTTATAACATAGCATATATGATAAATATTTATAATTGATGCATAAAGAACACGAGATAAATATTTATTAATGATAAATATAAAAAATCATAAGACACATATTTGACATTGATATATAAAACAAACGAAATAAATATTTATCAATGATAAATATTAAAAAACACATAATAAATCTTTGTCATCGTTAAATATTAAAAGTCGTATCATATATGACAAACATTTATAATTGATAGATACAAAAACATAAGATAAATATTTTACATTAATAAATATATAAAATCTATACAATATTAGTTGTAATATTTATTGTACTGCTAATCAAATGCATTTTAGTTGAAAATGCATAAAATAAGATACAACTCGGTATTAATTTGGAATAAAAACAAACAACTCATTATTGATTTCAATTTTTTTTTCATTAATTATAAAAATTAAATCCTTTATTATATCATAAAAAAAAAATCTATCTAGAGTATAAGTATGAGATTATTTTTTTTATTGATTTTCATTAATTATTACTCAGGAGAAAAGTACGCGAGGTATCCGTACAAAAATCACGTATATTCAACTAGTTAAATAGTAAAAACCATGTAACGTGTTTGTTTCATATCGTACACGATCAAATCGGTTAACATAGTGAAAACTATATCGTACACGATCAAATCGTAACGTGTTTGTTTCATATCGTATACGATCAAATCGGTCCCTATCCACGCACCTCTTTTCATGATAATGATAAAACTAAGATTTAGGTATAGAGATCATAAAGACCATGTGAGTAATAACATATAGCCATCAAGACCTAATTGAAAAGGAATAGTTAAATATGGGGGCCGCTTTGATAATGTACATTTTTCTTTACAAGATAGTGTACGTTTGTTAATATGACATTTAACAACAATGTCGTCCAATTTTAGGGTGTTAATGCACTAACGATTAGACGAATGCGAATAATATTTGACACAGTTAATGACATATTTCGAATATTCATAATCTCAAAAATGTAATTGAGAGCACCTTCCAAAGGTAGGACCATTTTGGGAATTTATTAAAATAAATTATACTACATACAAATATTTTAAGTCTCTTTAACGAGTAGAGATATTTTTATATAAAAAGTAAATAAATATTTTAAGTGTCTTTCACAAATGTGTAACTCAATTTAATTATTGACAGTGGAGATTGGTTGTTTTGTTTGATTCCTCCAAGTGGAAAGGGCAATATCTCTAACCATTAATTACAAACTCAACTGTTAAACTTATACCTACATTATTGAACAATTACAGATGAGTAACATCTATTCCTTGACTATTGAGTAGTGTTCGACATTGATAGCATAAATACGATCATACCGTCCAACTCGTGTGCATTTCATCATCGGGTCAAAATGCATCGTATTGGTGATGCCTCAGAACCAACCAACCTAAGAGGCAAGCAGTTGAGTGAATATATTCCTGCTGGGACATCATCTAGCTTAAGGCCTTCCACAAGAATGATTTCCTGATGCATTTGAACTTTGTTAGTGCATTGATTATTTTCAAAAAACGAAATCAAAGGAACACATTCAAGCAACCTCTCTCTTTGACCAACCGTATTGACTAAAACTGTAAGTATCACTCCGAGTAAACTAAACATTATGTGTCGAATGGTGACACCAGCCTCCAAGAATAGAACCCAAATGTACCACTAATCTGGATTGGTTCATCAACAGCTGAACCCAAATGAGTGAGTTAAGGCTGGAGCATTGGGTATAGATCTATCAAGTGAAATAATCATTTTGAATAAACACACAAAAGCGCTGGTGGTGGAATTGAGCTTTGGAAGTGCTGATAAAACCTGATCAGCTATAAAATTCTATTAACAACGATGAATGGAGAAAATTAGCAATGCTGACAGTAATACCTAAGTTTAAAAAACTTTGTAAATTTTCGAATTCTAGGTCTGTGGTCGCTGCTTAGACATGAATAGTACATCTATTTGACAACTGGAGGTTTGAAGCAATCCAATAAATACTTATCTCCCCGATCAAGAGATCAAATGACAGAGGACATATAATGATATAAATTTAAACTACCATCAGTCTTGCTGAAAACACCAAATGAAATTCATTGCCATAAGAAGTGCCAAAATAATGCACTTGAACATAGAACCCACCATTGTCAACATTAAAGGTTTGAAATTTCAAGAAGAGAGAATAGTCCTATACATACGGCATACTTCTTCCCACAAGATCTTATTTGTATATTTTAAATTTTGTAGTAAAATATGCATACATTACCATCAGAGGACAAAAATTTCTTACCCTGCTTTCTAGAAAAACAAGATGAGACTCAACCGAGTGATCATAAGCTGCAGCAGATAAGAAATCAACTCCTGCCAATTACATCACCGGAAATTGAATTAGCTCAAAAATAACTTAGACTAGAAGGGGGAAAAAAACATAAATATGACTAACCTAAATTGGAACAACAAAAGTTTTCCACCAAACTAGGTTACTAGCACATGTCTAGGAGATACTGATGTTACAACAACAAATAGTTTTTCTGTGACTGTTGGGGCATGCAACACTTACATTGACTGTTAGACTGCTGAACTAACCAATTGAAGGCAACAAATTGATAATTGTCCGGCCTTATACAATTACCAAAGTGTATATTAGGATATATAGAAAGGCTGTGCCTTGATTATTAATATCCAATAAGGCAAGCGAAAAGGCTGGTGCAAGGAAAAACAGTCCACACATGGTATTAACTGGAAAGAGTGAAGTCAGTAAGTCAAAGTAATCATCTATGATCTGCATCTTGTGCATTCGTAAATTGCAAACATTTATTAATTTACGACCTAAGAAAATCTAATTGATATATACTAAGTCAAATAGGTTGACTCCTCTATATAACAAAAAAGAAGTCATGACAGAAGAAATGGCCAGAATTTGAAGGGTGCAATGAAACCTATATAAGTAAATGATGACCCCATATTATTAGATGAAGAAGACTGATTTAAAAGAGACAAAAGAATTTTTTTTTGAATAAGCAACCCAAATCATAAATACTATCTCACCTACAAGTTTGATGTCAGTGTTCTCTACCAGCCATTTAGCACCATCCTCCTTGAATCCAACATAGCTTGAGTCAAATTCCTTCTTAAACATAAGCCGCCTAACATTTCAACAAAAAAATTGCCTACGAGTCACATGTTGCTTCTAATAAACAAATACATTAGCTAAAGTTTGAAATTACAAGGTTAATATGATATACTGATGTATGAATCATTGAGGTTAAAATAGCAAGATCAAATCAAACACACTTAAGTTTATATTCGAGTAAACTGAAGGGGAATGATTGTCTAGAAACCTTTTTATTTAAATCTTTTCATTAAAAACCTTCGTCTCCCTCTCACATCCCCCAATCTCCACCATCCAAACAAACATACCATGAAATTTGGTAAATTGCATTCACAAAACTACAACAACTAGAGAACTACTTATCTCCTATTTTCTTGCTTCTAAATCTATGTTCCATAACATTACTTTTCTCCCATAAAGTTCGCTCATTAAAGTCATAGATTTTTTTCTAATCCTTTCTTTATCTCTCTTTTTTTGTGACGGCTCTCATTAAAGGGGAAGGATTATCTATAAACCTTTTTATTTAAATCTTCTCATTAAAATCCTTCTTCTCCCTCTCACGTCCTCCAATCTCCACCATCCAAACATACCATGAAATTTGGTATATTGCATTCACATCATATATCTTTTTCTAATCCTTTCTCTCTCTCTCTCTCTGTTTTTTTTTTTTTTGCAACTCTCTCTCTCATACTCTAATATTATTTAACGATAAATAAAATTATTATTGTCTTACAATTTTTTTTGAAATTAATAGCTATAAGCTCAATTCTCATTTCTAAGCTCCCCTTGAGAGCCATATATCATTGGTACTTATCAAATCTTGTTCTTAAGTATATCCTCTGCCTACTACCCACCCCCTCTCCATTATCCAATGGTCTATGTCCCAAACCATACATATAAAATGAAGAAGCAGCTATTACTTATCTGCAAGTTAATAGATCCAGATCCACAACCACATTACAATGACTATGAATGTGCAACCCAAAAATTTAATCTGGGTGATAAAAATTTGTCAAAACATAGAAGTATATGAATGTTATACAAAACACATTTCGTGTATATGCAAGAACTATCAAGGTGCCTTAGAGAAGCAGTTTCAAGAGCCAGCAAGAAAAAACATCTTAATGGCACATGTAACTTTTACAACTTACCTGTCAGTATTTAATGTTCTGAAGAGCACACGGCTTACACCTCTAGGGATATTCAACGACTTCATAACTTCAGCTGGAAAAAGATAAATTTTTGAATATTTTAATTAAACAAACATAATCAGTGGTAATGGCCAATGGGGATAAGTTTGCATTTTCATAATAGAAATCCAAAATAAAATGGCTCAGAAAACAGTTTGCAAATTGGAAAGCAGAGCATCTGCAAAATTTCATACTTAAGAGAAGCACTATGTATAATTTTCTATGGCAATTATTCTGTGGGAAGATTGAGCATTTACAAGGCAGACCAAACTGAGAAAACGAAAATTGACATGAAAGACAAATAATAAAAATAGAATTACATAACAAATTAAATGATTTAAATAAGAGCATCTACCAGTAATGTTTTTATCCCGTGGAACATCAACCAAAAGGGCAAGACCTGTGAATAGAACAAAAGTGTATCAGTTTTCAGCGCCTAACTAATTTATAATCAACAATAATAATAAAGAATTACAACTAATATTATTGTTTTGAGTAAGAATATTTTCAACTAAAAAAAGACCTAATACGATAAATGATAAATGTTTCAAAGAGTAGTGAATTGAAGAAGAGAAGAAAGATAGTACCATTGAGGAGCCGTATGTCAAGCGTATCGACGTCAAATCCGGCGTCGAAGTAATTGTCATAGAAGTGGCTGGGCGCGTCAACATGAGTTCCGGTGTGAACACCGAGCTTAAAAGCCGAGCCGTTAGCGCGTGAGCCATTCTTCATGCTAACATCAAGCCACAGGAAGTGACCTAATCCCTCTTTTGAGTCCCACACCGGCAACTCAGGGGTGTACTTGTGAGTGATATCGAATATTCTTCCGTCATCGTAGACTTCTCGCCGTGGAGGAACAAGAAGAGTTTCATCGCCGGTGAGGGAGCAATCGCCAGAATCGAGGCCGGGAACGGAAGGATAGGCAACGGAGGCTGCGGCGACGGATACGGCAGAGAGAAACGCAAATAGAGATAGAGACTTCATGCTACTACTTAGTACTTAGTACTTCAATTTTTTCAACTTTTATATAAATCGGATTTGGATTATCCTATGTAATTTTTTCAACAACATCCTCTAGCTTCATTTTTTTTCTCTTTCATCCTTACTTTTATTTTAATTTAATATTTTTTTTTTCTCTCTAACTAACCGTACAATCTTTAGTAATAAAATGTCAAGTGAGTGAAAAAATTAAAAAAAGTTATCGTACAAAAACTTACTCAATTTCTTTCATGAACAAAAAAAATAAAAGAAGAAAAAGCCTCGTGACCAAACATTTCCATTACACTAAGTTTGTAACATGAGTAAGGAAAAAATAAAATATTCATACAGAAATGACAGTGAGGGACTAGTTATATAGCCATGTGGAGGAAGGGGGTTTTGGTTTTCATGCAATTTGCCTCCTTAATTGGTTAGTCATTTTCCCTCTTATATTAGAATTAGATTTGTTCATTTATTAATAACCAATGTATTTTTACACCTTTCATTGCGTTGTTATTTTTTATATTTTTTTTCTCATTTTTATTATTAATGATTTAATAATTCGATAGTTTAGTTTGATTATATTTTTGCATCTTAGAAAATATGATAAATTTTATTATAATTAACTTACTGTAACATTTTTTTAATTTGTAGTAATTTTTATGTTTTACATGTTAGTATATAATAATAATAATAATAATAATAATAATAGAAAGGGAGGAAAGTAGTAAACTAAAAGTTAAATAAATAAATAAAAAAAGGAAGGGGAGGAGAGAACGGCAAAACAGAAAAGAAAGGCAGAAAAAAATTGTGAGATAGAGAAGAAGAAAGAGTGAGACAAAGAAGACGAAAAGAAAAAAAAAAACCAAAAACATTGACAGCCGAGAAAAAAGAAAGGAAAAATGCAATTTTGCTAGAAGTCAATGTAGAAAGAGTGGAGGTACCATCATTTTCTCCATTCTTTTGGAAATTAAGAGGTGGGTTTCCTCTTTCCATCTCTCATTCATGCATGTATGAAATAATGTGTTCCATAAGTTAGGGATTTGGGGTTAAGAGTTTGAAATAAAGAAAATGATTTTTATTTTATTCTTGGTTGAATTTAGGGATTTTGAAATAGATTATTGTAGAATAGAGTAAATTGAAATTTTTGATGCTGTTTTGATGTATTCATTATTGCAAAGAATTGTTAGGAAATTAGTGTGATAGAAGAAATGTTATTAACTTGAATTTCACAAGACATATGTGTAATGTTTTGGTCATAACTTCTTCTATAGACATCTGTTTTTAATGCTTTTTAATTTTCTAGAAACTAGACTCAATTACCTTCAAATTGAGTACAAAATTTGTGATATTTGATTGAGTATTGATGTTGAAAAATGGGTTACAAGTTGACCAGAGTTGTTGTTCTGTTTGTTTTCTGTCATTGTGTTTTATTTTGAGGACAAAATTTATAATAATAATAATAATAAAAATAGAAAGAGGGGAAAGTAGTAAACTAAAACTTAAATAAATAAAACAAATTAAAACAAAAGAAAAGAAAACGAGGAAGGGGAAGAGAGAACGGCAAAACAAAAAAGAAAGGAGAGAAAAAAATGGTGAGATGGAGAAGAAGAAAGAGTGAGAGAAAGAAGAAGAAAAGGAGAAAAAAGAAGAGAGAAAACAACCAAAAACATTGACAACTCAAGAAAAGAGAAAGGAAAAGTGCAATTTTATTAGAAGTCAATGTAAAAAGAGTTGAGGATAACATCATTTTCTCCATTCTTTTGGAAATCAAGAGGTGAGTTTCCCTTTTTTTATCTCTCATTCATGCATATATGAAATAATGTGTTCCATAAGTTAAGGACTCGAGGTTTAAGAGTTTGAAATGAAGAAAATGTTTTTTATTTTATTCTTTGTTGGATTTAGGGATTTTGAAATAGATTATTGTAGAATTGAGTAAATTAAATTTTTTGATACTGTTTTGATGTGTTTATTACTGATTTACTCATAATTTGTAGCATTATTGTTACAAAGAATTGTTAGGAAATTAGTGTGATAGAAGGAATGTTATTAACTTGAATTTCGCATGACATATGTGTGATGTTTTGGTCATAACTTCTTCTATAGACATCTGTTTTAAATGATTTTTACTTTTCTAGAAACTAGACTCAATTACCTTCAAATTGAGTACAGAATTCGTGATGTTTGGTTGAATATTGATGTTGAAAAATGGGTTACAAGTTGGACCAGAGTTGTTGTTCTGTTTGTTTTCTGTCATTGTGTTTTATTTTGATAAACTGCAAGAATTGAGGCTTAATAAAAATAAAATAAAATTTTATCTATAAAGTAGACATCATAAGATTTCCAAAGAGTATTCATTCACTCAATTCTGATACTTATAAGTTTATGTCAGTTGACTCTGAAGTTAAACTTAGTTTTGAGTTGTTATAACATAAATTTGGGACTGTAATGGGAAAAATCTACCTTAAACATATTCTCTGGAATTTTATTTTACATTGTGTGATTTGTATGATATAATTGACTTAATAGCTTATGGTATCATAATAATTTTGAAGGTTGAGTGTGTGGTAGTCTTTAATATATGTATTAATAGATGATGTTGTATTTGTGTGTATATGTGTATGGATAGTTATATATAATTCCTATATATTTGGTTAAAGTGAGAAGTATAGGATTCATCCTAGCTAGATGAATTCTCCGTCTATATACGACGGAAGCTAGGGTAAGTGGGGCACCACTTACAAACGTAATTATGTCCAATCTTACCAAAATGAAATTACTAACAAGAAGAGGACATTAGTAAAACTAATGTAGTCTTTATGACATGTTTGTTAGGTAGAGTTTAAGTCGTTAGATTACTCGCGTCTAATGACTTGAATATTTAGAAAGAGTCAAAACTTTACATTGAAGATAAACTCAGAAAATAAATATAGTCCTGAATTAGGATGCTAATTGATTTAATTTCATTTATTGGGACCCACTTGAGATGTAATCTCATCCAACTTTATTCAAATGTGTTACAGGTAAAAAGGCTTAGATCACAGGTTGAAGAAATGGAGAATTATTTTGAACCATGGATGTGTTATGTACTCCATATTTCTATGCTTTTTCTTTGAAGGATTAATATGTGTATCGAGATTGTACTAGTCATATCTTTTGTCGAATTATGCTAATGCTCAAGTTATATTATAGACAATTAACTTATAGTATTACACACACAATTGTGAAGTCTTATATTCACATTTAAGACAAATAACAATATTGATATTTTTTAGTAGAATTAAGATTTAAGGGTTATTCTAGTTAAAAAAAATTATGTGTTTAGTTGAAATATAGTGATAAAATTTTCTCGAACTAAAATATGTGAACAGATATTTAAACATAAAAATTTATGTGATGAATAAACACTTCTAATAATTATTTTTCTTTTAAAAATAAATATTACTTCGACTATTCTAACAAGGAATATTACTACATACTGAAATCGAATTATGAGTTTATTTCAATTTTTTCATCAAAGAAATTTTGCAAAGATATTTAGATTTCGACCATGATTTAATAAAATATATAAGATTGAAAATATAATTTCATATCCGTGAATTAAAATTGTTTAACTAGCATATAAAGTAGTCAAAAATACAAAATACGACTAATTATGATTTTCATCCTAAAAATTACTCGGTCATCAAAAATAATATTTTATTATTACAAAAAAAAAAGATAAACCCTCCACTCTCAAGTCACACATAAATCATATAAGTCATATTCGAATTTTTGTGAAAGTCATAGTCCGTTGAAAATTAATCAAGTAGAATTCACTCTAATTTTTCTTATAATGTAAAATTTCATTTATAGATTTTGAAAAGAAAAAAAAAATATCACTACTTAATAGAATGAAGAAACTCATTGCCCCTTATTTTATTTAGAATCTCAGACAAAATTTCAATAATTACTCCAACAATGTAACAAAAATGAGTTTTTATTTACATTTAAACAAAGTTTATTTATTTAAAAATAAATAAATAAATTTGATTGTACTATTCTTATTTCATTTAAACGAAGTTTATTTATCTAACAAAATCAGAACAAAAACACGACAATAAATTACTTTAAATATTTTTCTTTTTTCTATTTACAACCTTGGAAAATTTAAATTGTATCCATACAATTTTTAAATTACCCCAAGAAATTCAATTATTTTTTTTTAATCAAAATTTGTTTCAAAATTTATTTATCATCGAGTAAAATACATTTTATTCAATCGTTCAAAATATAAATTTTATTTTACAATTTTCACTGAAAACTTTATTTCTACTAAACAAAATTACCATCGTCATAAAAATAATTTTTTCTTATATAAAATTAAATTACACTAACAAAACCAATATTGTAATAATTATATAATAAAAATTCGAAAACAGAAAATAGCACATTAGAAATATACTTTAAAGCACGAGTCTTACAGGATCCACATTCTTTAGTTCTATCATGTTACATCTCATTTTTCTTTTTACTTCTCTGCAAATACAAATTAGTTATAGTGTTATTGGATTTGACCAATTTCTTTACATGTTAAAGTCATTTAAATGGTGGAAAGAAAATCGAAAAAAATTAAAGGTGTCCCAATACGATATCCAAACAACAAACCATTATAAAAAAATCAAATAGTACTTATGTTTTTCAACAAAACTCAAAGGCATAACCCTAATCAAAACTAAACTTAAATATATAACACAAAACACCAACAAATGTACAAAACTCTTTAGCATAAATTGAACAACACAAGATAGATCAAAATGTGAAACATATTTGGTGACTTTGGTGGTAGAAAACACATATTTGATGCGACCTTCAATACAACGGGAGCATAGTGGAGGTTATGATGGTGGTCATTCGATGGGAGGGAGAGAGAGCCTCCAAAAAGAAGGGGAAACTTCCATAGAAGAAATAAATACTTCCGTGTGGGAGAAGAGAGCCTCTATGAAAGATGGAGTAGGACTCTAGAGATCTAGATAGGTAAAAACATGATTGTCAAATAGATGAAGTTAGAAAGAAGGGAGGGTCTCTCTCAAAAAAATATGAGGTTATTTATGTATGCCAATTTATAAAATTCAACATTACAAATGGAATTAATGTTGGATACTCTTAAAACTCGTACTTTTTAAATAATTTATTTAAATTAAATAATTTTATTTTATTTTGTTAATTTTTTTTAATAAAAACAATCAACATATTTATATTTTCTACTAAATAATATGCAATTTTGATTTTTTTATCGCACTAAAATATATGAAGAAGTAATGTCGTATTCTTGTTTATCACATTAATAATTTTTTTCTTTTTTCTTTACACATACATTTATTTTAAAATTATATTAAAAAATAATTGACATTCATATTTAATAATAAAGAGAATTAAATATATTTAAATTAATATTAATTTTATACAATTAATTATAAACAATCGTATTTTAAATGATATCGTAGAGTATTAATATATTTCATACGCATAATCGATTCTCGAAATTAAAATTGAATTTCAAAGACAATTTTTTATTTTTCTATTTTAAAAAATTTTCTATTTCTTTATTTTAAAATAAATTTTAATACCAACTTTATTAAATTAAAAAAATTATTGATATTTTATGCCGCAACGCCAGGTAATCAACCTACTTGTCATTTTATAAATAAATAAATAAATAGTATATGTATAGTTTAGCTTTTGTTGAATTCATATCATTTGCAAATACAATTATAAACGTGAGTTATAGAAATTACAAAATTATAATTTTTATTAAAATTTGAGTTTACTCTTATATCACCGTCTCAACAAACAACCTAAAAATAGTAATAATAATCTTAATAAGACAAACTCTTTATATATTTTGTGATATATCAAGTTTTGAAAATAGACATTTTTCTATATGAAATGTCTATATTTAGATTTATATGATAATCATTTTTACACAAAGTTATCTAAAAATGAACCATTTTACAGAAAATTGAGCTGGTCACTCCAAGCAGCTACTCACGTTGAATCCAAACCTTTATTCTTATAATTTAATTATTATATATTAACATATACAGCTTTATTTTTTGTCGCACATGATATATTTAGATGAGATAACTACAATGAAAAACATGAAAAGATCATGTCGGTATGGGTTGGTATCCAGATAAAAAAAAAAGTGAGGGCGGATAAGTTTAAGATACAGATCCTAAGTGCAATGCAGCTGTAAATATGAATCAAACAATAATAGTCAACTCTATTGTCCCCATTATTTTTCTTTAAAGCTCCATGTCTCCCACCACACTAGAGAAGTTTACTCCTTTCTTTAATTTCTATTTGTACCACATTTGTCGCCTTTCATTTCATCACCTCTCCTTCTACTTGTGCAATGTTTATTTATTTATTGTTTATTTGTTATTGTTCAAACTATCAAAAACTTTAATTGTGATCGTTTTTTAATTAATACTGCATAAACAACAGTTAAGTAAGAATAAATTTTGCTGTAAAAACAACAAAAGTTGATAGAATTATACGAGATTCTTGATACTACTACACCCTAAAAATCGGTTATAGAATTACATTTTTAAGATGGATGTTAATGGTACAGCACTTAACTTGAGTCAGACATTTCGGTCTGACGTTCTATTTGTGTGTGTTTTCATTCTTTCTCAAAATTGAACTATCTTATAAAACACACTGTCATATATTCACCTTATAAACACTCACAGTGTGTCATCCTTCCTATATACTATTTCTTTATTTTTATAATTTATATTAATTAACTTTCATTAATATTATCAACATTTCGAATAATTTTTTTGTTAATATATCATCATTTTCAATAATCTACACTATTTTATTTTAAAAGTATACACTAATATTCCACATAAAAAAATTAGTAAAACTTCTCTTTTTCATTAACGAATATGTAAAATAATTTCTTTTAATCTTTATAAAGAAAAAATTAAAAATTATAAGACTTCACTTTTTCAAAAAGCAAAGTCATATATATTGACAATTTTTTATTTTAATACTAAAAAACATAAAATTCAAATTTAAATAAAAAATATTCAAAACAAAATTTTAAAATTTACATAAATTTAGTAAAATTTTGTAGTAACATTCAAAGAATCTTTTTTGAATATGATCGATTATCAGACGAGATTTATATTCTTTTTACAATTTTTTACTAATATGCATTTTTTTTATCGAATATATGTATTATTTGAATGATTTTTTTAAGTCTCTACATTTTAAATGCATTGAAATTTTAAAATGCAGAAATTTAAAAAAGATCGTCTAAATTTTATCTCTATTAGAACTCAAATTAACGTTAAAAAAAATACTAAAAAAATGTGAACTATGTCAGATAATCGATCATATTCAAAAATAGTGTTCGAATGTTATTATCAACGCTATTTATTATTACTCTTTGTTATAATTTGAAAAAACAAAGTTATATTTTTATTAATTATTTAACTGCTATTATTATTATTATTATTTAGTATAAATTTGAATTATATGCTTTTTTATAATTAAAAACAAAAACTGCTAATTTGACTTTGTTTTTTGGAAAATAAAAATAATTACTATTTTTTATTTGGATCATGTGAACAAATATCATAAGGACGTTAATTAAACAAACATCAAAGAAAATAGAAAATAAAATTTTGAAGAGAGAAATTTACATTTTATAATTTTAAAATATAAAAGACACAATTTTTAATATTTTATTTCTACATCTAAAATTTAAACAAGTACTATAGAACATTCGTTAATATTTTCCTTTTTTATTTTTAAGAAAAAATCATTTTATATATTTGTCGAATGAAAAAGAGGGAAAATAATTATCTCTATGTTATACTATTTCATTTTAAAAAAAGAAAAACTATTATACAATTTTCTCGCTGATTCAAAGTGTGAAGATACGATTACTCCGCTATTTATTTTTTTTCTATTTATAATTATTTAGATGAAAAAAAGTACAAAAAAAAAACTTAAAATTTAAATAGTAGCGAAACTTACTTCGGGCTGGACCTTTTTTTTATTTTTAATTTTATGTGTTTATCTCTCTATAAATTGATCATAAACGTAGAAAGAAAAAAATACATAATATTCCATTTCTTATGTTTTAAGAGGGTAAATTCGTGTTATTTTTTTTCTAGAAGAGCGGTTATTTTTTTAAAAAAATATCGTGATTGAACACTTTACCAAATGATTAATGGGAACAACTATATGAATAGTTTCACACCATTTTTGTTGTTGTTGTTGATATAACTAGTGGCTTAGTTAGCAAAGCAACACAACAATCTATTATAACATCAGTGTCACAACGTAATTCCAATTCAAACACAATTGTTTCATTATGCCAAACCTGATATTTCTTTCCCTAACTATAATAATTTATCTCTCCAAATTTCACAACAATTTCCTTGTACAATCCCTCACCTCATCCTCTGACATTGAAGCCCTCAAAGCTTTCAAAGCCTCAATCAAACCATCTTCCATCACACCTTCCTCATGCTTAGCATCATGGAACTTCACCATTGATCCTTGCTCTGTTCCTCATCGCACTTACTTCATCTGCGGGTTCACCTGCACCCTCGACTCCAAAAACATCAACCAAATCACCCTCGACCCTGCAGGCTACTCAGGAACACTCACACCACTCATCTCTCAACTCACACAACTCGTCACACTAGACCTCTCAGACAACAATCTCTTTGGTTCAATCCCTTCCTCACTCTCTTCTCTTTCCAATCTCAAAACTTTAACACTCCGATCCAATTCCTTCTCAGGTTCAATCCCTTCTTCTATTACAACACTCAAATCACTCGAATCTATTGATTTTTCACATAATTCTCTAACTGGGTCTCTTCCAAACTCCTTGAATTCTCTTACAAGCCTTCGTAGAATCGATTTGAGTTTCAACAAATTCATTGGTTCGATCCCGATACTACCACCCAACTTGATAGAACTTGCAATCAAGGCCAATTCTTTATCTGGGTCTCTTCAAAAAACAACCTTTTTGGGATCGAAGCAATTGGAAGTGGTGGAGCTGAGCGAGAATGTACTCAACGGAATGATTGAAGATTGGTTCTTGCTTTTGCCGTCGCTGCAGCAAGTGAATTTGGAGAATAATAGTATTACGGGGATTCAGATCTCGAGACCCGTGAAAGGTGGAGGAAACAATCTTGTGGCATTGAACATTGGATTTAACAAAATACAAGGTTACGCGCCCGTGAATCTCGCTGCATATCCGATGCTGTCGTTTTTGTCGATGAGTCATAATTCGCTACGTGGCATTATACCATTGGAGTATGGGAAGATAAAGAGTATCAAGAAGTTGTTTTTGGATGGAAACTTCTTCGTTGGGAAGCCGCCGCCGGGATTGTTATCTGCCGGCGGTGGTGTTTCCGGCAGCTTGGGGGACAATTGTCTAGAAGGATGTCCAATTTCTTCGCAGTTGTGCAAGCCGGCACAGAAACCCATTTCCGTTTGCAAACGAGCCTACCTTGGAAAACCGTAATAATGTTATTTGTATGTAAATAAAATAAATATTTGTATTGACGGCTACAACAAAAAATGAAGTGTTTTTTTAGCTTCAAAAAAGAAAAAATCGAGTATTGCGGTTCAAAGTTGTAATCAAATAAAATACAAGAATTGGACATCATTTCACCTTAAATTTTTTCATAAGAAAATAAAAATACAAATCGGGAGTTCTGAAAGAAAAAAAACATACAAACAGAGATATTATTGATTATTCTCTCACACTAAATTTTTATTATTAAAAAATACAAAACAGTTGAATTTATAGGGAAAGCAAAATTAAACGTGATTGTTATTTTACTCACATGTAAATGAAGTCTATTGTTGATGGAGTAAGTTATCAAATTAGAGTTGCAATTGTGAATATTGAATATCTTAAAACGTTAAATAATTATTTATAAGTTTATAATTTATACTATTTTTTATTAAGTTATTTCAAATAGTTTATAATTTAAAGTCTTATTATTTTACTTTTATTATAATAATTAAAATTACTTTTTTATTTTTATATTTTATTTATTATAATTCAGAATCAATAATTTTAATATTAGAAAAAAATTTAATAAATAGTTTTTATCAATAAATAATATATTTTAAAGTAAATAATTTAAATTAATTAATTAAAAATTAAAATAAATAAACTAATTAAATAAATAAATATATATATATATCAGACTAATAAATAATTTATAAATACTTAATATTTAAAGTAAATAATTTATTTATTATTTAAACTAAATATATAAAAATATATACCAGATTAATAAATTTTAAATATTAATTAATATCAGATTTATAAATTACACTACTATTTTTTAAATATTAATTATTAATATTTATTTTTAATTGAGAATATTATTTTATATCATTTTATATTTTAAAATTAATTGAATCATTAATTTTATCAAACACTTTGATTAATTTATCACTTATAAACTATAAATTATATACTTTAAACTAATTTTATCAAATAACAACAAAGTCATTGCTTGTTTGCAATGAAGTGAGAGCAAAGTTGAAGGAGGGAAGGCACAAAGATCAAGATATTGGGACAAAAAATTAAGGCAATTGAATGAAATTAGAATCTGTGTCGGTCCATACTAAAATCCAAAAAAAATAAAAATAAATCGCCTAGCCTTTAGAGTATTGTCTTTTTCAAAAAAAAATTAAATATAAAAACTTTGTTGGACTGTCAAATTAATTATTTATTATTTTTTCCATAAAAAAATTTATTTTTTATATATATATAAATATATATCAACAACAAAAAAATATTACATATTTATAATCTTTGATGGATGGTTTAATTTAGTGTTGAAACGTTCTATTTTCAATAAATAATTGAACGAAACGAAGATTTAGGAGAAGAAAATATCGTGTTTTTAGATTTGACTATTTTTAGATTTTATGATTTAGGGATTCAAGAATTTTAAATTATAAGAAATAAGATAAATAGTTATTGGACGTTAAAATGTTCTATATGATGTGAGTTACATATGAATAAATTATTGTGTCGTTTAATGTGACACCTTAACATGCTTAACATTGTTATTTGATGGATAAAATAATTTGATTGATGTGATTCAAATTAATAGTTTACTAATAGTTTGTCTAGATTTTAACTCTGTTGCTATTAAATGCCTATTAGATATTATGTGACTACATATAATTACACCATCTCAATTTAATCAAATTCGAATGATTCAGAATTTAAACAAATTTTGATTTCTTTTAAATAAAAACTACAATATGGTGACTGTGTTGTGATCTTACACTACCCGATTTTGCTGTTATTGCAGAGGTGAAAGATGTTGTTTCCCAGACTACCTAAAAACCTATTGTTAAGGTGAGAATATTTTTTTTCTTCTACATTTAATGGTTATTTAATTGTATTATGCAAGGTATTGCAAATCATTGATTTTGAAATGTCAGGCTCATTTACTTAAAACAAAATTAATTTTGTTTTCATATTTTAAATTGTTTACAAAGATAAAAGACTCCTGTAGTAAATAATTGTGGATACATAATATATGAAATAATAGCTCCGGATAATGCATATTCAAAAACCATGAAAATAACGTTTTGATGTTTTCAGAATTTCCTACAATGTTGAATCTGTTTCCAAAAACTGTAAACGAAAATGGAGAGGGAAATATTGAATTTACATTCAATCATATTTATTTGTTGAAGTTTTTATTTGTCAATGAAATTTCATTAAAAGAAGTCGGGTAAATATATAATATAACATAAACAAGAGTCTAATAGAAAAATCCTAAATTACACTCAAAGATATAAATATGAAGGCAAGAGTGGCTGGCATTCGGAGTATAAATTATGTTAAAACTATTCACTGGAACTGACCCACATCACCCGTAGCAACAAAGCAAATTGGAAAAATTTCCCAACACACCACCTATCGAACCAAGCTACACAAAGCTGTTTAACATAATCAAGACTAAAAAGTAAACTAAAGTTACAACCAACAAAACACCCGACAAGATAAAGGAGCTAGTAGCAAAAAGAGTCACATGCATGCAACATTTAGAAGTTTCGCCAAATTAATAACGACCAACAAATTCTGCAGTAGTATATGACACAGGTCTATAGCAAATCTTTTGACTCTTTAGTAGTTACGGCCGAGGTGGGGAGAGAGGGAGAGAGAGCCTCCCTAGAGGAAAAGAGGATGACCTCCATGACAGAGGGAATGGAGCTCCAACAATTTGGAGAAGATAATGATGCCTACCATGGTGAGAATGCTAGAGAGAAGAGTCTCTCTAGAATTAGGGCCAGTCGGTCTATTTGTTGAAGTGAAAATGAAAATAAGAAACCTGGAATGGAAAGTAAACGGGCCTTATCTTGTTTCCAGACATGCTGAATATCCATCATAAGTGAATAACTATAACTTTATGTTACTTGAAAAACTCCCACGAGTCAAGAGCAATCCAAACCAGAACATACTAATTATCTTGAATATTTGTACACAAATCTTTATTGAGAATGTCCTCATGGCTGAGTTTTTATACTAGCTGGACATAGGTTCTTTTAGATATGTATGTCACTCATATTTTATGTGCAAAACACGAATGTTAGTATTGATTTTCTGAAGATGTTGTTTTCTGTCAGATGAAGACCAAACAACAAAGGCTGCATAAAAAATTGAAAGCATATAACCTTTCTTCACTTAGAGTCCCTTCCAGAGTTGAAGGCACCACACATAAAGTCAGAAACCATGTCATCAAGATAACTTCAACCTTAATTGTAAATCTAGACAGAAATTAGTGAGTATTTCCTCTCATAATTCAATAATTCTTTGGAAAGGTGTAATATCACACTTTACTCCCTCGTGTGTCAATTACAAATGACAGGATCTATTCCCCATCTGCAATGCGCTAACGTAATATAATACAAAAAATAAACGATGCCAATTCGGAAAGTTGACTTGTGAATATAACTAATGCTTCCATTACTTTAACCTTTCAGTATCAATATTGATGACAATTCTTTTCACCAAGACAAATATTACAACAAAATAGTGATGAAAATGTTACTTGAAAAATGAAATTTCAATTTGAAACTACAGAATTTACAGTAAATAAGACCAGCCTAAATATGTGATCAGTTTTCTGAGGCTGACTGGAAGATGAAAACTGCCGTCAAGACACCCACCAGTGCTGTTACGGCTAGGGCAACTGTTGGCAGTGGACTCGACACTCCAAAATTCTGCAAAATCTAAGTACAGGATTATTGCTATTCTTTTGCAAATCTGCTAATAATTACTAGAATGGATAATAGAAGAGGTTGAGATAGACATAAAAAATATCAAAACTTAATAAAGTTGTCTCGTAAGTGCAGCTCATAGCCTCATATGGTAAAGACAGCACAGACATTTGATATGTTGGGGTGCGGATTTGAACACACACTACCCCTCTTCTCTACACTTAGTGTGTAAGCTTCGCCACTAAACTCTTTGAAACCTAGCTGCGGTTTCAGTGGCCTGTAAACTTGCATTCACTTTAAAAGATTCTACTTACTTTAGATGCATCAAAAGTTAGTTATATGAGAACCTACATGCTTTACCAAAAACTCAATAGCTTAAAAGATATGAACAGATACATAGCTTTATTTTACAACTAGGTTACCCTAACCACTATAAAGTAAAGGAGAGAGTAAGATTACCATATTGCAGGTAAAATATCAAAGCAAACTTCTGATAGATGAGGGCGATATAAAGAAAGACAGGAGCCAAATATTTGATGGAAATTATAATTTGTTTCATGGTTCAAAAGATGGAGACAAATTATTGCAGTCTAAGTCATGCATAAAGTAACTCAAAATTTACTGTATGGTGTAAACATACCTCTAGGAGTCCCTTTCCGGTAGCAATTTCAACAGAAAGGGCTACTGCAAAACCAATCATGGCTACCCGGCCTAGCCATACATCCAAACCATTCCCTCCCTTGGTGTTCTGCTCACATCTTATCGAAACTGGCATTGCTTTGCACGCGGTCTTCCTTTCATGGTTTCTCCGAATCACTGGAGACAATTCATACGATACTTAGCTTCCTAACTGTGATCTTATAGACTAACAGGTTAAACCTAAATCTCAAGCATACAGGCCATACAACAAAAATAACATCTTGTTCGATACAGTCAATTATATGAACCAGACAATGTGATATTTTGCAACAACTAAGCAAACCCAAATAAAATGAGTGTCATTTTAAGATTGTTTGCAAGAACCGAGCAAAGATAATGGTGAAAAAACAAAAGAAAAAAAATGTAACAATCAAAACAAATAATACAGCCGTATTGTAAGATTATGACAAAAATTCAGCAGCAATACTTTCAGATAATGTCAGCATTAATTCGCAATACCAGTTCTCACAGTTGCTTCAAATTAACTAACTAGCACACAGTCTTCACTTGTTGGATCTATCTAAAGTAAGAAGTTTTAACTTACTTTACAAATATTTCTTTTACTAAAAAAGAGTGCCAGATTTTGTGATATAATGAAAAATAGGCTGTAGAAAAAATCAAGTATATAATCTAAACAGAATAACTAGTTAGTAGCAAAGGAAGTTATGGCCTATAAAATAAAATGAATCAAGTTGTTTTACTTTCAATTTGAAGCCAATATTATCTATAGTATCAAATGCTAAGTTACCAAAGCATTCAATTTTCAAATGAAAGGGTAGGAATTATTATTTTTTTAACCCTCGGGTGAATGAAACTCTGTATGGTGTAAGTAAAGTTTGACGAATAAAGTATGAAATGCAACGACAAAATTGAGCATATTAAAATAGAATATGATAAGAATTAAGAAATGATAATAATGAATAAGAAGAATTAGAAATGTTACCAAGTGGAGAACCAGTGGCGAAGGATGCTCGAGCAGGAAGCAAAGTGGGTTTAGGAAATTGAGCAGAAGCATGGTAAGGGTATTTTGATGAGGCGAAAACACGTGCATCTGCAACAACATAGTTAGTTTAATTCAGTACTACAAAAACGGAAATTGAGAATTAAGAAGAGTTACCGCAAAGGGAAACGGAAAGAGATTGAGCAAGTGCCATGGATGCTGCTCAAGTTATTAACAATCGAATTGCTTGCAATCCTTTATTCTTTATTATCTCTTTCTATTTTCTTTTCAACAACCGATGATGAAATGAAACCATGGCCATTCATATTTCTGACTCATCATTTGTACACGTGGCTTATCGACTCTTTTTCTTTACAATAACGTAATATATCTTTTAAGAAGAGGCCAACAACTGATATAATATAAATTATATATAGGAATGTTAATTCCTTAGGTTAAAATCAGAATACAACGTATTTTTAGTCTTTAGAATAAATCAAAACCATCAATATCAAAATATTCATCAAATAAATTTGATATCAATTATTATCTCTACTGTTTAACAGAAAGTGAAGATGACGAAAAAGTAATAATTAAAAAAAGATAAAACACTGTAACATTTTATAATACATATAAATAAAATAAATAAACACAACAATTCATTTTTTGAAATATTAAATGTAATTAATACACACGATTTACTGAAGCATTCAACATTTATATTATTAAAGTTAACACAGATACAGTCATCGAAAAAAAGAATTCGAAAAAAAATAAAAAATGGTTTACAACTCTTTATTTTCTTGGTATGAATTAATGAATTAACTAATAATTATATTTCTCTAATGTTATCATAGTTTTGTGAAGAACACCATCCATTCCAGTGTTGTTGTTAGATACAGTTACTAGAATGGCTGCTACGTTTTCAATCGGGACACACTTGTCCATGTTCCATCATTCGCGGAACTCTAGAATTTCATCTAATGGCTTCTTCACCTTGGAATCTTCACCAACAACATCTCAACCCTTCGTTGCTTCTTCTTCTTCTTCTTGTAGACTCAGATTCGGAGTTCCTAATCCCAGGTTACTTCGTAATAATGTATTGGCACGCGCTGAAGATAAAGTTAGAGATTCTTCTTCGTTTCAGCCTCCACAAAGTTCTCAGCAACAGTTCCAGGTTCTTCTTTCTTCTTCTCTCTTACCATTCACCAATTCTAAGAATGCCTTTTTAATTGTTCTGTTTGTTTATTTATTAATTTTGATCTTTGATGTTACTTTAAAGGGTATCTCAGTATTCCAGAAAAGATTATAAATTTGCGCTAAAATTAATTGAATTCATTGGAAATTGCCTTATTGCTTATTACGGTTTTTTTTAAGCCAACTCTATCATTTGTAATGGATTGACCTTTTTGTTTAAAAAAAAAAAACAGAAATGAAATTGATGGAATGAGGTCTAGTAACAATGTAAGATCAAAAGGTTAATTTTGACGATTAAGTTAGTGAATGTTTGGATTCACTTATGAGAGCTAAAAATGATTCTGAAACCTTAAAATTGATTTTGGTATATTTATGAATTATTGATTGAAACTGATTTTACTTCTAGAGTTCATGCTAACTTAAAGCTAGGATTTGCAGTTTACACTCAAATTTATTGTTCAACTCAGTTTCAGGTGAATATATCCAATGTAATCATTTTGTCCTTAACTCGCTTTTAACTATAAATCACTTTTAAAAATTCAACCCTGTCAAAATCAATTTTTGCCATTGTAATGTCTGCCTTAGTAGTTAGTACTTTAAAGAAGTTGCAGAATTTGCTTCTCATATGCTAATGCTCGCACTGCACATCAATTCAAAAATGGCAAACAGGACTTGACATCAGAATCTGGAACTTGTGATCCTCTCTGTTCAGTTGATGAAACAAGCTCACAGGATTTTGAAGACAACTACCAGCCCAAGACTGATTTGCTCAAAGCTGTTGCGATATTTGCGGCCGCTGCAACTGGGACAGTTGCTATTAACCATTCTTGGGTGGCCGCTAATCAGGTCCATTAATGTCACTTTACGTGGTTTTCACAATCAAGTACATGCATTTGCAAAACATCTCCAAATATGCTTTATTCTGAAAGTTGGTAGTTCTATGTGATATCTCACTGCAGGATCTTGCTATGGCATTGCTATTTGTAATAGGATATGCAGGCATCATATTTGAAGAATCACTAGCCTTCAACAAAAGCGGAGTAGGACTATTGATGGCTGTAAGCTTATGGGTGATACGGAGTATTGGGGTAAAGATCTATCTTTTAATTGTTTTGACTTTTAAGAATTGCAGTTAATTCTTGATTGGTTAGAGCTTTATGGTAGCATAATTCTTGATTGGTTTTAACTTTATGGTAGTGTTTGGCAAATGGGTTAGAACTTAGAACAGTAAAAGAACAACTCTACGTTTGGTGTATATTGATAGAAAACTAAAACAGTATAAAAGGTAGAAAAGGAAATTAGCCATTCACAAGGATTAGAATAAGATAGTTTCTATGTATCTGATACCACTGCATTCAAATTTTTGTTGCGGTTTTGTTAATTTAGTATCTTTGCAAAAGATATGTAGCCATTGACTCGGATTCGAATATGGCAGTTTTTTATGTTTCTGATACTTTTGCATTCAAATTATTTACCTTCCCATGCCCCCCTGGCAGCCTTCCGTACTTTCAAGTGTGAACCGACATTAGCTATAGGATGTTATATCTCCAAGCTTGGGACTGATTTCAAATTTGTAATAGAACTTGTGTTTTGGGATATTTTTCTTGTATCATCCAATATAAACGTGATGCAACATTAGCAGCCATCTTTTGGACTTTATTTTAAAAAAGACCTTTTTATGGTTATCCAAGTATTGCTACTTGAACTTGCACTTGAAACAGACCAACTTTCTTTGGCATAACCATACGCAACTGTATAAAAAGTTTTAACATTTGTTTAGATTTCTTGAGTTAATGAAAATTAGTTTATTTGGAATACTTTTATTTTTTTTAAAAACCTCTTTATGACTGTGTTTTTTTCTTCCAACAATTGTTTGCTACCAATGCACATAATATTTTGTTATAAAATACAAAGATATTGTGGTAAATAAGTTGCTCCTGATCTCACTGTCACTGTCTCCCTAGTATTAGTATCCCATAACACAGCCGCTTAATAAATGATAATTGTTCACTAACTGATCTGTTAGTTACCACTACCTCCAGTCTCTGTTATAAGAAAATTTTAGGTGTATGTTTTGGTCTTTATTATAAGGGGGAAAAAACTCATTTCAATGTGAATTAATTGCTATAATTCTTTCTACTCCCCTCTTTAATGTGAAATATATGTTTACTAGAAATTCACGTATTGAGTATAGAACATTTAAAGTTCGGGGTACACTTGAAATAACATTAAATGAACTCTTTGGTCTCTGTGTTTTTGTAATTTCTTCTTATATTAAGGATCAGATGATGTAATACTTAACAGATATTGTTTGGTTTCAATTATATTGCCCAATCTATGAAGTTTGAACATGTCCAATCAATGTCCAGATTGTATGTCTAAATTTTGATGTCATTTGTTTCTCCCTCAAGCATTTGATTGAATTTTTCACCGCCATTTACTTTTATTTTTTATATTGATTGTCCGTAGGCTCCATCAACTGATATAGCTGTTTCAGAGCTATCACACGCATCTGCTGAAGTCAGTGAAATAGTGTTCTTCTTGCTTGGTGCAATGACCATTGTTGAGATAGTTGATGCTCATCAAGGATTTAAGATAGTTACCGACAATATAAAAACCCGAAACCCGCGCCTTCTCCTTTGGGTGGTAAGTGCTTTCACCTTTTTGTTTATGCACTTTTGTCATACTAAGAATGCTTCTTAGTGAACTCTTTTCAAATTGAAATTTCTTGGAAACTTGACAACATTAGTCATCAAACAATACAGTATTGTCAATTCAAATCCTCTCAATCATGGAATTTGACAAATTAAAGTTGAATATGCAGGTTGGATTTATTACATTTTTTCTCAGTTCAGTTCTGGACAACCTTACTTCCACCATTGTCATGGTTTCTCTGTTGCGGAAATTAGTACCTCCATCAGAGTATCGAAAGTATGTGTGTCGTTATGTTGTTAACTTTCTGTGTAATTTTTTCCCCGCATGTTGAAGTAAAATAGCACAATAATGATTACATGGGGACATTCAGTGAAATGTTGCAAGCTTTTTCATTTAAGTTGAAATCAGCATTACTACACCCTATGAAATCCTCAAGAAGTTTGCTTTGGATTCTATTAACAGGATTCTTGGAGCTGTTGTTGTAATAGCAGCAAATGCGGGTGGTGCATGGACTCCTATTGGTGACGTTACCACTACTATGCTGTGGATACATGGGCAA
Source organism: Cicer judaicum (assembly GCA_037974835.1). Classification (NCBI taxonomy): domain Eukaryota; kingdom Viridiplantae; phylum Streptophyta; class Magnoliopsida; order Fabales; family Fabaceae; genus Cicer; species Cicer judaicum. The sequence goes on from JBBPBS010000968.1 coordinate 16,937,121, forward strand.
ATAACCACAGTGCAAACAATGAAGGTTATCTCTTGGAAAATTGTTCCGATGTGATACGTCTATTTGGATTGTGGTTTTTTTTCACCTGAAACTACACAGTGATTTATACTTATAGTCGTATAAATGTATAATTAATTTAGCACTAGTGTCTAGCAACATCCTAAAATATTCTTTTGATATATTGATGAAAGATATATAATTTAAAGCCCTAAATTAAGATTTCTTTGGTCAAATTCATGCTTTAACCTAGCATGATTGTATGAAAACCCCAATTCAACTTAGTGAAATACAAAATATAAAATGTATCCATAATTGTATTTTCTTTATTTTCAGGGTTTATTTCTGCCTTCAGCCATTTCTCTAGCTGTTCCACTGGCTCTGATGTCCTTGACTAGGTACTATTGTATTTCAAAAATCAACCAGGAAAGCTGATTTGAATAGTGAAACTTAGCTTAACATATTATAAATTTGTAATTTATGATAATGCTGGTTTTTATTCTGTTCAGTGAAGTTAATGGCAAGGGACAGGATTCTTCGAATGTCTTGGCATCTGAACAGATGGCTCCTCGAGGACAGCTTGTTTTCTCGGTGGGTTTAGGAGCTTTGATTTTTGTTCCTGTGTTCAAAGCCCTCACTGGTTTGCCTCCGTACATGGGGATGTTGCTTGGACTTGGCGTGCTTTGGATACTTACCGACGCTATCCATTATGGTGAATCTGAAAAGAGACAGAAGCTTAAAGTGCCACAGGCTCTATCAAGGATTGACACTCAAGGAGCACTATTTTTCCTAGGAATTCTATTATCTGTTAGCAGGTAATAAGGAAATAAATTTTAATTGTTCTGTCATAGTAAACTTCGGACAACAGCCACATTTTTTTCAATCCACACTCAAAATGGTGATTTTTTTGCAGCTTGGAGGCGGCAGGGATTCTTCGAGAAATAGCAAATTACCTCGATGCTCATGTCCAAAATAGTGAACTAATTGCGAGTGCTATTGGAGTAATATCTGCACTCATAGACAATGTTCCATTGGTTGCTGCAACAATGGGAATGTACGACGTCACTTCTTTCCCTCAAGATTCCGAGTTCTGGCAATTGGTTGCATTTTGTGCCGGTACTGGTGGATCCATGTTGGTTATTGGCTCGGCTGCTGGAGTTGCATTCATGGGGATGGAAAAAGTGGACTTCGTTTGGTACTTAAAAAAGGTATTTCCTACTGTTCACCCGATATTATTAATCCGATAGAGTATAATGAAACATTTGTTTATATTGCGTGACCGTGATCATTTATTCCCTTTGTGCAGGTTAGTGGCTTTGCTTTTGCAGGTTACGCCGCTGGTATTGCTGCGTATTTAGCCATTCATAACCTCAACATCTCTTTACCAACAACTCTAGCAGAGGTTCCTTTTCTTTCTGGTTCTTAGATAGAGAAATCAGGCTTCATTTGATTCAATTGTCACGGCATCAAAATCAGGTATACAAGTCCACTTATGGTGCAAGCTGCCAGAGGTTATGGTTTTTGTTATGACAAGAGGTTTCTATATATACTTATGTATAGAGACCATATTAGTTAAGGATTTGAGAGGTGAAATAAGCTCATCTTGGCCATCCATTTAATGAAATGTAAGAATGAGCGGTCAAAATTAATTCATCATACACTCTCAGATCGGTTATAGATTATAAAATGGCTTCCTATGGTGAGGACCATAGTACATGTGATGCATGAGATATTAGTAATAGAATGGAATTTAAGTTGTTTTTCTATGTTTATAGAAATGTTTCAAACAAATATTCATTGACAAATAAAATCACAAGTTCTATAATGACTTGAAAAATGTGCATTATTCTACAAATTCAAGTACATCACTCAAGAGTTAAGGAATATACACTTGCAAGGAGACACTCACACTACAATCGATTATTTTACACTTGTATATTAACTTTTCACAATACTCGTTATATATTTACAGGGTAGAGCTCTTAAAAAAATCTTCAACTTTAAGATCTCATCAATTTTTTTTTATTAAGCCCTTAATATTAGATCTCTTATCAAAATGATTTTTTTAAAGTTCTCGTTCATTATTTCATGGGCTTAATGAAGGGGATTCAAGAGACTTATAGGCCTTCAGTATTTTGTTAATTTTAAGATTTTTTTTTTTTTGAAAAATTTTTAAATTTTTGAAAAGGTATCAAAAAAAAAATATTTGATTTTTATTTTAAAAAAGAGGATCTAGAAGTCCACAAAATTTTAGGGGACTTTTAATATTTCTATAATTAAAGAACTGTCAAATTGACAGTTCTATCCACAAACAAGATAATATATATTGATTATCTCGTCTTCCGCAAAATAGGTCTATATAATGTGCCAAAATATATTTCTTATTTCAAATAAAATCAAAAAATATTCTTGAAGACTTGAACAAAAAATATTTCTTTCAAATAAAATCAAAATACTTTTTATCTAACATTATTCTATTTATTTTCAATTTTCAAATAAAAATGAACAAGTAGGAATTTCCACTAAACAAGTAAACCACACTATTCATTCCAAAGTAGGTGTTATTATTTTTCTCGTCCCTCTAAGACTCTCTACTCACTTGTGTTCATAATGATACATCAAAACCGGGCACATTCAGCAATCATGCCCAATCCAAAAAAAAAATACAAAAAAAAAAGTAAAAAAAAAAAGGAGAGACAAGACAACATTTAATCTTACAACTTGAGGAAAACAAATTCTTCAACAGCAGGAACATCTCCAATCCTTTTCAAAGCTTCTTTTCGTGGTTGATCATCAACGCCAATTGCCATCACAGCTTGCTTTCGTGGAGCAATCCTTCCAACACTCATGAAGCTCACATTCACATTCTCTTCACCCAAGATGCTTCCTACCTTTCCAATCATACCTGGTTGATCTACCTGCCTGCACAGTATAATGCTACCTTCCAAACTCACATCAACTTCAAAAGATCCAACCTTTGTAAGATGGGGGACACCGTCTTTCACGCGACCCTCTACAGTGATCTCCCCTGAATCTGATATTGCGCTGGCGAATCGAGATTCTACATTAGCAATCTGGACTTGGACGAATTCAAGTGGATTCTCAGGTGAACCATCAAGAATAACTCTCTCCTCGGTTATTCTTAGCCCTCTTTGTTTAGCAGTGAAATCAGCGTTAACTAAGTTCACGAAAACACTGGATATGGGCTCGATCAAACCTTTTGTTATCATAGCACGAAGAAGACGTGTGTCAAGATCATCAGGGGCCCTAGCGGAAGCATAAGTCACTTTGACTGTCTTTACCCCACTTCCTCCTGCAACCAGTTGGACAGCCAGCCTCCCCAGTTTCTCAGCAAGATCAACAAATGGTTTTAGCTCTGTTAACACCTGCAGAAACATGAACGAAACATATTTTAAACTTAGGTCATTCCAATCGCCAATTTTATCACCAACTCCAAACCATGAATCATTTTGAATTATGATGAGACTTAATTTGAACTGGTTGAGCAGATAGCAGTTAACATTTCACAATTTAAGACAACCATTTGGTTCCAAATATCAGTCTCAAAATTTGAATTTGGTTACACAATAATTTAATGAATTCACAATGATTTTCTGAAGGTAAATTGCGGTGTAGCAGAAAGTTAGGTTATTCAGCATGAAAAATTATATAGATAGGAGAGAGAGGAATTAGCAATATCATGAAGCATGATTATTTATCATGAAATACAAGGTTAAAGATGATTTTTTTAGTACCTCCGAGGGAACCATTGGTGCATTGACGGCAGTAGAAGCAAGCTCCCCTTTCAAAGCCCCAACGACAGCTTCTGCTATTTCAATAGCCACACCTTCCTGCTCATCATTTTCAAATTAATTAGACACTGCAATGAAAAAGGGAATAAAAGGTAAAGCACATAGTCATAAGCAATTGCTTTAAGTAACTTACTTGAGCTTCCATGGTACTGGCACCAAGATGAGGTGTTGCAGTAACTAGCTCATGCATAATCAACTTGCTGTCTGTGGCAGGTGGTTCCACTGTGAAAACGTCAAGAGCCGCCTGAAACAACGACACACAAACTGTCATTATTTATTTGGTAGGAAGAAACACAATTAATCATTAATTATTATCCTCTAAAGTAAACTATTAGTGGCTCGGTGCTTCAAAACTAGAGTTGGCAAGAACCTGAGCTACAATTCCAGAATCCAATGCTCTAACAAGGGCATCCTCGTCAATGACTCCACCACGAGCAACATTGACAATTCGAACTCCTTTTTTCATCTTAGCAAAGGTCTCATCGTTGAGCATCTTTGAGGTAGCAGGCGTAAGGGGCATATGCAAAGAGATGAAATCAGCAGTAGCAATGGCCTCGTCAAAGCTCACAAGCTCGACACCAATAGCACGAGCACGATCAGCAGGAGCATAAGGGTCATGAGCAATAACGTTCATACCAAGCCCCTTAGCACGCCTAGCAACTTCAGAACCAACCTTCCCAAATCCCATTACAGCAAGTGTCTTCCCAACTAGGGAAACTCCAACATACTTATTCCTCTGCCACTTCCCTGTATAATCCACAACATGGGTAAATCAATAAGCACAAATTAAATCAAACCCAGTTTAGATAAAGTAAGCACTTATAACATAGATAAAATGAAGTCAAAACTGTTTTCATAAGTATTTGGGTTTATGAAAATAAGTTGAAAATATCTTACGAACATATCATAGGTTGATCTCTTCCAAACAATCGCAAAAGTGTTTAATTCAGTAGATAAACTCAAACAAATTAATCCAACCATACCCTAAAAATAACCAAACCCACAACATGAACACCAAGAAAATAGATCTCAGAATGAATAATAAAAGAGTGAGCCAAACACAAAATGATATATAAGGAAAAAAAGTTTCCTCCTTTCAGCAGAAAATTTTACGGTTACGTTATCCTGTCAACTAGTAGTTGACAACCTAAAGAATAAAAAACATGTGAAATGAAACAAAACAAAAAAGTACCCAAAAAGAAAAACTAAAAGCACGCTTAAAATTTTATTCACAAAAAGCACGAAATAAAAGTAACAGGATCTAAACAAAATCTAGCAAACAAGGTGCTCGATAAAATGCTGCAGTTAAAAAAACTCACCAGCTTTAACGGAAGCATCAGCCTGAGCAACGTTTCTAGCCATGGCTGCCAAAAGCGCGATCCCGTGCTCGGCGGCGGCGACGGTGTTAGCGGTGGGAGCATTAACAACCAAACAACCATGTTCAGTGGCGGCGGCCAGATCCACGTTATCAATTCCAACACCTGCTCTTCCAACAACCTTGAGTCTACCACCAGAGGATTCAAAGACTTCACGTGAGACTTTGGTGCCACTACGAACAATGAGAGCGTCGCATAGCGAGATCTTGGTGCATAGCTCTTCAGGACTGAGATTGTAGGAGCAATCCACGTTGGCGAAGTCTTTGAGAAGCTTGAGTCCCGCTTCGCCTAGCTTCTCGGCGACGAGGACGGTGGGTTTAGCGTCGAGACCGGAGGAGACGAAGACGACCAGAGAGCGGGTGGTGCGGCGGTTGGGACGGAGTGAAACGGAGAAAGCGGATGAGATAGGAAGTTTGGATGAGAGAGAAAGTGAGGGAGGAGAGATTCGAAGGGTTTGGGAAGTTGCGTTGGCGGCCATGTTTGATGTTTGATGAAATGAGTGAGTGAGTGAGTGGGTGGCAACTTATTTCTCAAACACGACTCTACAAACGCAGGTTCAGACACTTATAAATGAGTCTCTCATGCTCGTAAGTCACACAGGGTTTATGAATTCATTAATGACTTTCAGTTACTTCGGGTTAAAATTAAGTTTTAAATATTAAAATATTCTTTTTTTAAATATGCTGTGTTTTTTAATTGAAAAAAAAAAAAACTGGATTACTATATTGGCTTTCAAATTATTTGTTTTTATTTTCACGAGAGACAAGATGTAATATTCCTTGAGTTGCACAATAGATATTCCTTGAGTTGCACAGTAGATATCACATTTATAAAAAAAACTGTCTATAAACAGACGATTATTTTTAGTTTTTAATATAATTTTAATCACTTTTTTAGATGTATTTTAACCAATAATATGGATATTATTCTTAAGTTAGTATTCTTTTATATACATTATTTACAATTTGAAATATCTAAAATAGTTAGTAAAGTTAATATTACTAGTTTGAATACTTTGTGAATTTCTTTGCCAGTTTCATCTATATATAAAAAAACGTATATACAATTGATAAAG
>JBBPBS010000968.1:16945618-17015192 GCA_037974835.1 Cicer judaicum
ATAAGTTTTATTTCAATATAATAATAATAATAATAATAATATAAATAATAGATATTTGTCCTTAAACACAAGTACTATGTTTTTTTTTTATGTTATTAATTAGAAGAATTCGACTTTTTATTATTATTTTTTTTAAAATACTCTACTCTGAAAATTATTTATATTGTTCTACTTTATTTTAAAAGAGGAGGTCGTTTATTGGGGAAGCGATATATAACTGAGTTCTATTTTTGTTGTTATATTTTAACATTTGTTTGTTATTAGAATTATTAATTTAATTATTTAAAAATGAAAATAATAATAATAAATTAAATTAAAATACATTAATAAATTTTAAATATAATTTATATTCTAATTATTATTACTATAATAAATAATTATTATAATTTTAGTTAAAAATTATTATAATTAAAATTATTCAATTAAAATGATAAAATTATATTATAAAAAAAATTAAAATTTTAAATTAAAATAAATAATTACCCATAGAAATAACTTTTTTCTTCAAATCATTGTCTTAAACTCTCTTGCAAAATTTTATGAAATATGTCGGACGTAAAACATATGTTTTGACGGAGGATATTGCCACCAATTATTCAAATTATCATAAACAATTTTAATGCATTCATGTCTATCTGAAATATAACAAATGTTGTCTTGTGGAGTGACATACTTTTTTCAAATTTTCAAAAAGAAACTTCAACTCTATTTTATCTCACCGTCCAGAGTAGCATAAGTAATCCGAATAATGAGTGGCAGTAGTTCTAATCCACCTATAACTTACGTCGAGAAAAATAATCAAAATCAGAATGAATAGAAAGAACCGCAACTTATTCAGAGAGCTAGACAAATTTGAAGACGTCCTATATGTGAGATTAAGGGTCATTTAAGTGGACACAATTGATATAAATTTGATGTTTTTTTTCTTCTTAAATATGATGTTTTTTTTTAATCGTTAATTTAATATATTTTGTTTCATTTTCATATTATTAATATAATTTTTTTATTTAATTATTATTATTATTATTATTTTGCAAATTTTTTTATATATTTGTTTTTTTAATTTTAATGTATTTTTTAAAAAAATTATAATATATTTTAATCATTTTAATTATAATTATAATAATTAATTATCATAATAATAATAATTAAAATATAAAATATATTTATAATTTATTAATATATTTTATTTTAATTTATTATTAGTATTTTTATCTTTAAAATAATTAAATTAATAATTCTAATAACAAATAAATGTTAAAATATATATATAAAAATATTCAGTAATCAGTTGATTTCTTAAGGAACAAATTTTTATTTAAAATATTTATAAAAAAAATAGAATATTCGCCTTAATAATTTTTAAAATAGAGTATTTTAAAAATAAAAAATAAAAAAATAAGATATATATATATATATATAAAATAGTTGAGGAATTCACCAAAATTAAATTACTAATAGAGGTGCGCAGCCGCTCGACCATCGGGGGTTGGTAGGAAATCCACGCGCCCATATTGTATATACGAATACGATGTTGCCAAGCACACAGACAAGTGGCCAAAAAATACTAGAATGGTTGTCTTTATAAACAAAAATCATAATATAAAATAAGACAATGATTTTCACCAAACACATCAACTAAGAATGCGTGGTTGGTGGCTAAATGCGTTAAAATCAATTCAGCGCGAATTTGGTCTGGGTTTGCTAATGTGCCTCGGCCGTTTAGTCAAATTGACTGCACTCAAGTCTTCTATTTCAGGTGTAGTGAGATGCATTTTATTTGTTTAATTTAGTAGCGGATTTTTTTATAAACGGACACAAATTATAATATTTTTTATTTTTTTTATAAATAATAATGATAAATTATTAAAATAATTGTGATAAATTATTAAAATATTATATTAATTTTAAGGTGTTGATAAACTAACATAACATAACACCTTCCGACTCTCTTTGAACTATTAACATCGTCTTTTGATCTTGATAACGGTCCTATCTCAATCAATTTCTTTTATTTTTTTAATATTCTTACTTTTTTTCTCTTTTATTAAGTAACATTTTTCTATAAATATAATAAAAAGAAAATGTCAATGATTTTTGTCGACAATAATATTCTTATTATCTTTATCACAGTGTAAAACAATAATTCAATTATTTTTAAATCACAACTAATATTATATAAGAAATTACGCAATTAAAAATATAAATGAAAAATGAAGTAGATATTTATTAGAATTTATAATGATAAAATATAATAAAACAATTCTATGTATAGATAAATTATTTAATAATATTGAAATATAAAACTTATATCGAACGGATAAACTCTAATATAATAATTAACAATTCAACTACTATCTATTAATATATTATAATAATATTTTATATGTTAATAGTTCATATATGACACGGTGTGATATTATTTATTAATTGTGAATTATTTTAGTTAATTTATTATTTGTTTTGATTAATTTGTGTATTTTTTAGTTGTGACACAATTTGTAAATATAAGAAAATTGATGAATTACTCAAGAAGAAATTTTTCAATAAATATGAAAATTGCAAAATTTTAATTAATATTTATTGCTCTCAATATTTTAATGGAGATCCTTCAACAATTCATATTATAAATTTGAATTTTAAAATTAAAAATAATTTAAATTCAATTTTAAATTTCAAATTCGATCTATTTTGATCGGAGATTTTAAATATGTTAATCGCATTGTTTTACAAACATAACAAATCCACATTCAGACTAATCCGTGCGGTACCGATCACTACCATGATCATTATATTGATGTTCTTTTATCAATATCATTAGATTAATTAATTGTGCAAATATGTCAACATTTTTATACTTGCCTCTCACATCTATGTATCACAACTTGCAATTTTTTTCTTTTAAATATAAAATGGTTTTATTTTAGTTTCTTAATCTTTTTTATTGGTCTCTTAAGTTTACTATTAGTCATAATAACCTTTTTCATTAAATTTGTCTATTTCCATTAAATATACATCTGTGTGTGTCATTATATGTCGGTGATTATGATTTGTGAAACTAATCTTAAGAGAGCAACTCTAAATGAGGGTTTTAGCGTAAAAATAACAATACAACTTTTGAAAGATAACTAATAAATATAAGTGAGATAGATAACTAACTTTTTAGAATCCAACGTTAATGAAACTATTTATTGAATTCTTAAATTTACATGGTAAATAAACAATTTTTTTTTATTAGAATCCAACTTGTCATCTAGATTAATTTGATAAAAAAATTAATTTATTTTTCATTTAAATTTAAGAATTCAATAAGAAACTTCATTAAACGAGGAGGGGGATGACTTTTTTGCATAAATATATTTTCAAGTTTTATTTGAAATATATTGTAAATATTGATTATGAGAGATACTCATATATATACAAATTAGGAAGAACAACAATTTCAATGAGATTCAAAATCATCAAGTGTACCTAGAAATATAAATTTCTGACTTCAATTACAATGAGTGTCTCTATGTTCAAGTGTAGAGATTCAAAATATGTAATGATCAAGCGTAAAATTCTTAACTTCATCGAAATTTAAAATGACACTTGTATATGTAATGATCAAGTGTAAAATTCTTAATTTCAAATATTTATGTCAATTTTAATTGCTATTTGTTTTTTTTTTAAACTTAATCTTTAGAATGTAATTCAAGTTGTTGATCTAAAATAAAGAAGTTTGAGAAAGAGATTCTAAATTTAAATTTCGACTACTATTATAACATATTATATTTAATATGTACCTATCTAGAAATATAATCACATGAAAATTTCATGAATAGTTTATTTATTAAGGCATAATTATATCATTTATGGAATGTTACTTTATAAAAGTTATGAACTTTATTTGTACTAGTTATTTTTTCAACCTTTCTAAACATTTGATTTTTTTTGCCAATTTTCATGAATTTTAAAATGATGAGAAATAGATAATGCCTTTTGAAAACATTGCACTTTATTATTATTATTATTATGAAAAAACATTGCACTTTAACTTTAACATTTGTTTTGTATCCTTAGAAATACAGTTGTATTATTCCTTGACACAAAAAACAATTGTATTGTAAAACTATATCTTCCTACTATTTACAATTAAGAGTCACGAATTGTTAACAACTTTCAACTGTTAAGTTTAAAAATGTATTGTTTTATATATTGGTAAAATAAAAAAACTATCACTTTAATTTTGTAGCAATAGACAAAAATAATTAGTACCATAAAAATATTACATTTTTATCCATTAAAAAAATTAGTTATTTTATAATTTTTAGCATATATTTTAAGAAAATGTTAAAAAAAAGTCAAATATTCACGCATAGATTAATACAGCTAATTGCAAACAACCTTGGAAGACCAGTATTATGTGTGGATTCGGCAATAAGAGTTCCTTTGAAAGATCGTTCGACAATTATACAGAATGAAGCATTAAAACAGTGGCTTATTGATGTTGAAATATGATATATAAGTTTCCCAAATAATTCACACATAAAAATGGGTAAGATACGCATCAGCCAGCATGTGACCCAATATAACCTGAGCATCTGTTTTTAAGTGAAGATTATCTTCCTTCAATTGCAATCCCTTTGCGTCAACGCAAATCACATTCGGAAGATTAATCCCTTTTTGCGCTTCTCTCACTTTCTCAATGTATTCAGATCCTGAGGCTAACGCAACCTACACAACACAAACACTTCACATTATCCCACTCGAGTACTAACTAATTTTGTGAGCTTTTTAACATAAAAAAAAAATTGTGAGCTTGTTTTTTTTTTTTTTTTTTAAATCTTGTTTCAAAATAAAAAATAAAGAGAGATATTACTTCTTACAACCTCATTTAAAGAGATATTTTAACAACTACTATAACAAAATTGAAATTATAACTTAGGAGATGGTTTATATGTTTTTTTTTTGACAAAAAGGTATTGGTCTACATGTTACACATTAAAATAAAATGTATTGATATAAATAGTTTAGAGTCTTTTTTTACAACTTATTTCTAAAAACAATCATTTTAAAACAATAATAATAAATCTTATGAGTTTTCATTAGTTTGTTTTAGCTTTAAAAAAATCAATACTTCAAAATAATTCAAAAATAATTCAAATAACAAATATTTTTGTAAAGATAAATTATAATATGAATTATCTTTATCTTTAGAGCATCTCCAATGGTAAACTCAATATGAATTCTTTAGAGGCACATCATCTTGAAGCAATTCACTCATTTTCTACTACAACGGTGAACTCAAGTTCTAGTATGCCACATCACCCTAAATCAACTCATTCATTTTTTAAGATTTAACTTTTAAAAAATCATATCATATTCCATTAATTTAATTTATATTTAATTTTATTATAACTTATAATATTAATTTAAATATTCTAATTAATATTATTATACATTATTTTAATTTAAAATAAAAATAAAATTTTTAAATAAAAATGAAATTGAACTTAAATTTTTATAACAATAAGAAAAATTAAATGTTAAATAAATGACATAAATAATTAAAAATGATAAAGTAAATAATAAATTTAAATTGTGAAGAAAAAGTACGAGTAACAAATTATTCCTATTAATGAGCTAACAATCGTAATTAAAAAAAAAAAAGTATTTACTAAAAAAAAAGCTAATGATTACAAAATTATTATTATTTAATAAATTAAAAAGAAATTAACTGCTATAAATTAATAAAACATGATAAATTTATTATTATTAATAAATTAATAAAAATTAACTGCTATAAAGCACCGTTCCTTCGTGACAGTATCGTGATGACACCTTGACACAACTCTAACGGAGAATCCACAAAAAATTAAAAGTTATGTAATTACACGGACGAACTCACTTATAAATAGTTCAGTCACCACTGTAAAAGTCACTTATTATAAAACTACTTTTTATAAATAATTATTAAAAAAATATCTCTATGTTAAACAAACATAAAAAAAAAAAACTTATTTTTTATTAAAAAAACCTTTATCAAATAATTTATAAATTATAGTTTTTTTATAATTAGTCAATTAGAACGCAATAAAAATATTTAACACCTTTAAAATCAGAAACACAATTGGTTTGACAAAATTCACAGCATAAAACTTTTTTAAGAATAGAAGATAACTTCTTTTTTTTGTCCGATCATTTTCTTTTAATTAAAAAGAAAGTGACTTTCTACTTAAACTAACTAAATTTCAAGTGAGTAGAAATTAAACGTTTTTTTCTCTTAAGAATCGAAGTTTTTTTTTTTTTCTTTTGTCTGTTCAAAGTTTTATTTCTAATTAAGAAGAATGCGACTCTGTTTGTACCTTAAACTAACTAATTTGAAGTGAATAGAAATGAATCTGATAAATGAAGAAGAAGAAGAAGAAGAAGAAGAAGAAAAAATAATTTACGAAACCTGAATAATTGGAAGAGATGGCAAATTGAGATCTTCACGCACATTGTGGATGAGATTCTCCATTTTCACCTTGTAAACCTCAGCATCATACTCAGTAGACGTGTCACTCTCTCCCTGATACCACAACAACGCTTTTATCTCCCCACTCTCATCTCCCTTTACGCTTTCTTTGCTTCTCTTCACCATATTTTTATACAATTCCTCCCCACGCGCCCACTCCTTAATAGCAGTACCACCAACGGCGCAGGGAACTAATCCCAACTCGCCTGCCACGCGCCGCCGTACTGCGTTTGCGAATGACATTCCAGGACCTATGCCGCAGACTTTCTTCGTGTCGATGTCTGAGTGGAGAGGTACGTGTGCTTGTTCCCAATTGAGAGCGGCGCTAAATCGGTGGATTGAAGGGTCGGGACTACACTCCGGTGGAACGACGCCGTTCCAACGCTTGTTTGGGGTGTGGTGGGAATTTTTGATGACGCCGCCACGACCGGCCATGTTGCTCTGACCGGAGAGTATGAAGATTTGTTTTTTGGTTTTGGGAGGGTTTTCCTTTGGATCTCCTTCGGTTTCCATGGTTTATTCTTTCTTACACTTCTAAGAGACAAAAGTGGTTGCTTTGTTTGTGAAATTTGAAAGTCGCATTTAATGTAGACACTATAAAATGAGGTAGGATCCTCTATCAATTCTTCTTCTTTTCACTTAATTGCTATTCTGCAGGTTATTCTCGATCTTTTTTTGGACTAAAGTAAATCTCAAATTCGTTTCTAAAAAATTAATTAAATCTTTTAATTTAAGAGATTAAGGACTATGTATTTTTTGGGAAAAATAATTTCACACAAATGGGGTGCATTTCCTTTAAAAGATATATTACCAAATACAACTATTACCCCTCAGACAAAAACTATGTTCCTAACTTACTATCAACAAAACTAAGCTTATGCGTTCCAATTGAATTTTCTTTTTGCTAAAAATAATATTCACATTTAAATTAGTATAATACATTAATAAAATAAATATAAATTCCCCAAAAATCAAATGGAATAAATATACTAACAACTTCACAATATCCAAATAATAATATTACATGATAAAATACTACTATTGATAAAATTAAAGTAATTATAATATTTATATTTTTAAATCTACAGCGTTAAGTATGTTGAAGTATTTGATTGAATATATATTTATTATATAAATATTAATATATTAATCTAAATAAAACAAATACAATAGCAAATAGAGACGGGATAAAAAAAACACAAAGAAAAAAATTAATTTATATTAAAAATATTTATTTAGATAAGAATGTAGTGAAAAATGATATAGATCAAAATTTGATCCAATATCACCTCTATTTTATGATTGAGAATAAGAGAGACCGAGAGAAAATGAGACCACGATTCCAATTGAATTTGATTTTGAAAAAATTATATGCCGCATAAATATGAAATTATGAATTTTTATTGACTATGAAAAATGGCAAAAATACCACAAATACAAAAATCCAGTTTGAATTCAAGATATAGTATTCAATCTAAACATATTGATGTTCGACATTTAAATTAATAAAAAATACTATATGACAAAAAATATTGATGCTCGACACTAAAATATTTATTTATCAAATAATAAAAAATAAATGGCAAAAAACACCATATGACAAAATAAAAATAAATCATCAACACGCCATTTGAAATTGTAAAGTTGAGACATTTACTATTAAATTTTAAAAATAAATAAATAATATTTTTAAATTAAAGACTTAATTGTAGTTTTAGTCCCTCTATTATAGTTGAATCGTGAAAGTGGTCATCCATTTTGTTTCTCTCCAGTTTTGATCCCTCAAACAAAATTTTGGTCAAAAATTTTATGAAATTTCATTTTTTTTTTCCATTTATTTAAATCACATCTTGCCTTAAAATCTCATTTGCAACAATTGTACATTAAATTTATGATTATGAATGGTGTAGTACGGCTTTAAAAAATGAAATTTCATCAAATTTTTGACAAAAATTCTGTTTAGGGACCAAAACCAGGGATAAACAAAATTGGGGGAATACTTTCGCGATTCAACTGAAATAGAAGAACCAAAACTGCAATTAAGCCTAAATTAAATGATGTTGAATAATATAATCATTCACTTAATTTGGTCTGACAACGAAGTTCATGTAGACATTAAATGTTTATGTGATGAAATCAATTGTTGCTCAATTGATTGTTATGTAAGAAAAAAATGTAATTTTCCGTTATAAAAAACACGTGAGAACGGTTAATTTGTCTCATTTTACAAATATAATAATTTTTTTTTTTAAAATTTAAATTTGTCATCATTATAATAATAAAATCTCCATCTATATAAATAATTATTTTTCTTCTTACATTATTTTATATATTCTTATTCCAAAATAATTTATTTATATAATTTAAGTGTTCAGATCTTATAAAGTTAAAGAATTAATAACCATTAGTTTTTCTTCCTCTATGTGTTTGTTGCAATTAAGAAAAACTGTGACAAACAAATTTATTTTCACGCATTATGCCAAAAGTAATTTATCCAGATCTGTTTCCCATTTCCCCAATTTTTCCCCAACGATGAATGAGATGTTTGTTTCAAGCATAATAATTACATTCCCAAGAGTAGATGTGGGGGAATAAGGGATGCAGCAAAATGAAGGAAATATTAGGGTAAAAATGGATGAAAATTGAATACTATATAAAAAACTAACCCTTTTATCGATTCAGGCAAATTACCCCTTTTTAACATGTGAACTAACAGGTCAGAAGTTTTCATCCAGGTCACATGTATTAACAGAGAAAACTAAAAGAAGGAGCAAAATAATCGACGTTTGTCAAGTCCAAAATTGATGGGTAAATATGTTATTTGAACAATTCGGTGATTAACTCGATAAAATAAGACACAACACATCACGACGCGGACCTTTGAATTATACCAAAATTTATATATTAAATCGACAATTATAATTTCAAATAAATAAAAATTAAATTTAAAATTCGGGATGTTGACACATATAACCTTCTTTTTTTAATCAAATGCTCCACTTAAAAAAAAAATATAAAATTGTTTTATTTTTTTTCTTCCTCAAATGCATATCGCAATCTAGAGATGATGTAGAATTTTTTTTTTCATAATAAAAGGCAGCATCATGCGAATGCCATCATCTATTATTATTATTTTTTTGCCATTTTATTAATTTTATGAATTATTATTTAATAAATTATAAATAATTAAAATTTAAAAATTTAAAAAACTATTAATAAAATAAAATACATTAATAAATAATAATAATTTTAATAATATTTTAAATTTTAATAAAAATAATAATAGTAATAATAATAATAAAATAAATTATATTAATAACGTGTTCATTATATTTTGCCGATAAGATAACAATTTACCAACTTTCTCTTGTTTAACTGTATTTTTTATTTTTCTTCAATCTAATCTATTTTATTTTATTTTATTAATAGTATTTTGATTTTTTAATTATTTTTAATTTATTAAATAATTAATAACTCAATTTTTAACTAAATAGTGTTGCAAAATAGGATTGAGTTGTCAAAATAATATAACATATTAAAATCAACGTACTCCTATATTTGACAAATTATTATAGCAACGTTATCCTTTTTTGACACATTATTATAACAATTTTTTCATATTTTTTTGTTTTAATTAATAAAAATTACTACTAATAATAATAATAATCAAATATATTTTATTTTTTTATTGTATTTTTTTTTTAATTTAATGTATTTTTATTTTATTAATATATTTTTTATTATTATTATTATAATTATTAAAATTTATAATATTACATTTATTATTATTGTTTTCATAATAATATTTTAAATTTTTAAATTATTCAATAATAATAAACATAATTAATAATAAATACAAATATTTATTAAATGTTAAAAAGAAATTACACTAATACCGTATCCTTGGGATGCAATAATTTGTTAAACACTAAAAAACAGCTCAGATATATGTCAAAATCCCTTAAAATTCTCTTGAATTTTTTAATAAATTTATATAATTCTTTAAAATTTAATTACAATAATTATAAAATATAAATTATCGATTAATTCTTACAAAAATAACTAAATAAGAGAAAATTTTAGTAATAAATATTTTATTTATTTTTAATTAAATACAAAATTTTCATAATCTACATCATAAAATTTTATTATATTTTTTAATATGATATATATTAAAAATCATATTTTAATTTTAAATTTTGTAACTAAAATTAGTTCAAGATTTATCTTTTAATCAATAAAAAAGATAAAAAACGATTTTTTTTGCGTAACAAATCACACGGTATGATTTTTTTCAAAAAATAAATAAAGCTAAAGATTTTGTTCAAAACCTTTCCTCCAAATTTCTCCTTTTCTTCTGCTAATAACACACGGCAGCAATCCACACGGACTCTCTGCTCCTCCGTTCAATCGCCGCCACCGCCAACTGTTCGTCGCCGCTTTCCACTCTTCCGTTCGACACCTTCTTCCGCAGGTTCTCTCTCTCTCTCTCTCTCTCTCTCTCTCTTTCTAATTACGCAATGGATTGTTCGAATTCCTCTTCCTTATCCTAATTGAAACCAATTGATGAAATGGCCGTATATATTCACGACTCTTTCTCTTTCGTTTTCAGTTAATGTCTGTATTCTGAAACCAATTATCGATTTCACTGATTTTCTTTTCTCCCTTATTGACAGTGTAGTCATTGTTATTTGTTGAAGTTTTTTAGGGCAAACGTTAGTGGAGAGAACTTTCTAATTAGCCATTCACTTGTGTTGTGTTGATTAGTGTTTTTTAAACAACACCTTCGATTAAATAATAATAATAATAATAATAATCAAATTACTTATGGTGTGTGTTTGTGTTTTTTGAATCTGGGAAGGAATTTGAATCTCAAGTTGAAGAAAGATGGGTGAGAGGAAGGTTTTGAACAAGTATTACCCACCTGATTTTGATCCTGCCAAGCTTCCCAGAGTTAGAAGGCCCAAAAATCTACAAATCAAGGTACGCATGATGCTTCCCATGAGCATTCGATGCAACACTTGCGGTAATTACATTTACAAGGGCACCAAGTTCAACTCCAGAAAAGAAGATGTTATCGGCGAGGTAAAATTATTAATCTGAGAATATTGTGTGTTTAGTATCTGTATTTCAATGTCATCTGATGTTGGTTTTAGCGAAGCATGGTAAGGTCTGTGTGTTGTTTTTTTTTTTTTTTGGATTCCAATTATACTCCCTCCTCCTCATATTAAGTGTCACGTTTGGAAAATTTGTCTGTCTCAATATTTGTCATTCCAGATTATCAATGAAGTATATTAATTGCTTTTTCCACCAATTTTACATTAGCTGTTGTATCTCAACCCACTTAAGTTCCTAACTACTCCATTATTTAGTAACTACTACTTAATACATGTACTGTTAGTAGATGGAACTCATTTTATCATAGAAATTAGTACATTAAACTATTTCTTAATAAGTGTGCATAGTGGACGGAATATGATTTTGAGTTTCTTAATGCCTCGTGTGTGATTTGTTTTTGATTATGATATTGGGTTTGAGTTTATTTTGTTTGATCTTTTTTGTGCAGACATATTTGGGAATTCAAATTTTCAGATTCTATTTCAAATGCACTCGGTGCTCGGCTGAACTTGCCATGAAGACTGATCCACAGAATTCAGACTACGTTGTTGAGTCTGGTGCGACCAGAAACTTTGAACCTTGGCGCGCAGAGGATGAGGAAACTGATGAAATGAAAAAGAAAAGGGAAGCTGAAGAAATGGGAGATGCAATGAAGTCCTTAGAGAATAGAACCCTGGATTCTAAAAGAGAGATGGACATCCTTGCTGCACTGGATGAAATGAAGTCAATGAAGGTATAATTATTGCTGTAACTGCTATGCATCTTGCAACGTGTCTGATTGGATGCCTTTGCATAAATTATTCTCTATGGATCTGGATATTACAATTTTAGAATTAGAATATAGCACACGTTGTCTAAATATATGACATTTGTTTCTGGGATCATTTGTTCTTACAGTAATTACATTTGTTCATATATCTGACGTCTGTCTATTCTAGTTGCTGATGAGAATCTCTTTTGTTTTCCAGTCTAGGCATGCAACTGTCAGTGTTGATGAAATGCTTGCGGCCTTGCAACGAACTGCAGCAGACAAGGTATGGTAAATCTTGCTATATAATAAGATATTATCATTTGCTTTGTTCAAGAAATTTCCTCTTTGAAGGAAGGGATTGCCATTGATTACAAAAGGGATAATTATGAGTTGAAACTTTAAAATTTGTGACATCTAATTGGTTGGTAAGGGTAGCTATGAATCACATTCAGACACACAAACACTAGACTCAACATTGACATGACAATCAAGATTATCTCCTCTGACTTACTAACTTGATATGCCTAAATGTAAATATGTGTGAGCTTGTGGAGTTGGGGTACATGATGAGCAGGGGGAGTATTGAAATCCAAATGAG
Organism: Cicer judaicum; assembly: GCA_037974835.1. Classification (NCBI taxonomy): domain Eukaryota; kingdom Viridiplantae; phylum Streptophyta; class Magnoliopsida; order Fabales; family Fabaceae; genus Cicer; species Cicer judaicum. The sequence goes on from JBBPBS010000968.1 coordinate 16,958,585, forward strand.
TTGGGCTGGAGACATCCTTTTAACATTTGGTATAATCTTGCAATGCAATGTTAACACTCAAAACCTGAATTGGAGATCAGAGAGTGAGAGCTGAGAATACAGAGAAGAGAGAAGAGAAATAGCATTTCTGTAATTCTTTACTGAATCATTAACAAGAGAGCAAACGAGAAAATATGCTTCCAAGTTCCAAGTTCCAAGAGTGTCCCTTTCAACAAGGGTTTTCCTTATCACAACTGAGCCCGTGCTCCGTTTCAATATTAACAAATCTGAATACCTTTCTTCTACACTCTCCTAGAGTCCTACTATTTTAACTCATGCCTTTTAATTGATAACAAATCTGAAATAGCATTTCTGTAATTCTTTACTGAATCATTAACAAGAGAGCAAACGAGAAAATATGCTTCCAAGTTCCAAGTTCCAAGAGTGTCCCTTTCAACAAGGGTTTTCCTTATCACAACTGAGCCCGTGCTCCGTTTCAATATTAACAAATCTGAATACCTTTCTTCTACACTCTCCTAGAGTCCTACTATTTTAACTCATGCCTTTTAATTGATAACCCTCAACTTTAGCGTTGCAAGACAACCAGCACAAACACTGTTTTTTTTTAATTGTTTCAAGTTTTGGGCTATAACATAAGTTGAGCTTGTAATTCAATTAAATTCTTTAAATACTTTTCCGTTTCCCCATCATGATAATTTGAGTAAAGTACTGTTGTTATGTGTTTTTAGGAGAAAAGAATTGAAGAAGAAGATGAAGCACTGATAAAATCAATTTTCTCTAATGTGAGTATCTCTGTCCCATTCTTCCAGTTCTCCTTATTTTAACTACTTTCAATATCTGTTATTTTCTTCTTTTTGAAATTAATCTACATGGTTTGTTTTGTACTATTTTAAACAGAATTCAGAAGTTTCTATCAGCAGAATTCGTGATGAAGATATTGAAACTGAGGAGGAATTGTTTCAGCTTTCAAATGGACATGGTGAATCATCCAATGATAATCCAAAGGTACCAAGATGTCAAGTAGTAATAGATTTTCTTTAATGTCTTGTTGGCGGTTGGCCTAATAAATTATAGCGGCATCATTATTCAGAACCTTGTTTCTAATCATTTTCATTTCATCCCACCCTCTCAACTTTTGAAATCCAGGAACTTAAATCTTCAGCCTTTGTTATTCCTCTTTGAACTAAGTCCGTTCTCTTACATTTTCAGTCAAATATCGTGGAATTGCTTTCTTGACTTTTTTTTTTCAAACCAGCTACTATTCTCTGCAAATTTGATTTCACTATTTGTTCAGAACTTCTGAATGACATGCACTAGTATAATTTTCTTGTTAGGTTCTGTAAAGCTCCTTGTTTTTCTCTCTTAATGCTAGAAAATAAAGTAACACAGACTTATGAAACATTCTTGTTATCTTCTAGAAACGAATAGAACATGGTCATTTGGAACTTGCATTTCTGACTTATGTAAAATCCAATTATGTTTAAAGGATGTTGAATTTTGTTTTGGTTATATTAACTGCACATAAAGATTATCAGATGTTTCAACAAATATATAGTTAAATTTCTTTTGGATTTGCAAAAATCAGCATTTATTAATAAGATGCCTAATTACTCATATCCTTAGGATGCTGAAATCATATACTAGTTTCAGCTTTGTTTGTGTTAGAACCAGTAAAGTAATATTCGTAGTGAATTATGATGTTTAATTGAATTGAAATGAAAACATAAATGTTACAAAAGACCACAGGTTGTTCGAGAGCCTGCCTTCTCCCTAATAACCCCCAAACTGAAACAAATAACTGAATGCCCAAACTTCTATTTCCCAATGTTATTTAAATAGGCACACCATGTGCAGTTACAACAAAAAACAAACTTCTTTTTTTAAAAAAAAAATGGAGAAGAAAAAATTATTATTAATAACAGTGGCACTTATAGTTATTTTACAACTACTCCAAGTGGGATTTGAACCATGTCCCTAGAGGATACAAAGTCAAGCTCTAACCCCTGAATTGACTCCTCTTGGACACAACAAAAGACAAACTGACAATAATAGTTAGACATAAACAATCATAAATTTAGGCAGTTACATATCTACAGACTAATCAAATTGGGCCAGCATTAAATTTTTTGCGTCTCACACATGTTTGCTTAATTAGAGGTCTGTTCCTAACAGTTTGTTCGTATCTATCTGCAGAGGCAAAAAATATCCGAAGATCTCCCAGGAAAAGCAACCGACACTCTGACAAAAGCCAGTTTGGATGACTCTGGCAAAGAAGGTATATGACATTTTTGGGCATGTTTTCAGGCAAATCAATTAGATAAATCAAACTTCATTAATTCATTATGCACATGGAATATTTAGTCACATTATCACTACTAAGTGACATGTAGATTTGTTTTGTAACTGAAGTAACATTGAGGAGAGTTAGCAGATCAATTCGACTGACCATTTTCAGTCGTGTACCATATCTATTGTTCTGCTTCAATATCTTACATTTGGTCTCTCAAGCTTATGATGTTGTGTTACTGTTAGTCAAAGAAACCGATCCACATGAACCATATGTTTTGACTTGCCATTGATGCATTGTTGTCAAATAGTGGCTATAGCGCTTGTAGCATAGCAGGATTTGAACAAATCGCTATTGTTCAGTGATACACTATTTAGTATAAAGTGTTGTCAAATAGCAACTACCGTGGCGGTATAGCATCGTAGCATAGCGAAATTCAAACAAATTGCTATTTTTTTGTAATCCGTGATTGGCAACACTACATTGATGCTAGTTAGACAAAAACTGGTGTTCTTAGTTTGCCTAGTAGCCGTGGTCATTTTTTTTGATACTTGAGTAATTTATAAACGAGGGGTTGGGGGGGATATTTGTCCACCATCCACATCTGCATTGTTTCATTTTGATTTGAGTGTACTGCTATAGTCTAATTTTTTATTTTTGTTGGATGGGATTTTTATGATACCATCAACTTGCGAAACATCATTTTGTGACACATTATGCAATCTGTTTATGCAGAAAAATTGAGCAGCAGTCGTGGAAAGCTTAATCCATTGGTGACGATTTCTGTGATTAAGAAACCAGGGACCTCTAATGTTAAAAGCCCTGCTGAGACCAAATTAAAGGAAAAAGAGGAAGATGATAAAACGAACACTACTACCGGACTACTATCTTTGTGCCAAAGTTATGGAAGTGATGAGGATTAGTTGTCATAAATATTTGGAATGATTATATATTCCACAGCTGCTTCCAGTGAATTGTATATTATGATGTAGGATATAAATTCTTCATTTTCAAATTCGTGAAGAATTTTCTTGTCATCTTATTTAAGATCAATGAAGAAAAGGAACACAACATAGAATACTTCTTTGACTATTTTTCTTCTATTTTGATGTTTGGTTTTTTTCTCGTGTTGGGGGTGTGCAAAAAGCATAACCGTGTTCAATACTAGTATGGTGATACCTGTCTGGCTTCCCAAATCACTCTATTTCATTTCGGTGATTGCCCATCCGTCCTCCATGTTCCGATAGTGCAGTGTAGCTTCCGGTAAAAGTACAAAATGCCAAGAAATATATAGCATTCACAAGTTTGAATTCAATTGAGTTTGAACATGGATATACTAGTAATTTTCAAAAATACTAGTGAAAACAATATTACAAAAATTATAATTACATTTGAGCGTTTTATACCACATTTTTAATAGTCAATTGTAGAGTTCACAAATTTTTAACTTTAAGTGTTTCTAAATATAAAGTTTTTTCTTTACAAATTTTTAATATATTTAATTGATTCTGTTAAAAAAGAGGTATATTTTATTATTATTATTATTTTTAAATAAAATTCTTATTGGTATTATTAATTTGTCTTAAAATGCAAAAAAATAGCATTGAATATATTTATATAAAAAAAGTAATTAATAAAAGTCATAAATTATACATGTTAATCATATTATCAATTTGTTTAATACTTGTTCCGATCTCATATATAAAAAGAAAACTTTCTTTCATTTTTTATTTATAAAAAAGAAGTTAACTCTATTTACTTTTTTTCAGTTTTAGGGATGATAACATTAAATAAGATTGAGTTAGTTGAATTTTATTTATATTTGAAACGGAAAGGTGTATATGTGCAAAGTGCCATAGGGTTTTAATAATTATACTACCAATGTAATATATTTTTTTTATTAACAAAAGAGCCTAAACCCAAGAACAAACTAAAACCTTTAAGAAAAGTAGTACAAACGGCATCTATTAAAAATGTAAGTTTTTGTACTCAGCCTACTAAAAATGTATTAGAAATATTGTAAAGAAAAAAAAAGTGTACTAGAGTTAATACATCGGGCTCGCTGAGTCTTTGGATTTTTCTATTATAAAAATTTGGTGCTCATGCAAAATCTTCAATTTTAGATTGTTATTAATTTAAGAAATAATGTACAAAAATTTTAATTTGTAAATTTTCGATAGAAACTCTTTTAAAAAAAATCTTAATTTTTTTTTTCTGCTATTAGAAATTAAAATAAGCGTCACTATCATCCTAATAACAAATCTACGACAGTGTCACAGTTTTCACAGCAGATTCATAAAAAATTCCACTATTTGGCATAATTACTATCCGAACACCCTTATTATTAGCACGATATTTCCTCAAATAAATCAGTAATCTATTTCGAACAACATCATCAACACAATATTTTCAAACTCATTATTTCTCCGAAGTTCAAATGATATTTGTACTTTAGTTATGCGTATGTTATTTATGCATCTTGGAATTAGAAAGCAAATGTGGAACTTGACTACATTAAATTAAAATAAGAAGTTAAACTTTATGAATCTCTCATTCTCAACTTTCTGAATATTATATAAAAAAATTCATTCAATTTTTAAAAGACTAAAAGAGTAGTTTAAAAAAAAGCCATTTCAACCTCAAATGAGAAGCATGGGCATTCGTATGTACCACCAGTAGTTAAAGTCTAAACAGTGTGCCTCTTGCGCATGGTCAGCAACACCGTCCATGCCCAATAGTCTCCGCCGAAAGCAACTCATACAAACAAATTTTCTATTCAACCGCCAAACCTAAGTACAACAATAATTTATATATAAACAAACACACCTTTCCAATAATCTTTTCCCTTGTTCATACTAATTTCAAGTCAATAACAGTTGAAAATAAAAATAAAATATAAACAGCTTGATCTAACAACAGGGTTCAAGTCACATCAAAACAATTAATTAATAAGCAGCGGTAGGAATCTTTTCTAAGATTTGTAGTGCTTCTTTCATGGACGGTCTCTTTTGTGGTACAATAGAAACACAATTTAATCCCAACTTCAAACACGTCAATACCATATTTTCTCTACCTTCCACCTCATGCTTAATGGCCACGTCAACAATTCTCAACACCCGGTTTTTCTCTTCTTCAACTGAGCCGGGTCCAGACCACTGGTCCAACTCCCGGTCCGAGAAAACCCTCCCAGTTAGAAGCTCCAACAAAACAACGCCAAATGAATACACATCCCATTTGGGGTTTGGTTTTATGTTTTGGAATGACTCTGGTGCTTGATATTGTGCTTGGGCCCCACTAGATGATGATGACCCATATGGACTACAATTTGAACCAATGAGAACCTCTTGTTGGTTTCTTTGGTTCACCGCCACTAATTGTCTAGCCGAACCATTTCCTCTATCTTTTAAGAGTAGCCGGTCCAATCCAAAATCACCTATGATAGGTTCCATTTCTGAACTTAACAAAATGTTGCTTGGTTTAATATTGGCGTGAACATGTTTCTTGTCATGAATAAAAACTAGTCCTCTTGCTGTCCCTTTTGCTATCTTCAACCGCATGTCCAAGGATAAGTTCATTGGGGACGACGACGAACCTCCTCTTCCTAAACATCATTAACACAACCAATTTATTAATTCAGATGTACTTAACAAATCATAATTCAAAAGAAAAAAGCAAATATTTAATTTAATTACTCATACATATATATCACTGTCTATTCCACTTGTAGTTCCATAGATATATAATTATTCCAATTTATTATTTGTAGCATATACACTATCACTATCATGTAAGTACCAAGTATAAACTATTTATATAATAAAGGATGAAATAAAAAATATTTTTATAAGCTATTTTTGAGAATATATAAAAATAAGTTGAAAAGAAACTATAGATGGAAACTATAGATGAGTGGTAAGGTATTTCATAAGTTCAACAAACAACTTCACAGATGTTTACTTCAGAAGATAAAGATTAAATAAGTGAATTCAAGGAAGTCATATTTTTCATATACTCTAGGAACTACTAATCAAGCATTAGAAATAACTTAATATTTTGATTATAGAGTGATAATCATGAATTTAATTGGGAGATTAGCTCTAAAAAGAGTTGTGATTTATGAACACTAATTGAACAAATCTATGCAAAATGCAGAGGAAAATAACGTGAACTTACTATAACCAATGGTGGCTAAGCTTCCATTAGGAACAAACTCATAGATCACAAGCTTCTCTTCATCACCCCAACAAAACCCAAGAATCTTAACCAAATTAGCATGACGAAGCTTTGCAATACCTCTCACTTGATTCTCAAACTCCTTCATTCTCTCAACACCACACTCACCAATCCTTCTAACTGCAAAAACTCTTCCATCTTCTAACACTGCTTTATACACAATGCTCACACGGCTTGTTCCAAGTACATAAGCTGAAGCCTTCAACAATGTCTCTAGCTCCAGCTTAGTCTCGCCGTCCACCGTTACCAGCGTTCCTTGGTTCCGGTGGACGGTGTTGATTTCATGGTCACTGTCAGAAGAACTAGTTGCTTCTGATGTCTCTTCTTGTTTCATAGTTAAACATGAGCATGGAAGTGAATGTGTTTTTTTCACTTCTTGTTCTTGTTTAGCTACATTTTCATTTTCTTCTTCTTTCTTCTTCTCTGAATTAATGTTTGGTATTTTTGGATATCTTTTCTTTCTTTGTTGATAAACAAAAAGAATGATGAGAGATAAAATTGCCATGCCAGCTAAGTCTCCTACGACAATGGCTGCTATTGTAGAAGGTTTTAATCCATTCTGAGCAGAACCATTTGTTGTTGTTGTTGTTGTGTTTGTTTCAATTGTTTTTGGTATAGCTGCAATAGCTGGTGAAGAAGTGTTGGAGAAATTTTGTGGAGGAGTTGAAATAGTTGAAGGAATAGTACAAAGAATCTTCAAAGGTTTACCACATAGATCAGAATTTCCAGAAAAAGATTCTGTTTTTTGATTCATCAAAAGAACAGAATCAGGTATTTGTCCTGTTAAATTGTTGAATGATAGATCAATTGTTGAGTTTTCATGAATGTGTTTTGCAAATGTTAATGGTATTGTTCCTGAGATTTTGTTATAAGAGAGATTCAAGTAATGCAAGTTTTCACCATTGAAATTATTTGGAAGTGAACCATTGAACAAATTTGAAGACAGATCTAAAAGCTCCAAAGAGTTAAACCCATTTGGGATTTCACCAGAAAAATAGTTACTTTTCAATGAAACAACTGTTAGATTCGTTAGGGTAGTGAGGTTTTTTGGGATTGACCCAACAAATGCATTATCAGAAAGATTGAGACTTTGAAGGTTTTTGGATTTTCCAATCAACTCAGGAAGTTTACCTGAGATAGCATTGTTGGAAAGAGAAAGGATTTGAAGTTGAGAAGAGTTGAAAATAGAGTTTGGTAATGAACCGTTTAAGAAATTATTTGAGAGATCGATGTGTTGAAGGTTTTGGATTAAGCCTAATTCTTCAGCAATGGAACCAAGTAGTTGACTATTTGGAAGGATTAAGCTAGTTACTCTTAAAAAATCAAGTGTATTAGGAGATTTTATTTCAGTGCACGCAACTCCATGCCATGAACATGGAGTTGCATCATCATAGTTCCATGTTTCAAAGACTGATAAAGGGTCACTGAGGATAGAGTATTTGAATTTAAGTAAGAAAATTCCATCAGAGTTAAGAGATGAACATGATTGAACTAGTAATAGTAGAAGGAAAGATAGTGATAAATGGTGATTATGAGAAAAAGAGTTAATTAGTCTCATGATAATTTGTTGAGATAATAACACAAAGCATATTGGTTTGGAACTACAAGTTCATGGTGTAGAAAAAGAACATTTGGAATAAGGATATGGTTACCAACTACAATATGTTAGTTCTGTTTCACCAAATATTTGTTCAGTTTTAATGCTTTTGGTGTGGTTAAGTAGAAAGAAATGTTAGAGAACTTGAGGGAGAAAAATGAATAAAAGGGTGTGAAGAAAAAAAAAAGGAGGAATTGGATTGAGTTTGGGTAGTAGAAAGGAAAAATAATTCTCCTACTCTATGTGCAGTTGATAATAACAATGAAATGATTTAAAAAGAAAAAAAAAGCAGAGAGATAATAAAAGAGTGGGATATATGGTATTGTTGTGGCAACTATCTTTGACAAGTTAGGAAAAAAACAAGAAATAATTTATATGACAAAATAGGCAAATGGAACAGAAAGGAATCTAATTCAGACTACAAGACACCCAAATGAGTTGGAGCCCATAACTATACACTGCTTCACTGATACCCCCGTGAATTTAGTATACGTTGTTTGTTTGTGTATGGGGTGAAAAGTGATTTTTTTTTCATTAATGAAAGTGATCACTATTGTTTATTTTACTGAGTTAGATTATTTTAGTTTCGGAATCGAATTTCAGACTTTATGTTTAAAATTTCTTCAACGTTCCTTGTATATCACAACTACTTAATTATGTGATTTTTAATATAGTTCTAATTAAAATAAAAAATGTTCTTAATGATTGATCTAACGGTTTGATATATTGATGGGATAATTTTTTTATTTATAATGAAAGTGTATATGTTAAGTTTCTTTTTTAATAAAAGTGTTTTATATTACTATTTAATTTTTAAATTATGTCTGACATAAGATTTACGGTCGGTAGGAAATGCACCAATTTTTAGAAATTAAAAGTATATTTAAAAGTGCAAGAGTGATTTGCAGATATGATGACAATATTTATATTTTGTTAACAGGGTGTATGGTTGTTTTTAGCTTATACTTTGTTGTGGAATAAACTACTCGATGTACTGTCCTAAGCATGTGTGAAAATAGCATATGCACCACATTTTGGTGTCAAACTTAATTTATTTATTTGATATAAACTTTTGAAACGTTTGTTGACCAACAACTTGTGAAACACCATTTCATTCAGCTTGCAGTTGCAGAGTACGTAATACAGATCCGCAAACTAAAATTATGGTGATTCAGTAACAAACACTACAATGTAAGGGAAAATGGTTCAGTGTGTAATTCCTCTAGAAAGGATATAAAATGGAGAATAAATTCGAGGCACATCACATGAGGCCTCTTTTGAATACTATATATTTTAGTGTTTGGGTTTTGCCTAGTTTTGTTTCTATGTTTAGTTCCTGTCACGACCAAAGGACAAATTGTTAGTGGGGTTGGAAAATGAATAGTAGTTAGGGATAACAAATAAATTGTACATATTGATCACCACTAATTTCCATTCGGACACATGTGCTTTCTGATACGATCACATAACAATTTAATTATAATACGATGAGTCACGGGTGTAAACTTTATAGTAAAAAAAATGTCATCAATCGATCATTCAAAGCTGCAGTAATTTGGGAGGTGTTCCTGTGACTTATTATTGCCACTTTAAATTAAATCTTCAATTACAATTAAACTGATGGCAAACAACCAATGTCACAATAAATTTGATAAATAATGGGCACATGATTCAGAAGGGCATTTTTCATGAATGTAGTAGGTCTAACTGTTTTCTTGGCAGGGAATATTTCACATCCCCGACTGGAAAAATATTTATATTTCAAGGAGGCATAAAATCAATATCCCAAACTCTTTATTTAAAAATATATGTCATAAGGTTTTTCTTTTAAACTAGTCCTATACGGTGCTATCGCACGGGATAATGAAATTTGCATTAAAGTTAAAGTCTGCATTTATATTGTATACATTAATTTTTATAAATTATAATTAGTATGTTATAATTATTCTTAATTTTATTTGGAGGATATTAAATAATAATAAATTTTATTAATTAATTAGTCACAAATATTTGTTTTATATGTTCTAATGACCTTTTTAATTATTTATTTTTAGAAAAACAACGAAAAAATTGAAATATAAAATAATTATAGCTAACATATTATCCATGTTTCATTTTTTATGATAAAAATATTAATATAATATTAAATTTATCAAATTATTATTTGTTCTGAAGATTATTTTTATATTAAGTTAAAATTAATATATTATAGATATTTTTATTGAGAAGATATAAAAATATTATGTCTAAGTTATTAATTAATAAAAAATATTTGCCATATGTATAAATTGCAGTATAATTCAATGATTTTTTTTTTATTCATTTATAATAAAACAACATTAAAAATTATAGTGAAAAAAATTATAATGTATTATAATTGTTTTTATTTATGTTGATGATATAAAAAAATATCAATTTTAACTAATTATTTTTTAAACAAATATTTATCTATGAATGATTTAATAAGTTATAATTAATATCTATTATCTATTCTAATCCTATAACTTCTAACACAAAATATTTCTACCATTCCTCTGTTACTCTCTAAACATCATTGTGAAACAATACTTCTTATCTCATATGCATCTCTCACTCACTTGAGTTCCCAATAAACCAAGCATGTCCAAATCAAAACACCACACGGGCAAAAATAACATTAAATTTAATTAATTGATTAATTATAAATATTTATCTTATATATAATTTATAGTATGTTTCAATTATTTTTTAGTGACTCATTTTTTTTAAAAAAAAAACAATGTTAACAATTGTAGGTTAAAAAAAATTATAATTGATATATTATAATGGTTCTTCATTTTATATTGATGATACTATAAAAACATTAATTCTAATTTATTATTTAATGATAAATATTTATCATGTGTATTATTTTTATAACAAATTATAATTAATAATAATAATAATAATTATTATTATTATTATTACTATTATTATAATTATTATTATAATTATAATAATAATTATTATTATTATTTGTGGAAAACATTTATCCTCTATGTTCATATCATTCTTTAATTATTGTTTGGCCTAATTATCTTTTTTCTGACAGTAGTTTAACTAAGAAATAATTTGGCCAAGTATTTTTTTTTCATGTATTATTTAGAGGTTTGATTTAAATAAAGTAGACTACCATTACGAGGAAGTGGTGCATTGATAATATCTAGTTGGTATAGAGATAAGAACCATCAAATAAGTGTCATTTTGCTTGCAATATGGTAATTTATATGCCTAGTTACTTCTTTGCATTTAATGAATACTAAATAAATAATGACTGAACATAATCTCTTCACTTCAAATATTATCTTTTATTAATAGTTTTTTTTAAAAAAAAATAATTTGTGTTTGTTTCGATATTTTGTCCTTAATTTTCTTTTTCAAGAGCCTCAATATTAACTGATTATTTTTATGCAAATAAAAATCAATAAATTAAAATAACAAATATCTTGAAATATAATGTCACACATTATAATAATCTTTAAGAATAATATAAAATACTACAAAACTTAAATTTTAAAAAGATAGCACAATACAAGTTAAATATTACTCATCTTCTCTTTATCAACACATTGTGAAGCACAACTAAAAAAAAATAGTGGAATAATGAGACCTTAACTTTTTGATATTCAACCAACTAATTGTCTAAAATAGCCTTGTTTTAGATGATCTGACAGAAAATTAAACAACATTGATATTACATTGAATAATTTTAGATTCATATTTGATATTTTAGGTGTCTATACTGTTAAAAAAAAAGTCTACATGTAGTGACCACTTGCTCTATTTGTAAATAGTACGAGTATTACTTATAATAGAAAATATAATAACTTATATGTAAAATTATATTAATTAATATTACTATTTTAAGCGAAATAGATTAATATATTGATTATTACTTTAGAAATATAAAAATTATAGATTATAAGATAGTTAATTACATATTAGTTAGTGTATATGAAAGATGGATATAACTATTTTGTTATTTGTAATATTTTTATTTTCACCAATAAGAAAGAGTTTTAAACTTTTCTCTCTTGTTTTTTTTATGAATGTCATATTTCATAATATTAATTTTGTCGCAATTAAATATCACTCTTTCACTGCGATGAAGTTTGAGAACAATATCAAATTATAAGCATTATATTGTGCATGTTGCCAAAGTTTCTTTCAACTATGATTGAGAAATATCATGCAAGAAATAAATAAATGGTCTTCCAAACTGGTGATAACAGAGGACCTCTCCAGAATGGAAGCCAAGAGAATCAATCTATCTGTCCCATGGACAGTGTATGAAATCCGTACGAATAGAAATGGTGACAATTCTTCTTAATTGTTGCATATAGGACAAACTATCACTACAAAGAAATTAAACTCTATTCTGGTTATAGATATTGGGCTGCAAATGTGTGTATCTTCATCTATATAAAATTAGGATTTTTTACTAATATATCCCTTTCCCTATTTTCAAAACTTGTTACCAAAATGCTCTACTTTTTAGAGTTAGTAGGAAAACTCTTCCTGAGAGCGACCAACTGAAATGGCAATTTTTTCTCCCCTAGTAGGAGGTCGCATGCCGGGCCAGCGACCTCCCAAAGGGCTTTTATGAAAATTGTTATTTCTTTGTTAAATAATATTAGTTATTTTTATAAATAATAATAATAATTATAATACATTAATAATAATAATAATAATTATTACTATTAATATTATTAATAATTACTATTAATAATAATTACTATTAATATTAATAATTATTAAAATTTGTTTTTGTTAAAAATAATTATAATTAATTTAAAAATTATTATAATTAAAATAAGAAATTATTTTAATAATACATTAATTATTATTATTAATTATTATAATTGTTATTATTATTATTATTATTATAATTATTGTTATTATTATTAAAATTTGTTTTTGTTAAAAATAATTATAATTAAATTAAAAATTATTATAATTAAAATAAGAAATTATTTTAATAATACATTAATTATTATTATTAATTATTATAATTGTTATTATTATTATTATTATAATAATTATTATTAATTATTATTATTATAATTATTAATTATTGTAATTATTAATTATTATTATTATTAATTATTATTATAATTATTAAGAAAAGACATTAATAATAATAATTATATCAATAAGACAAATTACATTAATAACATAAAACAAAATACATTAAATTCATTAAAAAAAATACATCTTATTAATGTCCACCTAAATGACCTCCAGTTCCACATCTAGGATTTCGTCGAACTCGTCTGGCCCTTTGAACGAGTTGAGGTTCTTGTGGTTCATCTTGATCATTATCCTCAACGTTAGTTGTAGGTGGATTAGAACCACTACCAACTTCCATATAAGTTTGAGACGAATTATTATACATGGAGTCAAACACAGCATAAGCCGACTCAGGGGTTGTGCACTGAGTTCCAAACTGTAACAACCCAATATTTTTATATATATTATATATGCGTCTTTTAGTAATTTTTTAATTTATTATTTAATTAATAATTTATTCTACATGTAAATAAATTAAATTAAAATTTACCACTCCCTATTTTACTTGAATAATTATAACCTTTCTTTTTACTTAGTTATTTTGGTGTGACAATTACATTAGAATAGTTTATGGCATAATTAATTTTTACATGGACAATTGTGTATTTTGCTTATTTGATTAGTTTCGATAATGACGAAATTGATGTGTTACATATGTATGTTTTATTTTGCTATGTGTGAGTGGTATTTTTGTCTTGCTTGATTTATTTAAGTTGATAAAATATTAGTTAAATTATTAAATTAAATTAAAATTTATAAAATTTCTATTGTTTGTTAATGACCAAATAAGTACTCATTTTAGAGATATTATAGAGTTAGTAAAATCATTTTACTCTCCTTTATGACAAGATTTTATGACGATTCATTGTGTGACATATTGTGCATTAACTCATTTTTAACACCTTTAATTTATTTTGTAAAGGATGATTATAAATTTAATTATGAGTTTTTGTGCAATTAAGAGGGGACTATTCTCCTTTTTGTATCTCATGCATTCATCTCTTTTAAACTAAAATTATGATTTTATTTTAATTGTCTATAAAAATAACTTTATGATATTTTGGTTTCGTAACTATTAAATAAAAAAAATTAAAAGGCCCTCTATATTATTTATTTAATAAATGGTGTGACACCCTGTAATATATGGATTACTTTATTAGTTAATCCTAATTAACTAATACACATAAATACACTTGATTTCAATTGACTTTGTAACAACCTAATAAAATTAAATAAATAGTAATTATTGGTAGCATAATTTTGGAATTAAGTGCACTTAAATTTTAGACCAGAAATCAATCGTAATATTGCAACGTAATTAGCTACATTCCCATTAGGCCTTTTGCTGTCACACCTATTTGTCATTCCTACACTCCTAAAATAATTTTTTTTAAGTCATAAATCTCAATATCTATCGGTGTTGAATTCATCATTGCCTCATGAGCTATTTCTCGTGCAAATTTAGAGATGTTATGAAAGAAAGCGCCTAAGGTAAGGGCTTTTCCCCATGCTGAGTTAGACTAAATATTGAATTAGCGATTCTAAGATATTGATATAATGTCTGGATGTCTTAAAAGAAAAAGATTGATTTTTATTTTCGTCATAAAGAAATTAACTATAATTCTTTTATTGTTTTATTTTTATTTTTATATACCTCTATCTTGATTAAATTAAATATAGAGTATTATTTTTATTATTATACCTTGATAGATATGTTGTAGTGAAAATATTTAGTGCTTTACATGTTTTAGAGTATTTAATTATAAAGTTATAATTTTTATAATGATGTAATTAGTAATATCTTTATTATGATGTGTATTTGATTTTAAGTGTGGACTTTTGAGTATTTTAAAATTAAAACTTGACTTTATGAACAATATATGTGTCTAGAATAAATTGATGAGAATTTTATATTTCTTTAATTTTCATAATATGAGAAAATTGATTATTAAATGCGTTAATGAATAGTCCATTTTTAGAATGCAGAAAATTTTACAGTGGAGGGAATGAAATTTATGTTGCTATTGTAGTCTTGTGATATGAGTTTTAATTGTTATCAATAATACGTAGTCAAATCGAATCTTATGGATTATTAAAATGAAAGTGGTGATTTTGAGATACTTGTTCACATGCATATTTGATGTGTTGAAGTTATTGAGCTATAACTATGAATCGCCATGAGAATATAAATTTGATGTCTTGTGTGATTAAAAAGTTTATTCTAAAATATTTTGTCTTTGTGGTTGCCTAAGTGACTGGTAATTTGTATTTTAAATATTATCTTTGTGGTTGCCTAAGTGGCTGGTGACTTGTGTTTTAAATATTATTATCTTTGTGGTTGCCTAGGTGGCTGGTGATTTGTGTTTTAAAAATTGTTATCTTTGTGGATGCCTAAGTGGCGGGTGATTTGTGTTTTAAATATTGTTATCTTTGTGGTTGCTGATGTGGTTGATGATTTGTGTGATTGTTTAAGTGAGTGGTGTCATGTACTTTTTGAGCATCATTATCATTTCATAACATATCATATGCATCTTTGTGGACGCCTGTGTGGCTGGTTTAATTTTCCCCATTGGTATGGGTGACTTCTGTGTGGACGCCTGTGT
The DNA here is from genome assembly GCA_037974835.1 of Cicer judaicum. Taxonomy (NCBI): domain Eukaryota; kingdom Viridiplantae; phylum Streptophyta; class Magnoliopsida; order Fabales; family Fabaceae; genus Cicer; species Cicer judaicum. The sequence goes on from JBBPBS010000968.1 coordinate 16,974,393, forward strand.
GGCTGGTTATATCCGGATCATATATGTTTAGGAGCATGCATAACTTATATACATTTTATTGTTATTTTTATTTTTATTTAACTATTTACTCTACGGTTGTTACTTATTTAGATACATTTTATAATGTTTTGATATATCTTTGAGAACTATTAAATAATCAATTTGTTTAAATCTTTTATTACAAAAGGATTCTATATTCATATTTTATGGTTGTTATTTTATTATTTGGTTTAATTTTTGTTGTGGGATGAACTGACCCCTTATACCAACATTTAGGTACTAATGATCTCAAAGAGTTGACTTGCATGAATGATGTTTGATTGGTGCACGCGCGTGGGAAAATGAGACTTTTATTTAAAAATAATATTTTATATTACTAAAAATTTTGTGGTGCATTGTAAAGTTATTTACTCGTCATAATTAACTTTTAATAAAAATGTGGAAATGAGATTTTATTCCAATTGAATGTCCTTAAGTTTCAGTCAACATTGCTTCTTTTGAATTTCACTTAAAGAGAATTTATTTTATTTTTGGAACATAAATGTATATCGATCTAACAATTATAATATTAATTTTGTAAATGAATAAATAAACAATATTTTAGTAAATTACATCACGTTCTTTTACAAAAAAAATATATATATTTTTAAGTAATAATTAGATTAAAAAAATTTGGGGCGTTACACAAACAAATTATAAAAAAGCCCACTTTCTATTGGATGATCTGGGGTTGGTATTTCTAGAACCAGAATGTAGTACTGAGTCGTTGGTGGATATGGAATTTCTGTGGTAGGGACGTGTATATGAGGTGATGATAGAGACGATTGTGTCATGTTTTGTTGTTGAGGGCTTGATTGGGAGGTGGACGAAAAATAAGGATATGACGGTGGTTGCAAACGGGGATCACGGAGATATTGTTCAACCGATATAAATAATTTGGTGTGCTGTCTAAACCAAATCATATATTCTTGGTTGTGGCATAAAAGACCTTCTACGATCTTACCTTGCAACACATAATTGTGACGCTCGTTCTAATGTTGAATTTCTTTCCTCCAAACCCAGTTCCAATTATCATCAATCCCATGTCTCATATCGACCTCATGATACGCTCTCATGTCCTCTGGTGGTTGTGGAATTTGTTGATGGAATCCAAACTGAAGTGTGACCTTATCTGTATGATGTTTTTCAACAATATGATAACAATGCAAATAGGTACATGCAGTCCAAGTCACCATCTCTTCTTCTGAAACTTCATGTTGAACTTCATGTTGGAACATGAGATAAGGTCTCCAATAGAACTGATATTTAAAAAAAACAAGGTAAAGTAATTATAACTAGTATTAAAAACAAAAAATATTTAAAAAGTTCAAATAAATGTGAATGAATATATTACTTCGTCAACCATCATGTGATCAATAGTTTTTCGGTATCCTTCTATGTCGTTATGAGGAACTTTACTTAAATTTAGACCACCAGAATTAAATCTGTCAAATATATTAAAAATAAAAATTATAATAAAATTAGTAAAATTGAAAATGGTAAACAATTGATTTTAGAAAAAGGATAAAAAAAAGTTGAAATTTATTTGCAATGATTACCTTTGTGCGCGTGGAAATATCCATGGATTTGGTGATTCTGGAGCGATATAAGACAAACGATACCATGCCCAATTTTGCAACAACAATGCACATCCTCCCATAGACATTACACTAGGTTTCGTTGTAAGACATAGTTCTCTATATATTGTAGCTAAAACGGCCGAACCCCAACTATATTGAGATGCTTTTTGTAAATCTCCTAACAATGAAAGATATTTTAAATGTACCCGGTTGTTGGATTTGTCAGACATCAATAATCCTCCGATCATACGTAGGATGTACGCTCGACAAGATGCTTGTTTTTCTAATACAAATGCATCTTCACCAACATCATCAAACGTATCCTTTAGCCACTTTAATTTAATAGAATTACCTTTTGTTGCTCCTTGAGGTGGGATAACTCCTAAGTAATCTTCACAAATTTGTTTAACATTCACAAAATTTGAACCGCTAACAGGAAAACCAGAACCATTTAATCCTAAAATATAGTATACATCTTCCAGAGTTATTGTGCACTCACCTACTGGAAGATGAAATGTGTGAGTTTCTGGTCTCCATCTCTCAACCATAGCAGTAATGAGGCCAACATCTAATTTATAATTTCCGAGTTTAATCACTTCACCGAAACCGGCCTCTTGCAAATATGGTAATATGGCTTCATTTGGTTTTTTATTGACGTTACCGTGACATTTCAGTTTATCCTTTAAGGGTGACTGAAATTAACAAAAGAAAATAACATAAATGAAATAAAATAACAATAAAATAAAATAAAATAAAATAAAATAAATGAAATAACATAAATAAAGTAAAAGAAAATAACATAAATGAAATAAAATAAAATAAAATAAATGAAATAACATAAATAAAGTAAAAGAAAATAACATAAATGAAATAAAATAACAATAAAATAAAATAAAATAAATGAAATAACATAAATAAAGTAAAATAAAATAACATAAATGTAATAAAATAACAATAAAATAAAATAAAATAAATGAAATAACATAAATAAAGTAAAAGAAAATAACATAAATGAAATAAAATAACAATAAATGAAATAACATAAATAAAGTAAAATAAAATAACATAAATGAAATAAAATAAAATAAAATAAAATAAAATAAATGAAATAACATAAATAAAGTAAAAGAAAATAACATAAATGAAATAAAATAACAATAAAATAAAATAAAATAAATGAAATAACATAAAATAAAATAAAATACTTACAAATTCTTTAATATATTGGATTTCAGCTCTATGATTAGTTGATAATTCCATGATCAAGATATATATTTGATTAGTTGATAGTTGATCAAGATATATATTTGAATGTAAGAAAGTGATATAATAAACAAGAAAAGTGAGGAAGTTGTGGTGAAAATGGGGAACAAATGCATGTATTTATAGGTCGTAGTCCCAGACAACGATACCATGAAGAAAAACATAGGACACGTATGCCTTCAGGGGGTCGCCCCCCTATCCTGCGATACCTATAGGGGGTCGCTCCCCCAGCCTGCGAAAATACGTCACTCCACAACCCAACATTTGTATGATTTCAGATAGGCACGAATCAATTAAGAGTGCTTATAATAATCCAAATAATAGGTGGCAAGATCCTCCGTCAAAGCATATGTTCTGTGTCCGACATATTTCACAAAATTTTGCAAGGGAATTTAAGGACAATGCTTTGAGGAAAAAAGTTGTTGCTATGGGTAATAATTTCATTCTTAATTTTTATAATTAGTGTAATTTTTAATACTTTCATTCCTAAATTATATAATTAGTGTAATAATATTTTATCTACTATTTTAATACAGGTTACTCGATCAATGAGCCTACATATCGATACTACCGCAGAGAAATCGGTATAGTAAATCCAGAGGCTTTGAAATGGTTAGACAACATACCACGACAAGATTGGATTCAAGCATTCGATGGAGGTAGCCATTGGGGTCAGATGACAACCAACCTTGTGGAGTCGATTAATAGAGTATTAAAAGGCACGCACAACCTTCCCATCACTGCTTTAGTCCAATCAACTTATTTTAAAATAGGGACACTGTTTCCAACTATGGAAAAACGACACGCGTCAATTTTAGCTTCTGGTCAAGTATACACAGAAACTTGCATAAATTTTATGAAATTGGAAATAAGCAAATCTAATAGTCATAGAGTAGATAGTTTTGATCGGAGCAACCATACTTTCATGGTCCACGAGACTGTAGTTCCAAGGGAAGGACGACCAATTGGTCACTTCAGTGTAAATCTTCCTAACAAGTGGTGTGATTGTGGAAAATATCAAGCTAAACATATGTCTTGTTCACATGTCATAGCAGCATGTTCTAGCATAAAATATGATTATTAGAGCCTTATACCTGATGTGTACAAAGAGGAAACAGTATTAAAAGTCTATGATGAAGCCTTCACACCCATACCAAACAAAGGATATTGGCCACAATATGAAGGTATTAAGTTGTGTCACAATCCACTAATGCGGAGAGTCAAGAAAGGTCGTCCAAAAAGCAAACGCATTAGAACTGAAATGAACAGTAAAGAAAGAGTACAAAAAAAATGTGGATTATGTCGGGTACCTGGTCATACTAGGAAACATTGTTCAAACGCTGCAGGCACATCTACTCAAATTTGATTATAATTTCAATTTAATGTATTTTCTTATTTTAATTTAATGTATTTCCTATTTTAATTTAATTTATTTTGTTTTATGTTATTAATGTAATTTGTCTTATTAATATAATAATTATTATTAATGTCTTTTCTTAATAATTATAATAATAATTATAATAATAATTAATAAATAATAATTATAATAATAATAATAACAATTATAATAATTAATAATATTAACTAATAATAATTAATGTATTATTAAAGTAATTTCTTATTTTAATTATAATAATTTTTAATTTAATTATAATTATTTTTAACAAAAACAAATTTTAATAATAATAATAATAACAATTATAATAATTAATAATAATAATTAATAATAATTAATGTATTATTAAAATAATTTCTTATTTTAATTATAATAATTTTTAATTTAATTATAATTATTTTTAACAAAAACAAATTTTAATAATTATTAATATTAATAGTAATTATTATTATTATTATTAATAGTTATTATTAATAATATTAATAGTAATTATTATTATTATTATTAATGTATTATAATTATTATAATAATTATTATTATTATTTATAAAAATAACTAATATTATTTAACAAGGAAATAACAATTTTCAAAAAAGCCCTTTGGGAGGTCGCTGGCCACCTCCTACTAGGGGAGAAAAAATTGCCATTTCAGTTGGTCGCTCCCCCAGGGAGAGTTTTCCCACTAACCCTAAAAAGTAGGGCATTTTGGTAACGAGTTTTGAAAGTGGGGCATTTTGGTAAAGGATTTTGAAAAAGGGGATATATTGGTAAAAAATCCTATAAAATTATCCCAAAAAATACATATACTACTAAAGCTTTTGAGACGATGATCCTATACGAGATTTGAATCTTATCATTTGAAGTTATAGTATCAAATTTTTATCATTAAAGTGACACATAGAGTACAACTAAAATCATATTAAAAATTAAAAATATCAAATTATAATAAATAATTTGTTACTAGAGAAATTTGATAAATAAAAGATGAAGAATACTATTATGTAGGGGTTTGTTGAGTCCCTTATTTGGTCACAATATTTGATTGAGTCAAATTTTAAACTCTTACTGGTCCCTTAACCCGATCAAACCCAATGAGATGCGAGTTCATTAAAAACGAGACGTCAAATAATAATCCTTAAACTTTTGTTTAGAAAAAACAATTAAACATAAAGAAACTCGTAATAAATCACATATGATTATCACTTGTCAATTCATTTAAGAGTAGTAACTCATAATATTGTTTTATACACTATAAATTATTAAGTTAATGATTAATTTTTTACTAGAGAGTGAATAAATAATAACCTAAAATAATACAAAATAATCATTTGTCCTTAAATTAATTTGGAATGAAACGAGTAACCCGAGAGGTTACCCGAACTTGGTCCTTTTTTCTATCTTATCATTGTCTTGTACTTCTTTTTTTTAGTATTGAACCAGACTCGTCCTGTTATTTTCAGGACAAGACAAATTCGCGAGACGAAATAGGTCTTGTACATCTCTACTATTATGTAACACTTATTAACCATAATTTGTAACCACCACTCTTCTATGTGTAATCAATCTTAATTTAATTAATCAAATAACTTATTTTATGCATTATTTTTTATATTATGTAAATCCTTCTTAAAAAATATCACAATTGATTTATATTTTATTTATTCTATAATTTCGTTTCTTTCAGATTTATTGGCTTGTGCTTCATCAACCATCAAATATTTAATTTAATGAGAATTTTTTCTTGCATTCTTAATACTCACTAAATTAATCAATTTTAATGTATATTTTGATAAATAACAGATTCGAATTGTCAAATTCAAATATTAACAATTCGAATGTGTATTTTAGAGACTTTTGAAAACTACTTAATTTAATAGTGCTTGGAACAAAAAAGTGTACGTTTCTTCTTGTAAGACAGAAAACAAACAGTTATTTCCATTGAAGCCTAGTTTTACTCTTTAATTCAGCAATGAAGGCCCAAACATAAAAAATAAAAAATATCCAACGAAAACCCAAAAGTAAAACTGGGCCCAACCAGCAAAAACACGAACTCAAAAGTGCGAATCAAAGCAGAAGACGAAAACAGACCAGAGAAATCAAACAGATTCTCTTTTTTCTTACAGTAACATTAACAATGCAAACGCTTCTACCGCCGGCCACATGCGCCGGCAGGTTCACGGCGGTTCCACTTTCCGTCTCAGCCATTTCCGTCCCTCGTCTTCCTCGAAGACTTCACCAACTGAATTCCTTGCCCTCACTCCCTCTCAAACTGACTATTTCTTCACCATTTTCCACTTCCTTCGTCTGTCACCGACCATGGAAGCTTCCATTCACTGTAACCGCTTCTTCACAAGCTTCTACAACTTCCACTCCATCCAACGAAGAATCAGAGAAAGTAAAACTCGATCAGGTACACCGTGGTCCCTTTTTTTTGTTCCCCCTCTCTCTAACCTATCATTGAATTTAACTTTTCTGAATTCCCGAAGCATTTTCAACGCGAGGTTGTTCTTGATTATTCGATTGTGAAATTGTGTTCAATTTCTAGGGTTTGAGTCGGTGCAATTAGCAATGTAGCGTGACGATAGAGTTTTTGTTTGTTGTGGCTGTGTAGGTGTCGAAGAGATTGGAGAAGACGGCGAGGCATTTCAAGCGTTTAGGTGGCTTAGGGTTTTGGGGTCAACTAGTGTGCACCGTTGTTTCAGCCGTTATATTATCGTTTTCCGTTGTCGTCACCGGAAAAGTCACATCGCCGGCTACGTTTTATGCTACAGCCGGTGGAATTGCAGCTGCTTTCATTTCAGTGTTTTGGTCCTTTGGTTACATTCGGCTCTCCGAGAAGCTTCGGAGAACTGCAAACGAACCTACCAAGGTGCTTTTCTTTTTTGTTCTTCATTTAAATACGAATTATTGAATTTGCTTTGGGAGCTAAATAATGTTAATTGTTCTAACAGTTTCAGGCCTGTTTGGATTCTCTTATTTGAGCGTTCTAAACTAGGACTTGTTTGAACTTGTCTACTAAGATCGGTACTTGTGGGTCTGTTTGAGTGAGCTTATTTAAACTGTAATCCGCCAATTTTCACAAGATGTATATGATAACATATTTATAACTTATATGAGATCAGCTTGAATTTTATTTTATCTTTGGTTATAGAAATAACTTATATATATAAACACTTATGTAATAAGAACTTGATTAAGTTTTTTATCCAAACATGACCCAATCAATTTAAATGTGAAATAACTGTTTGTACATAACATAGAACACTAATTTGATGATTATTTAGGATGTAGGTTGACCTTTTAGTTGTGGTTTCAGGCACCCCCTCGGTCTGATGTAGTGAAAAGCTTACAAAATGGTATAGTATTGAACCTTTTGGGAATGGGTGCTGCTATTCTTGGAATGCAAGCCACTGTTGGATCCTTAGTTGCAAAGGCTCTCACTTCCTCCGCCAGCCCATTTTATCAGGGAATCTCTCCTGGTTCCAGCCCTGTTCTCGCATTGGACGTCTTTTTGGTGCAGGTAAAACTTATTATAGGTTGTTCAATATAATCTTGCCTTCTACAGAGGAAATTTCTGTTATTTAGTTATTTGTCGTTGTTAATCTCAGTAGTTCTCTTTTGTGTTTTGCAAACTTTGGCCTGCTTTTCTAATAATGCAAATAAAAATGTTTTCACCCCCATTAGCCATTGTCGGTGTTCTCCATTTAAAATTATAAATTGAGAAATTGGGGGAATGATTTGACTATTGTTATTTGGGTTGAGGGTGAATTGTGGATTAGTACAGCTGAACTTGACAATTGCATTGAGAGCACAAATAATAGAATTCCCATAATGCAAATAACTTTTCTCACAAAGCTCTGTTTTATTGAAATGCTAATTATTTCCAATAATAGGAGGGACTGGTGTTTGGTTTATTTTATGTTTTCATTTTCAGTTTATATGTTTTCACTAATAATAATAAAGATGCCATCTGCTTTTATTTTTATTACTCTTTTCAAGATTTTATAAAGGAAATGGTGAAAATGAAAAAAAATTGTTTCCATTGCCTTCTGGAAATCGTGAAACAAGGAAATAAAACAAAAACAAGGTGAAATTTTGATAATTATTAGTGAAAACTTCATCAACAACTTACTACCGTAACATTGATTGTGTTGGATACAATATATGGTGCCAGGCTTCAAGTACAAATTATAGTCATATTCTTTGTTTTACAGGCTTCAGCAAACATAATTCTTTCTCATTTCCTTGGGCTTGTATTCTCACTGGAGTTGTTGAGATCGGTGACATTACCACCTTCAGAAGCTCTTCCATTTCTTAAGTTTGCATAAGGTGGATCTCAAATCTGGTAGAACGAAAGCACGCACGCAAAACATTGTATGCTCATTTCTAGTGATTGTTTTTATTTATGAATTGTGTTTAGTCTTGATACAGCATTTAAGGCCCTCTCCATTGGTGGTTGACATCTTATATTTCCAAGTTGAAAAGAACCTGTGCAATGTTGTTAATAAGCATGAATCATGATAAAGCGTCGATAATTCAAGATCCACGGGCATATCATCGGTGGCAGGAGTTTTTTTGGTACATGTTTGGTTCTAACCTTATTACCCTCATTAGTTATCTACAGTAAATGTCGAATGTAGTACTTTCAAATTATTGTATATTAGACCTGTCATGCAATATCAGGGGTTTTTGTATCTTTTTTTGAACTCAGAATACTACCTATGTTTGAAAAGGGATGTGGAGAGTTTTTATCACAGGAGTAGTTTTTCCACATTGTCACATTTTGCACTTGCATCAATTATTATACTTCAATTTCGTATAGGGTCTATTTTGGTTCACATGCTAGTTGGTTTATAAGCAGATATTTGATTGATCTTTGCGAAACTCAAGACATGAAACTGTTTTAATGTATGTAAAAAGTTGGCCTGGTAAGTAGAATTGAACACAATTATTTGAAGTGGCGTTTAAAGAGTGTGCATTGTTTCTAATTTAATTAAAATCATGTCCAGATTTTGAATCAATAAAGTAATTCAGATGAAAATTTTCTATAACAAGCAAAATTATTTTGGAGTAATGTATTTTCAGCCATGCTTGCTAATTGACAACGTGACATACGTTTACTATTTGTTTTTCATTTAAAGAATTTTAAGTTCCTTAACGCCTTATTGAAGAATGAAGATAAAGCAGATAATCTTATGCTGTTGAGTGTTTCCGATGCAGAGGAAATGTTTGGGGAAGTGAAATTCAAGTCAAAATACTTAAAACCGTAAATGCAAACCACAAATTTTTATGTTTGCTTTGAATTTGACAAACGGATATTCAACAAAATTAGTATTTAGTTGGACGAAATTTAGCTTCTGATTTATTACTTAATCAATTTTAACTTCAAATTTTAGTTGATGTAGAAGTAAAATCCCCACTACTTTTTGTTCTTGTTCAAACTACAAAAAAATTATAATAAAAGCAATAAATAAATCTTGTTAGTATTCGATGAAAATAAGATGCTTTTCTAATATACAATGAAGCCTTTTGTTATATAGGAGATGCAAAGTGCCGTCTTCCTCACTTGTTGATTGACGCACTATCCCCATTCCTTGTATTCAATACCCTCCACATTGACAATAAGGAAAAAGATGCAAAGCGCCAAAAGCAATTAAAAGAAGTCGCATATATGTTGGTTTCATATTCCAGTTAAATAGTAAAGTTTAGCACTATATTTTCAATACAAGCAAGCGGTGCAGCCAAAAATCCGGAAAATTGGATTTTGTACCTAAAAAATTGAACTTAGAGTATTTTAAATATTTTCGAAAAAAGTAATTTTTAAAATTCTTTTACTGAACATTTTAGGGATGAAATTTCCGGTAGCTATTTTTTAATAACGAAAATTTATTTTTAAAATTTTTGAGAGTTAGTCTCATCTAGAAATTTGAAAATTCGATAATCGAAAATTTCACTTTTGAAATTTTGTGTTCAATTTTTCGGTTGAAACTCTCAAAAATTTTGTTCCTGAAACTTTTGGTACAATATTTAAATTTTTTTTCTTCAATAAGAGTAGAGAAATGAAAAATACGGTGGAACATTTTGAGTTTGACCTCCTACGCAATTTAATAGAAGAGTCAACGAATAATCATTGCTTGTGAATTTGACACATTAAACTAATAATATGACTTCCTCTCTTTTTAGTCTCTATGTCAAAGTGAGTAATGATAACAGTTACTCGATTTTGTCGACCAACCTCTCTTGCTCATGATATGACAATTTCTCGTGACTCGAAAATTTAATCCGTTATAAATATTTTAGTCAAATCTATACATAATATTTTTTTTATCCCTATTTCGAAAAATATGTTAAAAAAACAATTACGTACACATTTTTAAATTTCTAATAGAATAAAATTAACTATTGAAAATTTTAAGACACAAATTTTTGATAGAGTAAAAATAACTACCGAAAATTTCAAAGCATAAATTTTTTTATAGAATAAAAATAACTTTTGAAAATTATAAGGCACAAATTTGAAATAAAATAAAAATACAAAAAATTTCAATACAAATAAATTTTGGTAGAATAAAAGTAACTACCGAAAATATTAAGACATAACTTCTAGTAGAATAAATATGTATTAGAAATTTTATTAGTGAAATTTCTGCTAGACAATTTATACTAACGAAAATTTTGTGCTTTGAAATTTCTAGTGTTTTTAATTTGTGAACTGAATTTTTAAAGAAAATAAATTAGTTACCAAAATTTTTGGTGAAGGAATAATATTTTGAGCAATTTTTTTTTTCCTTTGCTTGAATGAAAATAAAATAAAATAACAATTTTTTTTTTTTTTTTACATTTTAAAGAGAAATTGCAGAATACAAAATCCAATTTTCTAAAAACCGCTACCAGATAGACTTCGGCTATTCGAAGAATTTGATCAGGCCCGGTGGTTAGGAATTTAACTGGGCCTTCAAGATTGGGTTAAGTCTAAGTTATACCCAACACTTTTGCTTATATTTTGTATACATATGCAAAAGTACTTTGAGATAAATCTACCTTCTACCTCCTCCTCCTCCCACCTCGCCTTTACCTTTCACTTTTCAAAATCCATAAAAATACCATTTTATTCCTATTATTTGATAGTCAATATTTTTAAATTATCAACATTTTGATAATTTCAATTTTTTTTAAATTTATAGAAAAATAAAAAGTTACATTTCAAAAGTTTCGCATTCATTTAAATTTTTAATTTTTTTTTTAAAAATAGAAAAAATTATATTTCGAAAGTTTCACATTCATTAAAAGTTTCAATTTTATTTTTAAATTTTGAAAGTTTCACATTCATATAAATTTTTGAAAAAATTATATTTCATAAGTGTTTAAAATTTTTGAAAAAAAAATCATTTCAGAAATTTTACATCCATCTAAAATTTTTAAAATTATTCCATCTCGAAAGTTTGACATTTATCTAAATTTTTAAATTTTTTAAATTTTTAAATTTTTTACTATTAAATAGTAGTAAAAAACGGATAAAATAGTCTTTTTATGTACTTTGGAGGGGTGAGAGATAAAGGTGAAGGAGTGTGAGATAGATTTATCTTACTTTGATTATATCTTCAAAATTTTGACCCAACAAAAAGTATCTCCAAAACAAATTATATTTTGTCTAACGTACAATTGAGAAAAAGTACCATGACATAAATTGTGTTAAAGCAAACTCATTCCTTATCAAACTTAAATTTATAAAATGTGGTTAAACCGTATGTATGTTTACCAACTTTAATCCAAACAAACCCTGAATTTTATTTGTTGACAGTTTGAGACAGCTTTTTTAACATTGATTGAGCTTAGAGTCTTCTACATCATTTCTTAGATTTTAAGAGCAAAGCATGGCGTTCGAGGAGTCAGAGTGAAGATCACTTACTTTCTTAAGAGGTTCTTTTTCTCTTCTTCATGTCCCTTTTTATGAATTTAGTAGGAAACCTGAATGGTGGTTTAAACTTTCAACAGCCACAAAAGACAATAGCCATCACACATATTGTTGATTACCTAACAAAAGCGGAACCTGATTGTGGTGTCACAGTTTTCACTTTATTTTTGTATTTCAACGATTTGTAAAGAAAATGAAAATATGGTGACATAATTAAAACAGAAACTTTACACTAAACAGTCCCGATATTAGCAATTGCAATCATATTAGAAGCAAGAACGAGATAACAACCTAAGGTGAAGAACAATGCCATGGCAGTGGCAAGATATTTTGTTACTGTTATATTTCCAGTGCTGCATTCTTATTTTAAAAAATAATATAAAAAATTTATCGCAGTACACAGTGGTAATTACTGATTAAACTCATTCGGCAATACATCATAAAACCAACTCAACCAAAATCTTTTTGTACCCAAAAACATACCATGTTTACCATCCTAAAAACAAAATAATGTTCAAGTTCTCACGTACTTTCTTTTTCCCCCTCCCCTGGCAATCTAATCCAAATTGAACCTCTCAACAAGGGCACATAACTATTTTATCAGACATACAGAACTTTCCAATGGCGTATACAGAAAATTCACAAGAGTATAATCATCTACATCAAAGCACTTTTTCGATTTGGCTCCTGAAGAATTAGCATACTGCTCTTTTTCGAAAAGCTCAAGTATTCAATGTGTTAAGCATCCATCTGTACGCTCCTAACAAGACTTCAGTTAACCATCAGCATTCTGAATTTGAAATGGAAGAAATTGACACAATTTCAACGCAACCATTTATGTTTTTTTAAAAGAATGAGAATACAATTTTGATCACTTATAAACTCAATTCAAATTATTAGTGGAAGAATAATACAAGAAAATGTCTATATAAAACATCTGTTGCATTTGGAATCATTAGAGGTAACTGGAAATTGGAAAAAAGTAATATAAATACCAGCAAAATCAAAGTAGACATTCATATGCACACCATTTATATCCCACACCCTTTCTAAAGCTCTTAGCCTCTTACATCTTTCTATGGTTGCCAATAAGTAGTTATTTCAGTTTCATAATAGACAACTTCCGTGATGATTTGTCAGAAGCCAACGTAGAACAACAAATGTTACTTTATATTTGGTTTCAACAAGTTACTGTCTTAAATAGATAGATGTCACATGAAAAAATGGTCCTAAGATAGACTAAAACACAAATACCTACATACTATGATGCCTCTCTACTGCAAGCAGAACTAAAATATGATTACATAAATGGTACATCTATGGAGCATGGACAATGCTTTAGAGCAACTTATAGAAAACTGCTTATAAATGTAAGAAATCGTGATATGCTTTTGAGCAACTCTGCATAAAACACAAGCATAAAGGCACATAATGCTCTTACTGCGTACCTACTGCACCTTCTTGTCCTTGTTTGGGCGTTTTGGAATTATGCTCAAAACAATGCTCTGAATCTTTTGATACTGTGGGTGAAAACTCCCATGTATCACATGCATCTTCTCATTGATTTGATCCTGGTACTTGTCATACAACATGGGAAGAGACAAGCTAAGAAGAACACCTGACAAGAACAATACAAAAATATTAAAAGCAAAGTTACAGAGAATTTAAAATAAAATATTAGAGCATGAAACTGTGAAAGGGCTACAGAAGAATAGAACTTACAGATATAGATTAAGGTCAGGAAGTTAAACAGACTGCCAATATAAGATATTACCAACAATACGCCAACAACCTGATTCACCAAATTCACACAATCAAGTATCCACGTAAAAAAACTCTGTACTTATCAAATTCTTGAAACTCAGCATAAACAATTCCCGAAAGAAAACACAGCCCAGTACCTGGAGACAGAGAAACAAATTCCTCTCAATTGCTATATCGTGTGCAACAGACAAAGCCCGATTTATCCAAATTTGCAATACATCAGCAAGCCTGGCAATAGTTTCCTCCGAGATCTCCAGATCAGGCAGAGGAGGAAGAGGTCTATGACATAAAACAAAAATAATTTCAATGGAAGAAAGTAAGTAATCAATATAAAATTTCTCTTTATGTCTTCAAATTTTGAACGAACATGTGTGTTTGGTTTTACTTTGGCAAAAGTCGATTTTGATTGAATTGAGTTAAAAGTGAGTTTAAGGTAAAATTATTAATGTTTGGATATATTCACGTGGAAGTAAATTGAACAAAACACATTAAGAGACAAAAAATTCAAATCATAACTTCAAGTTAAAATCCAATCTACAAGCAAAATCAATTCTAATGATAAACACGAAAACATACCAAAATTAATTTAAGTCTTTAGAATTACTTTTGACTTTCTCAAAAATGGATCCAAACATGCATTTAGCATCTCCATAGTTATTTCACAAGCATCATTCTTAGAACACTTAGCAAATCATCTATATGCATTATTTTTTCCTTTTCTCAAAACAAGTTTCCTTCTAAATTTAGACACGAAACAATAATCTCGTTGAAAATGCAAAATGATTATGAAGAAGCAAAATACCTATTAAGAAGATTAGCAGCTTTAGCCCATAAAAACAGAATCACGACGAGAAGCAATATCACATTAGCCACAAACGACAAAAAATTATAACCGGCTTGTTCAAAAAGATACCACAATGTGGTTGCAGAACCAAGCACCACAACTCCACCACGCCAATTCTTCCAAAGCAACACATCAGCAACTAACACAAATCAAATTAAAAATTAGTCCACTCTGATTTTCTTTTCTAGGTAGAAATCAATCGTTTCACACTTACACCAATCGAACTATAAACAAGATCAATTATTAACTGTAAGTAAAAGATCCATAGAAGATTGAACGAAATCAGAAGAAGATACAGAAGGAAAGAACCTAAGCCAGAGCCGAGAGCGTGATGAACGGAAATCCGTTTAGGTTCTACCATGGCGATTGCGGAAGTTATGCGGTGAGTGCAGCGTCGCGAGTAACAACCAGATATTAGAAACGGTACGGTTACGGTGGCTATTACTTGTTTCGGTTTTGATCATCTACAGTTCGCTGACTTTGGCTCTCTACTAACGGAGAGAGAAAACGACACCCAATCGCGAACTTGCTTATTCGTGGGTTGGGCTTTTAAGGCCCAATGAAGGATATTTTTTTGGAAATTTTCCTTTGTACCCACAAGATTAGCCATATACCCCCAAAATAGCAGCGAAATGACCATGTTGCCCTCATATAAATAATAAAAACTGCCAAAAAAAATTCACATTTCATTTTCAGATTTTCGGAACAAACAGTGAGTTTTTTTCCAAAATTTCCGGAAAACTTGAATAATAAGATTTCCGGTACAGAGCTCTACTCCGGAAAACTTGGTTGAAGTTTTCCGGTACAGAAGGGTTTACCGGAAATCTTCAAATGAAGTTTCCGGAAACCTTTTTTTTGAGTTTTCCGGAAGTTAGTCTTTTTTTTTTTTTTTTTTTAATTTGTTATAATTTTTTTTATGTTATTGTTATTTATTTATTTATTTATTTATTTATTCAGTGGGTGCACGAGGAAGAGACGACAAAATCATACGCGTTACACGGGACACCGAGACTTCTACATCTACTCCGATGAATCCACCAGAGAGGATTCGACATATAGCTTCAAGGAGAAGACGACGTATGATTATTGAAGATGATGATGAGGGACATCATGATCAGGGGGAGCTTTCTACAGTGCATGATGAAGATGTACATCAGCAGGTGGATGTAGTTGAGCAGGAGGAGGCTGCACCTGCTCATCAGGGAGAGCATATGGAGGAGGATCATGATCGCGCTGAGGACCATGATCGCGCTGAGGGACCTGGTGAGTTGACACGGTATCCTGGAGGGCCTTATGATTTATCTGTTCTTACACGATACCGTTATCATGTATCAGCTAGAATTTGGTTTGGTTAGGTATATTAAATTAATTATTACTTATAATTCATTAAATATTAATTGATATTGATATTTCCTGTCTAAATTAAATTTAATGTAATATATTTTTTTTTTGTATACAGGAGCGACCGTTGCTGAAAATTGCTGCGCATGGGAAGAAAATGCAGCAATTTACTCCGCCGGTACTTCCGAGACCCATAGAGAATTGGGTGAATTTGTCAGGGCTGAACCCATTACAAAGGGGTAGTTTGAAGATGATTGACAACAACTTGATATCTGCATTTGTTGAGAGATGGCATTCTGAGACATCGTCATTTCACATGCCATTTGGTGAAATGACGATCACTTTGGATGACGTTGCCAATCTTCTCGGATTACCTATTAGGGGTGAGTTCTACAGTCCACCCGATGTAGACAGAGTAGCGGCGTGTAATCTTGCCGTCCATCTATTAGGAGTGACCACGGAAGAGATTTGGGAGGAGACGAAGAAGACTAGAGGTGCACACTATAGATTGGATTGGTTGGTGGATGTGTTCAGAAGGCAGTGTGCAGCAGAGAGGTTCGACTGTGCTGCTAGAGCATATATGTTGAATTTAGTTGGGAGTACTATTTTCGCTGATAAGAGTCATACTCTTGTTGATGCGAATCACCTTCCATTATTCAGATATTTAGAGGGTACAGATAAATATGCATGGGGTACTGTTGCACTAGTGGTGCTTTATGACTACCTCTCAGATGCCTGCTATTATGACACAAAACAGCTAGGTGGATACATGACGCTGTTTTAGGTATCAATTATATATTAGTAATAATTATTAATTTAAGTTATTTAATTTATGTTTTATTTAATTATTAGTATTAATTATTTAATATTTTGTCATTGTAACAGTGTTGGATTTACAAATATTTTCCAAATATTTGTAATAGAGGTGATCAGGGTGCTGACGTGGAATGCATTGCCCGAATGAATAGATGGTGCTACAAGCAAGGCAAGCATAAGATTGATGAATACAGAAGTATGATAGATGCACTGACATCGGCATATGTTATATGGAGACCATGGGAGAATCACAGGGGTGTCATTCCTTTTGATGATATCACACTTTATACTGGTCACATTCGATCATGTAGCACTGTAGTGAAATATCTACCAGAGAGGTGTTTGAGACAGTTTGGGTATATCCAGTATATTCCTTCACCGCCCATTCCAGATCCTGCGAGATTATTTGATGTAGACGTCGAATGGTTGGGATATGTGATGTCAGTGACACAACTGTATGATAAGGTTCGTCCAGTTACATATCCATCTGAGTGTGAAGATGAATATCTGGAGTGGTTATATCAGGTGTCTCATCCTTTGCTTGTGCGACCAGATGGTGTACCTCAGGTCCCGAATTATAGTGTTCCGCCCACCAGTGCAGATGCTTCTACTTCACAGCCGACACCTATCCTACAGCAGATTAGTGATCTTATACAGCAGGGGTTGACTCAGCATGAAGCTAGTCCAGATGATGATTTATATATTCACTTTTATAAAGTTTTGTATTTATCACGTCATCACACTAGTTAGTAGTAACACCTTTGACAAACACTTTATTTTAGTTATTGCGGTTACTTTATGAACACTTTATTAATTATTGTTATTGCGGTTACTTTATGAATTACTAGTTATTGTTATTTTATTAATTACTAATTATTGTTATTGCGGTTACTTTATTAATTACTAATTATTGTTACAAGTTAAATGTCGGTTACATTAATAACAAAACATAAGTCGGTTACATTAAAGTGATTTTGTATCAAAATAAAACATTAAAGTTCATCTAAAGATATTGCATCTACGGATTCTGTAGGTGGATTTTGGGTAACACGTGGCAACCGGCCTAATAAATATCCCCAGTGTTGTAGACGCCCTGTGTATGCTATTGCCCAAGAAGTTGCCTCATTAGTGCAATATTGCTTCAAACCTGGTGCAATGTCTGGCATTGGAAATCCATCTTTCATCTTTAACTGCAAAAATTAAATAAATTAACAAAACATAAGTCATTTCCATTAATTAACAAATTAAAACTAAAAACGTTAAAAGAAAATAATTACCGGAACTCAGTGATTTCCATTAACAAAACCAATACAACATATGCGATCATTTTTTGTCATTCCTGAATGTGAACCTCTCATAGGAAAGAAAGTCATTGAAAATAACAATCCGAACGTGACAAGAATAATATTATATGTTGTTGCTATCACGTAACCCATATCAGGTATGGACAACCATTTATCCATGGGTTGAACACCTAAGCCGGATATCATCAACGAATCTCTTACTTCTCTGATGCGTCCTGTGAACAATCTATCATATGGAGTTACATGAGAAGCAATCTCTTGATCTAATCTATTGCGGACCAAAGACCAACACTCTTCACCGAAACCAAGCAATAATGCAATAGCGCGAAAACCACAATTTCCATCACTTGCCACGTCAAATATGTCATCAATGTATGGCTGAATAATATCAGGAAATTATCTCCATAACAAATTTAATGAAGAATGAGATGACTGAGAGACTTGCCTCTTCTTTGATTGAGAGGCTTGTCTCTTCTTTGTTGACTGAGAGGGTTGGGAACCAATATCTTCACAATATGTTGCATTAACATGCTCAAAGTATGAAGGGTCTCGATATACATCATATCCATTCGGCTTCATACCCTTACTTTTCTTCACTCTTCCTTTGGTTTTAACTTTTTCAGGTGGTGGACACATTGAACTTGTACTTGGAAAAGCAAGTTCACGCACCTTACTCTTCAACACTCGTTTCCCAATAACATCAAGTGATCCAAAGCGTTTCCATAAGGCATTCATCTCAGTAGACATATCCAACTCTGATCCATCTTCTGTGTCTTGAGTGAGTTCACACTCCATGCTTAATTTTCTCCATTGAAGATGCACAGAATCTAGAGGAATTGGTTCACCCATTAATTTATATTGTCCCAATTCACAAGCACAAGGTAATCCATATGTACTTCTCAGAGAGCACCCGCATATAGATTTGTCAGTACCCACCCACTCAACTTTTTCATATTCTTCCTCAATACGTCTTAGTGCTTTTGTGGATACAAATGTATTTAATCTGTGATAAAATGGATTTCTGTGCTCATGCTCTTGACTATAGAAACTTTTTTGAAATGATACCCTGATTCTTTTATGTTATAACCTTATCATGTTGTTTATAGCCTCCCAACATTTACACAAATCACCCATGCTATTTTCTAACATTAACTTCAGTTTCCAGTGAGCTGATTCAACCCTATAATAAAATTTTACAGATACATTAGAAAATATAATACAATTCAACAATATATAATACAATTATATTACTTTACCTGTTAGTCGTTGTGTTCCCCAAATGCATTACTTTATTTATCCATGTTTCAACAAATCTTTTCTTATGTGGAGTCAACCAAGTTTCTTTGACATAATCAACAAACATTTCTGTATCAACACATGATTGCTCAAACATATGCAAGCGCATCATATACTCTTTTTCATCACTAGAATACATAATGTCTTTCCACATATTCAATATTGACTCTTGTCTATCTTTTAAGACATATTGCTTGCATTTTGCTCAAACATTTTTTTCGATATAAAATCGACAAAGTAAATTAACAGCCTGTGGAAACACAATGCCAACTGCATTCATTAACGCAAGATCTCTATCTGTCTCAATTACTTGAGGGAATTTATTTTGTGCTACAAACAATTCTTTTAGTCTCTCTAATGCCCAACAAAAGTTTTCTTCCCGCTCACATTCCAAATAAGCAAATCCAACTACAAATGTCTTCTCTTTTGATGTCATACCAACAATTTCAAGTAATGGCATTCTGTATTTATTGGTTTTGTAGGTACTGTCCATAATCATCACAATCGAAAACAAATTCAACAACTTCACTGAATCTGGATGCGCCCAGAAAATATCTCTCATAACATCAGAGTCTTTATGGTTTCTATTCCAGCACACATATTTTGCATCTTCAATTAACTTGAATAAATGTTGTATCTCTGTTCTATTACGTCTCACTTGCAATCGAATGATATTTCTCTGTTTATATATTTGTGAGATCTTAGTAGTATTACTCTTATCTCGGTCTTGCAATGAGATTAATATATGTCTCAGTGCAACATTATATTTAGTTAATTCATGAACATGCTTTTTTTCTTCTTCATCTAAGTGTCCAACATATGCATGTCCCTCAAAAGTATCAGGTAATTCATGGTTGTGAATTCCATAAATTACTTTAACTATCCATCCTGAACCATCTTTTAATGGTTTTGATCTAAGCTTGAAAGAACAATCACATTTTTTTGTTGAACTTCGAATAGAACTAGCAGCACACTTGTATTTTCCCCCTTTGTCACAACCTAATATTAATTTATTTCTCCGCCCTTTTTCACCGGTCTCCATATATGATCTTCTAATAATAACAGTAACTTTATTTTTTATACCAATTTCTTTTGCCCATTTCACAACAGTATCCCTTGAATCAAATATCTGAAATTAAATAATTATAATTATTCACAAACATATACTTTTATAATATTAATATTAAATATATTTATTCATACCTGATCTGTGTTAAAAATATTTGTAGTATCGATGCATGTTTTGTCCATTAATAGTAGTGGATTATCCATACCTGTTAACAATTAAAAAAAATGTTAAAAATTAAAAAAAAAAAAAAAAAAAAAACAAAAGCCTCTATACCGGAAAACTTATGGGTATAAGTTTTCCGGAAAAACTTCTGTACCGGAATACTTTGGAATTAAGTTTTCCGGTACAGACCATTTTTCTTCTGTACCGGAAAACTCGTTTTTAACATTTCCGGAAGTTTTGTCTGTACCAGAAATCTTTCTCCAAGTATTCCGGTAGCTACCGAAAAACTTTTTTGCGGCTGGGGTAAATGGAAAAATGGTGAAAAAATGGTGAATTTTTTTTTTACCTTTACTGTATTTGAAATAGTTAAAAACCACTTGAGGGTAATTTTGATATTTTTGAAAAATTATGGGGTACATGGCTAAAGGTGGAGGTACAAAGGAAAACTTTCTATTTTTTTAAATGAATTCAAAGTACAAAAATATCCTAAGAATAAGAGATTACAAGAGTAACACTCAAAAAACAATACAAGGGTTAAACCTATCAAAAAACATTAAAATATCTCCATGTTTAAGAATACCTCAGATTAAAATCATAAATGAAACCTATATTTTTAGTTTTAATTCACTTCCACAAGAGTAATTTTATCATGTCAAATAACAATGTGATATTATGCATGTTCTAAATAGACCAAACACAAATCAATCAAATAAAATCAAACATAAAACAAACCTCTTTTCTTATTCGACAAAATAATAATTGATTGGTAATTGAAGTTTGAACAATCTCCAAACAAACTCCAACACCAACACTTTCAATGGAACCATTTTATTTTCCACAATAGGGTAGAAAGATTTTTGCTTCTTTATTCAATGTTATTATAAAAGTTTTATTTTTCATCTACAAAACTTATTTAAAAACAAAAACTATTACATTTATTTACTGCAACTCCTAACAAATAAATATCGCCTTCATGAACACATTCTTCAATCATCTATAGCTCATGATTCTTCGTGTCTTTGGAATTCTATTGTTAAAGATTTGGATGTTCTTAAACTGGGGTTTAAACTTATAATTGAATGTCTTTATGGTATGATGCATAACTTCATCATAATGTCTCCGTTACGTGTGTCCACATCAATGAGTCTCATCTCTTACGGAAGGATGTTCATAATCAAAGGCAATTGGTTACTTAATTAATTGATTTCAATTGGTTTGTAGTTGCAGACCAAAAGTATCTTTGTTGATAACGTGTCTTTATGGAGATTGGTTAGTTGGATTCTCATGCTTTATTGGTTGTAGGGATATTTCTATTTATAAGTAAAATGAGTTGACGTATTTTGTCTAAAATTTATATTAAATATATCAATTTTTGTTTTATTTTTATCAGATTAGTCATATTTTTTTATTATTTTTTTATTGCTGACATTGTTGGCATGGTTGGCCCATGTTACTAGTTTTTTTTTTCTGTGTTTTCTTTAGTTAATTTTAATCGTAATTTCTTGATAAAATATGGTTTTTTTAGTTTTTTTTATTAATAGAAACAGAAAATTAACTTTTTTTACCCAAACAAACCTATACCACTGGCATTTATTTGTTTCAGAAAAGTGAAAGAAGAAAACATAGTACTAGATACTGATAGTGCTATTCATGAAACCAAGGAAGCTTGTAAGATATACTGATAGTGCCTAATCATGAAACCAAACTTGAAGATGCTATGGAAACAAAAGTTGTTTTTTGATTATACGTAAAAAAAACATGCATTTGGCTCATTATTCAGAAAATAACTTATTTCAGACAAAATAAAATAAAATACAAATTTCTATAATTTAGTTAAAAATCGCTTTATAATTTATCATACATAATATTAATAATTGTGTTTTATGAACAATTAGAATATATCACTTTTTTTTCAAAGTAAAAACCCTAAAGGAGCTTTCACCTAACTAAGGTATCTCCTATGCAACTGCAAAAGTTAATTCTTCAAAGTAAGTGAACTTTATCTAAGGGTTTGCTTTTTCAACGTATGTTTTTCCAGACACTTCGGTTCATAATCGAACCATTAAGAGACTCAAGCATGTACAATTTGTGCAGCTATATTAGAAGCAACTAAATCTTTATTTGTGAGGTTCACTGTACTACACAGTTCCACATATTGACTGCCAAACTGCATACTTGATTCTTCTAAATAAAAAGCTTGTAATACTTAGTTGTCTTGAAAATAATCATCATTATATGACTTGATTGCATTGTCTCCCGAACACAGTTCCTCACAACTCACGTATAGGATACAAATAATAGAAACCCGAGTCATGATTGTGTTTTTACCTTAAGCCAGATATGCCCACAAAGCTTACTTAGCTTAAATCAAATTTAAAAAACTCAGTTACAACAGGAGCTTGTTTCAATGTGCTGCCTCCTCATCTTTATCAGAATCCCCATCATCTGATGGATCTTCTTTCGCTTGCTGCTGCTCTCCAGCATCTGTTTTGATCTTCTTCTCCTTTTTCCTTTGCTTTTTCTTTTGACGTTTTGCTCGCTTCTTTGCTGTGCGTTCCTCAGCAGCTTTTAACCTTTCCTCCCTTCTCATACTAAATTCCGCCAATTCTTTCCTTCTCTGATAGTCAACTTCCATCCTAGCAAGTCGATCTTGCTCCTTGCGCCTCATCTGTCGATACTGTTGGAAACAGAATTTGAAGAACATAAACACTCAGACTCAAAACAAGAGAAAAAGCCAAACATCATGTGCTAAGTAAAAACACTATGACAACCCTTGGTAAAGAACCGAGCATGACATTGTCATAAAACAATATAGTGGTTACATTTTGGTTCCTTTGAATAATGTGAAACCATAGAGAAGAGAAAATAACAAGCTGTGAGTTTCCCTATTCTGTTATGTCCCATTGTCAAATCAACCCCTACTTCAGTGGGTGAGAAAACACTGCACGTCCAGATTATTACACATCCCCAAATGACGAGAGATTTCATGAAATAGATATCCTAAATCTTAATCATACATTTCAGGACGCTAAAAAACAAATAAAACAAGCAGGGTTAACCCCCTTATAATTCTGTTTCTGACAAGTTTATGCATTAGATAGTTGCACTATGAATCAAATTATTAGGTATGGCATCGCTACATTGTAATGTTTATGACTTACTGCCAATCGGTTTACATCTATCAATCAACATCTCCATGGTTTTTTAGTCACGAGGCAAAAATCATTTCAAACAGATCGAACAACTCACCCTCATCTCCCACTCACTGACCTTAAGCTAATTAAGTTAATAGAACTTCCACAGTTCCACTAAGGGAATGTCTTACAGAATTTATTAAGATTAATCTCTTAACATAAACAGTGGATAGTATTATAAAAATAACTTATAATAAGCTCATGAATTATTTTCAGTTAATTTAGCTTATAAACTCCTTTTGATAGCTTATTGAATAAGCACTTAATAAAACTGATGGATCCCCTCATCACCGCCATATTGATCAAAGAGCAACCCAAGATGATTCCATTGCAATATCACTTCACATTACCTATGTAATTTTTCTATGAATTCAAAAGGGGTATGATAAATAGGCAACAGATATATCCACTCAGAAATGAAAGACTCCACCTAATGGTCCTTTGGCAACTACTGTTTGTTTTCATTTTTTTTCATAAGAGTCCCACAGCGAAACCCACACAAACTAAATGTGAAAAAGAGGGGCATCCAAGATTCGAGCCCGTGGCCAAACTATCAAATGTGAAATGTCTCTCCAGCTACCATTTGAGTTTTACTTATTTAATAGGTCCTTAAAATGAATTTTTAGTACAAAATCTACAAGCACCGAGAATAATATGCATGACTGGAAATCGGACATCCATTGGAGATACCTCAGTCTCGTTGAGACAACTCATCAAACAGATTCCCAAACACATTCATAATTGGTAAATGGTAGTTACCCTAACAATAATAATTCTTCTTCTTGGCGTTAAGACTAACATAAAGTAAGATGCATTTCCGTTATCAAAGCTGAACTCTTTTAGGTCTATCTCAAACCCATGGGAAAGCTATTATTTCTCAATGAAACTTCATCATTATTAAAGAAAACAGCAGTTTTACCTGGTGGAAATCGCCGGAGCCAGAACCAGCAGAACTACCGGAGGTGTTACTGACACGGACAGGGACATTGTCGATGATTCGTCGGAGCTTGATTTCCAAGTCCTCTTCTTCCTCCTTGAAAACCGGAGGAGTATATTCTACTATCGCATTCGATGTTGTTGCCGGCGGTAGGGGTGGTTTCGACTTTCCAGGGGCTACAACTACCTGAAAGTCGCTGTCTTTGGGTTTACCAGTAGACATTTTGGAGGTTTATTAACTAAACCCTAATTGTTTTCAATTCAAAACTAAACTACCAGTTTCTCACACAACGGTTGTGTTCAACCTGGAAGACCCTATTCCAAACACCCGTTCTTCAGTGTAACTACGGCAACCAATCGGGTGGGTTTCTCTCCTGATTGCAAATCTGAATTCGAGCTTCTTGAACTAGGCGCACGCGATTTTTTCACCCTTTTTTCTTTAAATTTTTATTGTAAAATAGTAGAGGTGAGGGTAGTAAAACTATAGTAAAAAATATATAACTTGTCATTTTATGTCCATCGATTTTAGGGGAAAAAAACATCATATTATATCTAAATATCAAAATCATTACGATTTAGTTTGGTTTAGATTATTATTTCAATTTTTTTATCTAATTCGTTCTAATTAAATGTCTATATTAAATCAATTTTTGGTTATTTCGATTAGTAAATTAGAATACCAAGAAAAATACAATTTTAAATAATTAATATATTAATTAACTCTAAGACTCAGGAGTAGTGTAAAGGTAATGTTTTTCAATTATCAACCACTTAAGCTCTTACATACAAAGGTGGCAAATACACTTTCTTTTTTTTTCATTTTGAAAGAATAAAAGAAAAAATAAAAATTTGTAAGGATAACGAATAAGATTTTATCAAATTTTAAAGATAAAAAAATTATTTAAGCAATTTCACAAATTCAATATAATTTAAAAAAAAATAATTTAGTGATATAGAGTTCATTCATATTCTATACGCGGGTGAATGCAATTTTCATTGTCAACATGAAGACTAGTGTCATGGATAATTTATAATTATCTATATTACTGTTATTTGGATGTTGAAATTTGTCTTAACTTTAATGAGAAATTCAACTAATCTATTTAGTTTTTTAATTAAATTCTAAGTTAGTCATTGATATTTCAAATGCAAAATATTTTAATCTCTAAAAAAACATATTCCAATATTAATTTACAAATTATAAAAAAAAGACATATTAGTTATTCGATTAAATTTAATTTTAATTTAATTATTTTTGTTGTTAAGAGTGTTAGGTAACAACGACATATAAGTTATCTATGTCATATTAGTGAAAAATTGTAGATATTTAAATATTGTTGGGTTAAATTAGTGCCTCATAATAATGGTTTTTAATTTCAAAATTAAATATTACTCCCTCCATTCATATTTTTAAGTAAAAATAGAGATTAATACAAATTAATAAATTTAATAAAAATTTGATTAAATCTATTAATTTTTTTACTCATTTTTACTTAACAAACAAAAAAAAGAGAAATACATATTATATTGAATAGACTGAATATTAATAAGTTTGCAATTTTGAACATTGTGACAAAAACAACCAATACTTTAATTAATATATCCTTTTTGTGCCATTGTTAGATATTAATTTAGGTATTATTCTTTCTCAAAAAATCTAAAATGGTTGGTGTCTAAAAATTTGAAGGACTAATTTGGTTCTTTACTCCACTTTTTTATTTATTAAAAAGTCAATGATTTTTTATTAATTAAAAAAAATCAATTTAACTCTCACCCTCCTCTCTAAAATCCAGTTTGGTGTGTAAAACAGAGCGGGTATCTCATTGGCCCAAGTTCCAAAATAATTAACAGTCGGCCCAAGTTGGCATAGTTGTTTTTACTTTTCAGTCCTTGGCCATCTCTCATCTGAGTCCGAAGCAAGAAGCTACCGGAGAGGAAGAGAGAGAGAGAGAGAGAGAGATCGCAATTCATCATATCACACCAAAACGAACAAATCAAATAGAAAAAATAATTCGTCGATCGTTTCCATAGCTGAAGGAATCGAATCGAACGAGCAAAGATGTTACCAACATCTTCCAAAGGACGTTCTTCCTCCTCTTCCTCTTCATCTTCTTCTCGACCTAATTCCACTCTTCTTCCCTACCTCCGCAGAATTATCAAGGTACTGATCTCCTCTTTTCTCCCTTTTATTCCTTAATTTCGATAATTTACCTTATAATTTTCCGATTAACTTCTTACTTGAGTCCAAGATCCAATTTACCGTTAAATTGTAAAATGCCGTTGAACTTTGAGGCATTTCCACCGTTATTTTTTACCAGAAATAAAATTTCATCCCTACAGTATAACATTATTAACCGTAGGATTAGATTAACCACTCATAATTATTCGCACACCGTGAAACCTGAACCGCTAGCAAGTAAATCGTGTTTAGATTAGGCTCGATTTATGAATGCTTAAGTACTTAATCTTTTTTGTTGTTTTGGTTTGAAATTTAATATTTTGGATTATAATGCTCTGATTTGAGGGGTGTAGGGAATAGAAAGTGAGAGATATCATGGATAATGAAGGAAAAACATAATAGTCTCATAAGGAAAGTCACTGCTAGCTAGTGTCAGTTTAACTAGTCAAGATTTCCGACGTAATGCATTTTTTTCCATTCCAATTTGGAATGGAGGGTGCTGATCTAATGCCGATACTACATATGTTGTTGTCATAGATACACCATAGTGCTAACATTGAACTTAGTTATTATTTTATTTACCATTTATTCACTGTATTTTTTTCAGTCAGGTGATTGCTTCATTTACTTTTTTTTTTCCTTTGTAATTTTTTTATTCATTGTAGTGGCAACAAATGGATGTTGAATACACTTTTTGGCAAATGTTTCATCTATGTACATCACCTAAAGTTGTGTAAGTATATACAAATAATCTTCTGTCCTCCTTTTAACAACAAAATTCACATTGTTACAATGAATGATCTGATGCAACAACAACAAGAACCCTATTTTATTTGATAAATTGCACTGGTTGTGTATGTGTTTTGAATGTCTGCTTCTCTGATTACATTTTTGTTGCACTTGATACGAAACTCTGCAATGGATGCAGCTATCAGCATACAAAATATCACAAACGTAAGTCTACTTCTCATGAATATCTCTATTGTTTTTGATTTATTGCTATGTGTTTTGAACAGCGTTTGTTCCAGTTATGTTTTGAACTGCAATTATTCACAGTGCACTAGGCTAGTTACATTCATGCAGTATGTGTTAGAATATAAAATAAAGGGGAACTATAGGATGAGTTAGAGTAGTTGGTTAGTTAGAGAAATATCTTGCATAAATTGAAGGAAACATGGGTTGAAGGGAAAATGATGGGAGGTATTTTAATAATTTGACTCGGTTCACCTATCTTTCAAGAAAAATATCCATTTAAATATTGCTGTTAATTCTTTTCATAATGAGCTCTAAGGACCTTTAGCTTATTAGGCCTTGTACATGAACTTAATTTGGTGATACGTAACTGTGTAGTGTTCCAAGAAGGAAAAAAAATCTGCAAGTTTTATTATATGATTGATGCATTTGGTAGTTTCAACAGATTTTTTTAATTGATTTTCTTATTTGATAATAGAAACCAAGAATCAATGGGCACGTGATGACCCTGCATTTGTTGTGATCTGCAGCCTTCTTTTGGCTGTTGCAACTTTGGCGTATTGTGCAGCGTAAGTTTCTTTCTCATGCATTTTAGTGGTAATGGCTCCTCGTGATTAGATGACTAGCTAAAAATACATTACATTTGTAGAATAACATGCATTTTGCTGGCGATAGCTTCTTGTGATTAGATGACTAGCTAAAAATACATTACATTTGTAGAACAACATGCATTTTGGTGGTGATGGCTACTCATGATTAGTAGAACAACGTGAATATATAACTGATCACTAATGTGATTCATTGTATTTCATCTATTTAGCGGAGGTTTGTTTTGAAAATTTCCTTGCTTATAGAAACAAGCTATTGCTAGAGTAAAACATAGGAATGTGTGAATTTATTAATTTGTGATTCATGAACTGTGGTTTTAGTGTAAATTGACTGACTATTTACAACTTGTTTAGATTTATTTTTATGCCTTATTTAGTTCATAGAGTGACCTTCTAGGCATCTGCTAACTTTTAACATTGTCGTGTTTTTCTCATCCATGTTTCAGGTATGACCATAGTACTGGCCATGCACTTCTTGTTGTCTTCTCAGTGTTGGTTTTCCATTTTCTATTGACTGGCATATTTCTGGCAACTTTTTGTTGGTAAGGCTACTTTCTACTGTAAATTATTCATCCTTTTCTTGAAGTCATTAGATTTTGATGCCAAAGCTGATGTATATTTTTGACCCATATTTTTTCCAGGTTCCTTACTAATTCTTATCTTCGAGAAGAGGCTCCAAACAGTTATGTGGTTGAACAGCGCGTTGAATGGTAAGATCAAATGTTCTTGTTAGTTTTCATTATGTTGACTCAATTCTGTTGTTTGCATGTTCAATTTTCAGACCATGTGCTAATATGTTTAGATAAATGTTTTTTAGGCAAGGTTTCTTTTAAATGTGTGATTCTGATTAATAAGCATGAAGTTAACTTGATCACCTTTTCCTCAAAATTGTAATGATTAATTTCCAATTGCTGATTAAATTTTTGGTTTTCCATGTAAGGATGTATGCATTTGACGTGCACTGCAACTCTTTCTTCCCAATGTTTGTTTTGCTATATGGTAATTTCTGACTCCTCAGTTGGTATGAATTGTTATGATGGTGGCAGCTAAAATACATTGAACTAAAGTTGTACTCATATATGGTTTCTTGGCAGTGATCCATTATTTTCTGTCTCCTTTATTGGTGGCTCATGGTTTCATTCCATTGTTGCTATCAAATCTATTATTCATGGTGGGAGCTTCATACTACCATTATCTAAATTTCTTAGGTTATGATGGTAAGATTCTCACTCTCTCTTTTCATTTGGATCTTAGAATATCTTGTTTGTGTAGTATCTTTGGGTGTGTCTGCTGTCTCGTAAACAATTTCTTATGGCATAAAGGATGAGTTTCTTTGCTTAGACCTTGGTAATTCTTAAGCATCAGCCATCGTGCTTTCTCACATATTTGCACTGGGTATCCTTCCTAGTGTTTTTTCTAAAACCCCTTTGGAATGAGTGAAGGGTGTTAAACGATTCTTGGTAAACTTGTTTCCCAAATACATATAGCTCTGAATTTGAAGGTTTTGGTAGAGTTGGTGTGAACTGTTGAATATTGTTAAATTAATTGATTGACGTCTCTGGCTGTAGTTCTGCCCTTTTTGGAGAGGACCACTTTTTTCCTGTACCCAATTGGTGTAGTAATTGTCCTTTCACCCATTTGTAAGTATTTAATGTGCTTGCCATTTCTGTTTTACACAATACGTTAATATTGCATTTAAAATCTAAACCCAATTTCTGATTTGCAGTGATTTTGAGTGGCTTCAATCCTTCAAGATACTTTATGAATGTGTACTTCAGTCGACAAATATGAACATTCTAGCTAAAACTTTTGACCCGAGTGTGTCCTGTTGAGGCTAGAAAGTAATACAGTCTACAACATAAGAAGCCTTTAATGAATGTTTGATTATTTGTTTGACGAATGCAGTATCCCGCCGGCAATGCATCGTTTTAGGCCTTCGACCACTATCTATCGATGTTGGACTGTAGTAAGTCAGGGTAGTCAAGTGTATTTTTTTACAGTTATTGAATAGAATATTTGTTGAAATGAATATACTCATTGTAATGATTTTTCTGTCAACCCAGCATCTTTTCGCTTCTCAAACAAAGATAGTTTTCTGTGA
Source organism: Cicer judaicum (assembly GCA_037974835.1). Classification (NCBI taxonomy): domain Eukaryota; kingdom Viridiplantae; phylum Streptophyta; class Magnoliopsida; order Fabales; family Fabaceae; genus Cicer; species Cicer judaicum. The sequence continues at coordinate 17,005,171 of JBBPBS010000968.1, forward strand.
CTCTGCATTTTGTCCCTATCGCCGCATCACATTGATTCACGGATAACTTCTTTGAGTATTAGTCATTAGATTAGAAGCTACGTACCAATAAGAAAGTCAGGCTCCGTCTGGAAGTGGGAAGAAAATAAAGTGAAGACAAAGTAAAAAGGAGAAAATAGAGCGATATCTTGGTGGATAGAAACTGGATATGAAGAAAAGTGAGACAAAGTAAAATGAATAATTAATAATTTAATGATTTGTTTAGACTTTTAAAAAGTGATTTTGATTTTATATTTAAAAAAATAATTTTTATGATAACTTAAGTAAATATAATAGAAATTATTTTAGATTTATTTATTATTAATTAAAAAAGTAATTTTGACATTAAAAAAATGTATTTTTAAAATAATTTTGTGAAAAACTTATTAAAATAGTTTTTAATTTAATCTGTTTTGAAAAGTCAATATTAAAAAAGTAGTAGTATAGATGAAATATTTAAAATAAATTATTTAAATTAACTTTTCATTTAAATTTTTATTTTTGAAATTCATATTTAAAATGGTTGCAAAAAATAAAAATATTATAAAAATCAACTTAAATTTTCTTTTTTAATCAAACATACCTATTGTTTCTATGACTGGACGGAATAGATAACTAAAGAGGTAGAATTGAAATGACTAGCCATATGTTTGGATTGTCGGTGAATCACCGCCCCCACATGTTTACGGCCTCTCCCGTTGCAGTTTCCTAGAAGCTCCAAAGTTAGCTTCAAGTTCAACCTACCGTGCGGACCAAATATACACTTTTGTTTTCCCTTCTTCTTTTCACTTGACAACAGACCTTTAATGTGGTCTTTTGACGTTATTATTCTTTTCTTCTTTGTTTTTTTTTTCGCAATTTTTTTACACATTCTCTCTAATTATTTTATTTTATTTTGTATTTTCTTTAAATAAAAATTAATTGTTATTGAAGAGATGAAAGTGAACAGGAGGAGGCAAGACAGAAATATGTGAGAAATGATAGAATTTTGTATTGTTTGGAGTGAAAGAAAGAGAAAGACCTCTATCTTTCTTTCTCTTTGTTTGGATAAATAGAAAAGTAAAAAAGAGATACGTTCTAAGACCTTGTAGTTCTTTCGTTTATTTTGAAGAAATATTTTTTATTTGGATTTTTCAAAAAAATTTATTAGTTTTATTTGCTAAAAGGGTGAATAATTATTTAAATTTTTAAATAATAATGAAAATATCAAAAAATTATTTTTATTATTTAAAAAAGTATATTATCTCTAACTTGCATTTTATTTTATCTGATTCAAGAAAATCTTTACTCCTTGTTAGCAAATAAAACTTACACAAATTTTAATAAACCAAAATAAAAAATATTTACAAAGTAAAGATGTTTAATATTTAAAAAAAACAAAAACAAAAATGTCCCCGAACTTAAAAAAATCCGATTCACAATAAAAACTCAGGCATGTGAGTTGTTTGACCTTAGCTATCATTTAATCTACCAAATGGTAGATAAATATATTTTAATAAAAAAATGTTAATTTGATAAAATAAAAATGATATATAAAGTCATAAAGATTTGAACTTACGCATAAAGAGAAAAAGAAGATTTGAACCTTTTGGTTTGCGAAATAAAGCAGATTCAAGAGAATCAGATTGCGAGACACGTATAAAAGTAATGTACTTAAATGTAATGCAATGCTATTATAGTTAACTATTTATTTTACAATTATAATTTTCATCAATTGTTTAACACTTAAATTATTGAAGCGAGCGGAAATGAGTTATGAGTGACTGAGCTAATAGAAGATAAAGTGAATATATATATATATATATATATAATGTGTCTTTAATTTTAGTTTTTGTTTACGTTAAGTTAAATTTTAACTTAATTTCTAATTAATTATAATAAAATTTATTATTTTTTAAGACAAATATATATATATATATATAATATTTTAATTTTGTTTATTGATAAAAATAATTTCTTAATATATTCTAAATAACCTTAAAATACTACTACTAAACAAAATAGAAAGATTGTGTGAAAAATAAATGTAGATAAATTTTATTTTAACTGATTATTTAAACGCATTAAGAAGAGGTAAAGAGGGGATACTATTTGAATATTATAATTTACTGAAAAAATCAATACCCTCATTTCTCTAATTAAACACTAAATAATCTACATCATCCACACCTAAAAATCATGTTTTGAGATACGAGTCATACCACCTCCCAACTTTGACACGCACAAGCTGGAAAATTGCATTTTAAGAATGAAATTTGTGGATAAAAGTGAGATATTTTCATAATTTAGAGACTTTTTTTACTAAGATTATTTAGAGACTAAAGTATGTTAGGATTATTTTTTGAAAAAGATATTAAAGAAAATTGTCAAGAAGGGAGTTAGAGTAAATATAATAAATAATGGCATAACATGCCACAACAAAAACAAAACATACACGATAGACATAATCAAAGATAGTATGATATAACAGCTATGAAGACTATAAATAAATAAATAAATAATAAAAAATTATTTCTAAAGATAATCTTCGTAGCCACCAAACTATACAAAACACGCTGATAGTATTTATTTACAATAGATATATGTATAGGTGTTAATTTCACAAACATATATGGAAGTGGTAAAAAAATTTATAGTTAAAAAAGTTTTTAATTTTTTTTATAAATTTTATAGACTTAGTGGATTTATGGATTAATTCTCTTAAAAAAATTTATGATATTTTTAATAAAATAAAATTCAGTAAATATTTTTAAATTTTTTTGATTTCTGATTTTGATAAAAAGTTATTTACAAAGTTTTAAAATTAAAAAACTCTTAAATTTAATAGACTTAATGGATAGTGCCAATTTTTTTAAATAAATTTATGATATTTTTAATAAAAAAAATTCAACAATTTTTTTAATTAAAATTTTTAAATTTTTAGAATAAAATTTCTGATTTTTTTATAAAAAATTATTTACATTTTTTTATTATTTTCAAATTTTTTTAACTAAAAAAAATAAAAAAATTTCGAGAACAAAGTAATTTAAATTTTTCAAAGCAAAAATGTAATTATTTTTTATATTTTTTCTAAAAAAAGTAAATTTTGACAAAAAAATTTCAATTAACAAAACATTAAACTTATAAACTTCCTCACTTAAATTTCCAAAAAATAATCAAATAATAAATTAAAATTTTTATAAAATTATTTTAATAGAAAATTTAATATTGATAGTTTAAATATAAGATTTTTTAAAAAGATATTTTATCTTTTGAACTTTGTTGACATTTCTATGTGTATGGGTCAGAGTATGTCAAACTTTCAAAGATTATTAGGTAAACCAAAGGAAATTCAAGCAAACTATAAAAAAGTTGGCGACCCACTACACGCCCAAAATATCCTTTTTCTCCCTTCTAATAATTTCTTATTGCCTACTCCAACAAAATCAACATTTTTTGAACAACCAAATAAGAAATGTTTGACAATCTTTTAATTTCCCTGAAACTTTGACATCACTGATGTGAAACCAATAGCATAGAAAATAGAGCAATCCTCAATTATACAAACGCAACAACATAGTTGCTTAATTAATTAACTTGTCCACACTTTTCAAAATATTCTGTGTTTTGTTTTGTATAACACTTTCACTCGTCAAGTTTGCTTCCTTTGACATCCACAACGAACCTATACCTCACATCGTTCTTCTCCAATCTTTCAAATGCTTTGTTAATGTAATCCATAGTCACAATTTCAATCATAGAACTCAAACCCTTCTCTTTCCAAAACTCCAACATCTCCTCTGTCTCCTTTATGCTCCCAACAAAGCTTCCAGTGATTGTCTTCCTCCCTACACAACACCAATAGAGATAATTATTATTAAAATTGGAAGAAAAAAAAAAGGTGAAATAAGAAATAAAAAAGTAATTTGGGGGCAGTTTTTCATAGGTATTTTCAGAAAAAGAAATCGCATTTAGGAGTTACATTTAAAAAAAAATAAAATGTTTTTACATAAGTTTTCGTAAAAGCTATTTTCAATGATAATATTCTTTTATAAAAAAAAAATTATATTACAGTAAATAAACACAAAAATATCTTTCTTTTTCAAAACTTTCTAAAAAAGAAACTCTCAATTATTGAATCTGTAACGAACGTGGTATCTTTTAATAAATAAATAAATAAATAAGAAACAAACTTGGAATTAATGAAGAGAAGAAAGTGGCTTTTTTTACCAATCATGACCATGGGGGTAAGGAATTGAAGAGGGGTGTTAATAACACCCATCAAGATCAATTTGCCATCAAGTTTGAGCAATGAGAGATAAGGCTCAAGAGGGTGACCAACAGGAACAGTATCAATGATATAATCAAGTGAATCAGCAGCTTCTTGCATGCGAACGGTGTCTGAGCTAACAAGAAAATCATCAGCTCCAAGATCTTCAAGTGCCTCTTTTTTCTTCTTATCAGAAGAACTTATCACAGTTACATGGTGACCTAGTGCTTTTGCTACTATCACCCCCATGTGGCCCACTCCACCAAGGCCCAATATTCCACCTCTTAGCCCACTCTGTTTCAGCCCAAAATGTGAAAGTGGACTGTACACTGTCACACCCGCACATAACAACGGCGCAACTTGCTCTGCCGCCAATCCCTCTGGTATTTTCACAACAAATCTGACAATAATACCCCAAACACATAAATTAGTTAAAATTAAGAATTTAATTTATATCCATACATAGTTCGTATAATTAATTTCTATAAAATTAATCAATAATAATTGTTAGACAATTAAAAATATTTACCTTTAACTATAATTTTTATTTTTGTTTTAATTATACATAAAAATTAATCTCTATTAAAAACATAAATGATTTGTATCAATGCTTTAAAGGTTTTTCACATGTGGCACAAAATAGTTCAAGGCCTTTAGTGGCTTTTAAAAATTTGTGGGTATCTTAGCCACAGTTAATTAAAATCAATACATTTATTATATCAAATTTAAAATTCTAAGTCAACAAAATATATGTAATTGATTTAATTTTAATTATGTGAATAATTAGGAACAATTTAAAAAAATAACTTAAAATTAACTGAGAAAATTATATTTTTATCAATTTTTGTTTATGTATTTGAATCATATATATCATGTATTTTTGTTTATGTGAGAAGACACAAGAAGTAACCAGAAATGAATTGAAGTTAAGTATTACTTCTGCTCAACGACGGTGGCTTCAGCAAAACCACCCTGAGTGACTTTTCCGTCGGTATAAACATCATTGTAAGACCAGATCTTCTTGTTACAGTATTGTTCAATATCAGATTCACATGCTCTGCAGCTTTTGCAACAACCAACGAGGAGTCCAACTCCCACAGTTTCTCCAACACTGAACCTCGTAACATTTGAACCCACCTCAAGTACTTCACCAACCATTTCATGCCTATTTGTCAAAAAGAATAATATATATATCATCAACTTCAGTGATCACAAAAAAAAAAACATAATCATGAGATAAATGAATTTGACATACCCTGGAACCATGGGATAATTGGACATGCCAAGATCATTTTTGATTTGGTGGACATCAGTATGACAGATTCCACAGTAATGAATTTTGATGTAAACATCATCCGGTCCCGTGTTTCTGCATGTTTAATATTATTAATAATCAGAATTCAGAAACAAATTGAGAGTGTAAATGTAATTAAGATATATAACCTGAGAGTGTAAGTGTATGGAGCTAGAATTCCTGAAGGGTCTGTTGCAGCCCATCCAACTGTTGTTCTTTCAGCATCAAGGCTACCCATAATCCTGTTTTTTTCTATCCTTCAAAGCAAAAGATAGTATGTAAAGGGAAACGGAACAGAACAAGTAATGATAAAGAACAATGAGTGGGTTTGTATAGTGGAATTTGGAAGATGCGTATATATAAAGGTGTTAGTTGTGCAAAGCTAATCTTTAAGCATTGGGGGGGTGGGGCCTCTTGGTGCGGTAGGTGACTTCGAGTTGGATTTTCATTGCTATTTTCCGGAACCATCTCAACCGTAGATCAATAAAGTGTGACGGATAACTAACCACTTGGTGCCATCTATTCTAATGCTCCAAATTCACCCGCTATGAGTACTAACTAATATGCATTATCCTTCTTTCATTCATCCATATCCTATTAATTATATTTTCTTAATTATACTCTCTAATTAGTATTATATTATTTTAAATAACTATATTTATATTTATGATAATGAAAAATATATCAATAACTAATAAAAATAATTTCATAAAATTATAATTAATTTAATTTCTTTTATTTATTAATATATGTGAAATGAAAAAGTACATTCATTGTAAAATAAAGGAAATATGTATATAATATTTTTTTTTTAATTTTTTTTATAAAAAGTACACATTAGTAGTTAGTTAATTGAAGCGGATTGGTGTAAATATTAATATTTGTTTCTTATCATTCTCGTAAATACAGTTTGAGAACATTTAATATATTGAGGCTCATATCTAAATATGAGATACCGCTCTTCCTCCAAATTTAGTATATATGAAAAAAATAAAAAATAAATACATTGGTCTATTCAAACATTTATAATCACAATGAAAGTTTATTTAATACTTCCTCTATTTCACTTCACATTTAAGAAAAGGAAACTATTTTAAAACTATTTTTATATTATATTTCAATGTAGTATTCATGATATTATTCTTTCAAATTAAATATTTAATTGTAAATAAATATGACTCTAAGTTAACACTAAATTGATAATAACTAACACTTAATAATTTATTGATGATGGATCTTGTAATTAATTTTATGAGTGATTTAATAATTCTGTTATAAATAGTAAATTTTACCAATCCATCAGAATTAAATATATAAAATTTCAATCTTTTAAAAAAACTGTTTCATATAAATTTTATATTTATAGTTATTTAATTTGACATTTAATATTCACTTATATTCTTTTTTTATAAAATAAATTTTATAAGTTTATTCGAAGTTATTTAATAAAATATTAAATTATTTTAAAATTTTAACAATCTTATCCATTTATAAAATTTATTTACTTAACAAGAATTTTTTATGTCACAATGGGATTGACGAATTTTAAATTTTAATGTATATATAAGTGGGGTAATTCAACTTATATATAATGAGTAATTAGTTTATTTCTTCTCTTTATTGATTTATTCATATGTTGTTTTAATCTTATATAAAAAGACCAAAAGTGACCAATTATACAAAGACCAAGTAAGTTAATAATATTTCTATTGCTTATGGAAACTGATGTTTCCTTCTTAATTTCCTTTTCCGACGTCAAAAGAGATGTTTCTAAATATCTAAAGAGTTTAATTGTAATTTACTGTTCACAAGGTCGACTTAATATTTTTCAAGGTGTAAAGCAAAATTTAAAGTAAGGTTTTGATCATAAAAAAAAGAGAGGATACTTTAGTATTAACAACAGTATTTTATTATACTTTTATTTAAATTTAATATTTCTTATCTTATGAAATGTCAAATACTTTTATTGAATATATTAATAGTTGTATATTTTTTAATTTTGAGATATTTTACTTCTATTATTTAAATATTTTTATTTTTTTAGACTTAATTATACGTACAAAATTAATTATTTTTTGAGACTTCAAATCCTAATTTTTTATTTGAGTTGACACCGACTATTAATCAAGTTTTGTGTTGTCAGTTTATTAAAATTATTGATAAACATAATTTTAAATATAATTATACTAAAAATCAAATATCACTAATAATTTACTAATAAATAAATAAATAAAATATAAAAATAATTTACACTAATAATATTTATGAATTAATTTCAAACGTTAAATCTGACAACCTTACAATTTATAGCATAAAAATGCAGTTTCTAACCTAAACTAATTTTGTTGCAAGACTCGTAGATTCAAAAGTACATTAAATATTAATTTTCTTGTAGATTCAGAAGTACATTAAATATTAATTTTCTTGCTAGACTCGTAGATTCAAATAACATTAAATCTTCACAAATGTCAGTCACACTAATACATTATTTTAGTTTTGATTTTCTCTATGTTTCTTTTATAGAATGAAATCTTTTTTGAGACATGGTAGATGCTAAATATAAGTATTTGTTTTAATAGGAATTCAAATTCAAATTCACTGCATATTAAAAATACACTAATGTGTTATTATTAATTTTTCAAAACACAAAAACAATTTTATTATTATTATTATTATTATTATTATTATTATTATTATTATTATTATTATTATTGATGAAGTCGGAGGATTTGTCTGAGAACCGAATCTACTCAAAGTATTATATATAAATGGTTTATAACATATAAATTAGTATTATTAAAATAATTTTTTTTAATAATGATGATTTTAAAATAAATTTGTATGTATTATTTTTTAAATAGTATTTGATCTAATAATTTATAATGTTTTTTTTGCTTCATTTTTTTTACTCTTATTATCTTAATTAAAAAATATTAAATATTTATTAAAAACATAATTTTATAATTATCAGATAATTTAATTTAATTTTAATATTTATCAAGTGAATTAAATTTTAGTAATAATTATTAATTTTATTTAACACTTTAAAATCAATTATTTAGTTTATATGCTTTCCACTATACTGGTTAACTTATCTTTTCTTTTTCTTGCAAAACATAGCCTAAATATCGTTTAAGTTTCTAAACTCTTAGTAAAACTTTTTTTTCTTCTCAAAACTCAATATATCATTGAATTATATAATACCCCAAATTGAATTATAAATAATTGACTTATATAGTCCGTCTCTAAGGGCCTATGGCCTAACTTATTTATAACGTGGTCTGGTCTGACCTATTTAATAAAAAAGTTAGACTCAGACTGTTTTTAAAGTCTATTTATTTAAATAGGTCAAGTTCAGACTTATAAAAAAACCTATTAGGCCTGACAGGCTGATTTATATATATTTATTGATATTATTTTTTTATTATTATATTAATAATATTATTTTTTATTTTAAATTCTATCAAGTAGACAATCACTAAGTAATCATTCTATATTCAGTAGTCGTTCCGTATTCGGTAGCAATTATATATTTAGTAGTAGTTTCATATTCGGGAATTGTTCAATTAGTCAATCACTCTATAGTTGTTCTTTATTTGTTTAAGAGGTAATAATGAATACGTTTAAAAAGGTTTTTAAAAAGACTTACAGGTCAGACCAAATTAATAAAAAGGTCAAACCGAAAAAAAAATCTATGATAGACTGTAGGCCAAGCATAGGCCGAAAAAATAAATTGTAGGACAGATTCAGGCCTTTCAAAGTTTGGTCTGACCTGACCTATTCCCACTCCTATCCTCAACATACCCCATAATTAAATTTATTTACTAAATTTTCACTTTTTTAAAAAAACTCAACAACTTTTTTTAATTAATAACAAAACCCAATAACAACCGTTTAATTTTCTTTTAACCTTTCAAATTATTAGAAATTGTACATTCATATTTAAGCCTACGTGCATCAACCGCCAAATAACACAGTTTGTCTTTTATTTTTAACCTTTCAAATTTTTAACTTTAGAGAAAAGTGGTCTTAGTAATTTGGAGTTTTATCCATAAAGTTTAGCAAATAATTGTTATATTTACGACTCGAATTCAAGTTATAAGCACTTATTTATATAACTATTGTTTAATAATGAGAAAAAATTAAATTAAATTGTTTATCAAAATATATAATTCTTATTATCTAAGTTATAAAAATCTTATATTGAAATTTAATTATTTAGTAAAAAAATTAACAATATATTTAAAAAAGACAATATTTTTTATAAATCTAAACTGTATGTAAAGGGAGTACTAAAGTTTGGTGTGACTTTTTTCTTCAGATTAATTTTAAAATATTTAGAATTTTATTCTTATTCATTTAATTAAATAATAATTTAATTTTTCATATATATATATATATATATAAAATGATACTAAGTTTTTTTAAAAAATTTATGCTTTATTTAAATTATGTTTAATA
>JBBPBS010000968.1:17018423-17037279 GCA_037974835.1 Cicer judaicum
AACTTTTCAAAATGTTATAACCTTTTTTCTAGAAAAAACTAGTCAAAAAATATATATTCCAAATTCGAATAGATGCTAAAATTATCTGCATAATAATGTTGTAGAAACTAAAAAATGTTTTAAAAAATTTACAAGGACTCAAAACAAATTTTTAAAATTTTATAAGTCATGAAAATCTAAAATTTAATTTATATACATATGTGTACATACACTCATTGAGCGTGATTTTACAGGAACTAAAAAATAAAATACTTTTAGAAATTCATGTAGAACTAAAAATTGTTAATTTTTTTTACTAGGACTTTAAATGAATTTTTAAAATTTTATAGGGCCTAAAACTTAGAATTTAATTTATATACATTGTTAAGGTATAGAGTTTTTACATTATTACTAATTAATCACAACTGTTAAATCATTAATAATATTTGACTTTTAACATAACTATTTATAAAGTTAATCACATAATTGATTCGATTTACCGATTGTATACATTTTTTTACATTAACACTACACATAAATTAAATTTAAAATCTATTTAATCCCGTGACAGAAAAAGAAATAGTTAAACAAATAAAAAATTATACATGTGATTTTGTGATTGTCTGATATGAGAATGAATAAGTGAAAAATAAAATTGAACATTTTCATTTTATCTTTGTCAGATCCGTTTGAAACACTTTGAGGACCTTCTTTTAATTTTAAAAGTCTAAAACATTGTACTCTATCATTAAACCATTGCAATATATCTAATAACTTATAAACATTGATAATATATAATTAATATTTTGAAATTTTCAAAATTTTAAGATCATATATGCGGTGGTATAAACTTATTTGTATTGTACTGGTTAAAGTTTAATTTTTTATCATACACAATTTTATTTTTAACCAGGATTTGTTATTAAAATATTGGTGATAGTAGTCTACCAGCCTTACAGAAACTTTGGTGAACAGTAGTAGCACTGCTGTGGACTCAGGATTCATTCTTCATACTTCTTAGTACAAGATGTTAAAAAGAATATGTATGTCAAACAAATATGTTAACAATGCATCGACCACGTATTTTCCTCATGATCTCAATATCTTTGCTACTATAGCATTAACAAGAAATAAAATAATCCATCAGTATAACAAATTGATTGTATTGATCATATCAAAGCCATATTACAATGCAGCCCCACATTAATGCATTCCTAAAAATAATATCTATTAATTCCACATACATTAATTTTTTTTAAACTTATTTTTACTTATATTTCATTTGAAATCCAATAGTAGCTAATATCAAGCATACTTCATGAATCCTAATTATTAATATGGACTAATGCGAATTATTTCTCATTAGTCATAACATTATTAATGGTTGTGGTTGGTTATGTACTAATGCCCTTCCCCTGGACTTGGACCAGATTGTTGAATCACTCGAAGAACTTGAATTGTGTTGATCTTGTGGCCTTCAAAATTTTGAACCTTAATGTGTCCAACACCACCATCGCTTGGACCAGAAGCCTTAATCCCTCCAAAATTTTGAAGCTTTTTAAGCCTGTGTCCAATACCAGGGGCTGGACCAGCTTCTTTCAATGTCCTAAATATTCCATGTACCTCTCCAATGACACCTTCACTGTCTTGTAAGGGTCTGGCTTCTGTGACAAACAAGGAAACAAGAAGAAAAATAAGAGTGAGGAATGTGACAAAGGAGTTGAGTGTTGTATCCATGTTGAACGACAGTCAAGGCTTATTTTGGTTTGTATTTGTATTGATGAAGTGGCATCATAGAGGTCGTGTATTTATAGGAAAACAAAGCCTGCTATCAATAAATAAAATTTATGAGATGGCTTTGAACCTAACAATTCAAATGCAAAGGGTCAAAGCTAGTCATTAAAATATCAACTGAATATGTTTTATTTTGTGTTTCTTTTTACAAAAGACTGTTGAGTTAAAATTTCATCAATAAAAGTTAATGTATCTAATTTATAATATAAACTAGATACATTAAATTTTAACACCTCTCATAAAAAGTAGGAGAAAGGAAAATAATATTTTTAATTCATTACTCTCTCCTTTTCCTTTTTTAGTCAGAATCTTTAAGGAAGTTAAATTCTTTAGTCAAGGTTTATTTAGTATATATCAATTTATACACGTGTGTTCAAGAGGTTTAGTTAGAGGATACGATAGGACCATATTTTTGTTTTAAACGAAGAGACTATAACCAAAATGGTACATAATCCAAATTAACATAACAAGAAATGCAATTAAACTTAATAAATATTTATAGAGAGACACGCAAACAAGCACATATTTGAGTTGCAGATTTAGAATTATGGTTTTAAAAAATTTTGAAGTGAAAGTTGTGAGCACGCAAGACAGTGAGAATCCAAGGTAGCCAAGAGGGAAGAAAAGAGTGGGAAGAAAATAGTGAATTTGATTTAGTTGATACAAGTAAAGTTTAACCCAATTGACTTCATTGCAAAAAGCCATCAGTCTATGTGTGCTGTATGCAATGGACTCGTGACAGATCATTGTCTTTAGTCATGTGCTCATTTCTAACTGGGAAAGTCCAAATCATTCTAAATTAGTATACTAAAAATCGTAAGCTTTCAGTCAATCACAAATATATTCATTAAATTACTCTGAAATTAATTTATGTATAAACTTGTTTTGGATACCTTTGGAAAATTTGGGGAGCCCCACGTTCAGAATTCGGAATGGTTTAATCAAGAATTCATAAATGAGTTAGATACCATATTTCAACTCAAAATTTTAATGTATTAAATACGTGGGTCATTCTCCTTATATATCCAATCATAATTAAATTCCAATATTTATCAATAATAAATTTGTTAATTTTTAAAATTTAGAAAGCAATTTCACAAACTTTCTTTCTATTATTATTATTTGAACAACTTTAATGACGGAATTAGTACATGCAATGAGTCAAACCATTTCTACTTGCCAATTATGAACACTAGTAGATAAGGATGGATACTAGTAAAGAGAAAAGTCAATATTAATGAATTTAACCATTCTGCTTTGTCTATTTAATATTTATTATATTTGATAATTTAGTTTTCAACAACTTTCTTTTTCTTTTTCTATAATCTAGTTCCATTATGTGCCACCAAGAAGTATTACTATCGACTGATTTTGGAATTAAAGTGGAAGATATTTATTGTGAAGAGATTAATTGTCATATATGATTAATATAAAAAAATTTATAGAGTCAATATATTATATCTATTTATAATAAGATTTTAAAAGTAATTATAATCAAAATCAAACATATTTTAATATTTTAATAATTTAACAGTTATAATTAATTGATAGTATATATGAATTAAATTCATCATAAAATTAAATCTGTTTTTCATACCCTCATGTCACACTTTAAAAAAAAATGCAAAAAAATGTAACATGAGAATAAGACAATTCGAGTGAATCAAAGATTCCTTAACTCCTAACTCCTACAATTAGATGAATTGTTCAGATTTCCAAACAAATCACTGTCAATGGAATATTTTGTTTAGATTTAGACGATGCAGCATTTTGGTAGTAATGATGACTTAATACATGTACTAATTCTAAGTTCTAAAAGTCAAAATTTGGGGTTGGTACCAAATATACTCCATCTGAAAAAACCACGCAACGTATGTAAACTGTAGAAAATATAGAGACATTCATTCAAGACAGAGAAAGGTTTATAAATAACATTCAAGAATTGTCAATTCAAAAAGAAACTTTAATATGAGATACTATTGCAAAATAGCATATGGTAGGCAATTTGCAACATTCACTATCCCTATCATAAACTTTTAATACTTAATGAAAAATGTTACACAGTTTATAATCAAAATTCATGTAACTAGGTTGCTTATCGACCAAACTAGTGGCTTGTCGTATGAAGAAAGGAAAAATGTGCTCGTGCATGTTACTGGAAAAGGTATACAGTGTTTATATGGTTGACAGTGCATTAATGTTCCTCTTGAGGAATTGCTACGATGAATGTAGTTCCTACATGAATACACTTAACTTGCATTTCAACAATTTCTATTTTTCAGGTAAGTACTTCCAATATGAATGTCACTGTCTCCTTAGTAAACGGAGTTTGTTTCAAAATTCCAATTAAATTTACACTACCACATAACTTAGTTTGATTTCACAAGTAACTATATATATATATATATTTTTTAAATCACAAATATTTGTATGTTAGTGTTAATTATATTGTGGATGAAAATAAAATGTTCAATCTTTACTACTCAACTTCTTAACTTTTCCAGGTCAAACACCAAATCAATTTTATATTCCATAAAAAATAACCATTTCTTAATTACTCTAAATTGTACCTTATATTAAACCTAGCTCTTTGTATGTTGAAAAAGAAGTTTCAAATTTCACATTAAGGAAAGCAAAGAAGAATAAAGTTTTAATAAGTAACGTGGGTTAAAATTCAGCTGGTTTTTAAATCTTTTGGATTATGGATACCACAAGCTCTAACTATCAATGCTCAATGCACAAAAACATTTTCAATTTGGCATATGCTCCAAATTTTAACACGTTGGTGTCAAATGTGAGTATGAAGTTTCATATTTGAAGAGAAGGTGAATGTTCAATATTATATACGAGAGATAACTCTTATATTTAATGCCTTAAAATTTTGAATATAGATGTAGTGTTCAATTGTTAACAATGAAAAGAGGAAGAAGAGAGACAACCACTCTAGGGTTTCATAATATAGAATGAACCAACGTTGAGTTAATAGAGTTACAATGAGTATATATACAGAAGAATAGAAATGTCTAAAATACTCTTACTACTAATATATAATAACATTATCTAACATTTCCCCTCAAACTTACGATGCATTAACATGGAGCATCGAGAGTTTGTCAACTAAAAAACGAAAACGTTTAATAGAATGCATCTTTGTGAACAAATCAGCAATCTGTAAAGATGAGGAGACAAACAGTAGAGTAATGGTTCCATGCTGAAGATGATGACAAGTAAGATGACAATCAATCTCAATGTGTTTGGTGCATTCATGAAAGACCGAGTTGTGAGCAATTTAAATAGCATTATTGTTATCACAGTGCATTAGAGTTGGCTCAGAAAGAGAGATACCCATATCAGACAAAAGTCAACGCAACCAAATTATTTCAACGGTAGTGGATGCCATAGCACGATACTCAACTTATATAGAGGAGCGAAAGACAATGTCCTGTTTCTTACTCTTTCAAGAAATAAGAGAGTCTCCAAGAAAGATACAAAATCCTGTGGTAGATTTACGATCTGTGGTGTCACCAGCCCAATCAATATCAGAATAAACTTGTAACTCTATTGTTATCACAATGCATCAGAGTTAGCTCAGAAAGAGAGATACACATATCATACAAAAGCCAACGCAACCAAATTATTTCAGCGGTAGTGGATGCTATAGCACGATACTCAACTTATATAGAGGAGCGGGAGAAAATGTCTTGTTTTTTACTCTTCCAATAAATAAGAGAGTCTCCAAGAAAGATACAAAATCCTGTGGTAGATTTACGATCTGTGGTGTCACCAGCCCAATCAACATCAGAATTAGCTTGTAACTCTAATGAGGATGACGATGGAAAGAGAAGGCTTTGAAATTGAGTTCCTCGAAGATAAAGAATCCGAAGAACTGTTGCCCAATGTACTGTAGTGGGAGAGACAACAAACAACCTAACAACATGAACATTATAAGTAATGTCAGGTCTGGTAATCGTGAGATACACGAAGCTGCCAACCAAAGTACGATACAAAGTGGAATCTGGTAAAGGAACACTATCTGATGGAACATATTTCACATGGATTGAGAAAGACGAGTTTGGTCAAGAATGTTGACAATGTACATGGATTGAGAAAGAAGGTAGCCTCTAAGAGAGTATGCAACTTCAATCCCCAAGAAATAGTGAAGAGTTCTCAAGTCCTTCATCTCAAACTATTTGGCTAACTGCAATTTCAACTCATTGATTCCACTAACATCATCACCTGTAATAATCATATCATCAACATATAGAGAAAGTATAATACAACCATAAGTGGTGGACCTTATAAATAATGTAGAATCATATTCACTAGAGTGAACACCAAGAGAAGTGGTCACAATAGAGAATTTCTCAAACTAAGCTCGATGAGCCTGTTTAAGACCATATAGAGCCTTTTTAACTTACATACTTCCCCTTGATTATGAGAAACTCCTTGTGGAGGGACCATATAGACTTCTTCATGAATCTCACCATTTAAAAAAGCATTTTTGACATCCATTTGAGAAATATGCCATTGACGAATAAATGCAACTACAATAAGAGTACAAATAGTGATCATCTTGGCTACATGAGCAAAAGTCTCTTCATAATCTATACCATATTGTTGAGAGAAACCCTTAGCAACAAGACGTGCTTTGTAGCGCTCAACTGACCCATCATACTTAATTTTGATCTTGTATATCCAAAGAGACCTAATAGCACGTTTTCCAGGAGGAAGAGGTACTAATTCTCAAGTGTTGGTTTTGTGCAATGAAGATAGTTCTTCTGCAATATCCTGTTGCCAAAAAGGATCAAGAACAACCTCTTTATAGGAAAAGGGCTCATACAAACTGTGAATAGAGTTTAAGAAAGAAGTAAACAAAGTTGAGTAAGTGGAATAAACAAAATCAAGTAATTGAGTAGACTTACGTTGACGAGAAGGGTAACGAGGAGGATCAGCAATCGCATGAGGTGGTTAGACAGTCTAGGGGACAAGAGGGATATCATCAAGTGGAGTAGAAGTATTTTTCTTGCAATTCTCAACATTACAATCGCTAGAAGCATTATCATTAGGATCAAACAGATCAATATGGGTTAGTTCAGAACTCTTAGTAATCTAAGAATTAGAGGAAACAAAGTAAAAAAGGATGTGATCAAGAAAAACAACCTTATTAGATAGATAAAGTTTTCTTGCATGAGGATCATAACAATGATAACCCTTTTGACCATCCCCATAATCAAGAAAAACACACACGGCTCAACAAGAAAACAACTTATTGCACTCTACTTGAGGGCGAAGAACAAAACAAGTAGAAACAAAAACTTTCAAAGAATAATAATCAGGGGGTAGAAGCATACAATTTTTCAAAGGGATGCAAACCTGATATGATAGAGGATGGAATTCTATTAATAGCATGAACAACAGTAAGAACTGCTTCTCCCCAAAACTCATTAGGAACTGAAGCGGACAACAAAAGGGAACGAACAGTCTTTATAATATGATGATGTTTTCTTTCAGCAACTCTATTTTGTTGAGGAGTATTAGTACAACACATTTGGTGGAGAGCGCTATTATAAGCAAGTAATTCATAAAATTTATTAGAGGTATATTAACCACCTAAATCACAACGAAAACACTTTATAACAGAGTTATGTTGAGTTTTGACCATTGTGCGAAACATATGATAAATGCCAAAAAATTCATACCAATTTTTCATAAGATAAACCAAACAATGACGAGTGTAATCATCAATAAACGAAACATAATATCTAGATCCACCTTTGGTGAGAACCGGTGATGGACCCCAAACATCAGAGTGAACTAAATCAAAAGGCGCATATGAAACATAAACACTTTTACTAAATTTTATGAATTACTTGCTATCAAAATAGTCTCTCTCTTAATTACAATAGATCCCAAAATCAACCAAAGCTCTTTGATACCATGTTAACAATGAAAAGAAGAAGAAGAGAGACAACCACTCTAGGATTTCATAACAAAGAATGAACCAAAGTTGAGTTAATAGAGTTATAATGATTATATATACAGAAGAATAGAAATGTCTAAAATGACCTTATTACTAATATATAATAACATCATCTAACACAATTCACTTTGGGGTCGCTAAAAACTTAATGGGATTATCGTTTGGACACCGTCATGACCCAATAGTGATATAAAGTCAATGGTTTGATTGCTCCTTGTATCGAAAAAAATTTCCTCTTAAGAGAGCACACCTAAATAAATGGACGAACTCACACATGAAGTTGAGGTGCAAGTGTATGTCGATGAAAAAGTTCCAGTTAAGTGAGCACCCATGTGAATGGATGGACTCACACTTGAGGGTAGTTTGAGGAAAAACATACTCAGATGAATGGATAGATTCACATTTGAGAATGAGATCGTTATTGTGTCAAGTGTGAGTAAGAGTCTCACATTAGGTAGAAAAATCAACATCAAACTCTATATAAGTAAAATGACTCATACACATAATTATAAAGTCATACAGTTTGAGATAAATAATTTGTATTCAATCTGCTTTAGTAATTATTCTTAAATCAATGTGGCGATCGCTCGAATCTCTAGTAACTCATCAGTATATTATTCCATCACTCTTTCAGTTTCCATTTTAATGGCCCTAGCTAGCTATTTTTATTCCCTTTTGCTTAAGAATCTTACTACCTTTTCAGAAAAATCTTACTACCTTAGTTCGGTTTCATCTGTTGATTATGGCTTTTTTGACAAAGAGGGGTGCTCCTGACTCCTAGTTTTTAAGGAATTGTTCAAGTTATGTTGTTATCAATAAACAGTTTATTACTTAAAGTCCAAGTCAAATCACACTCTCCAAATAACACTATAAATATAACATTGTACAAGCTACTTTATTCTCATAAATCAAAATCATATTTACCTTCTTGCTACTATATTACAATTTTCTTGAAGCTACTACTACTAATCATGGTTGGAAAATATCAATACTTTAATTTCTTTCTTATTTTGCTTTCTTTGTCCTGCCTCTGCATCCAACATGGGATGTCAAGGCCACTTAACACTTTGGAACTAAAGAGTATATTTCTAAAGTCACCACACATGGTTGTGAGGAACTCGGTTATGGAAAATCATAATAAACATTATAATATCATTAGGAAACTAGAAGTTGACAACTATGGCCCTAGCCCTGTTGGACAAGGGCATAAATGAGGAAAGTCTCAACTCAACAACTAGACCTCATCATGATCATAAACAAAGAAAGTTACCACTCTTTTAAAATTTGTTGTTTTTATGAAATTATAAATATTTTGTTAGTGGCTTGATACTATGTCATTTTCTTCATGTATGTTTTTATTTCTTTTTCTTTTTTGTTATATAGATGAATGTATTTCGTATCTTTCAATTTAATGTGATGTCTCCTAGCCCTTTTGAATAATGAATTTTTTAAGTAACATATAGTGTTTGTAATGAAAGTTAATTAATTCCATTTATCTATTCATATTCATATATAAATGAGCATTTATTTTCCTATTAAATTTTATACTCATGATCAGATTTTACTCTTCGTATAATTATAATTTAAGTAGCATTTTAATTTATTTTTAAAGATGTACTGACATTAGAAAGTATGTGTATGTCAAAGACGTTAAAAAATTAAAAAATAATGCGAGAATATAAACTTGGCATCCTTGTCAGGTGTAAATTCAGGATCTTTTCTTTATTCTTTACAAAATTAATGTAAAAGATATGTCTTTAATTTCTACTAGTTGAAAGAGCACCAAGTTACATGTTTCTAATTGAGATGAATTCTCTTATTTTGGATAGGAAAAGTGTGTCTTCTAAGTTTTGCTCATCATTCTTATTTGAACAAATTCATTTTATATTTTCCTAATGAAATAGCACCTAATCACATGTTTGGCCCATTTAAACGTATCGCATAAAATTTTACTATAATTTTTTTTTGATAAATTAGTCTCTCAGTGGTGTGATAAACTACAATTTGAATATCAAAATTATAAGTCCTAGTTTAAGTGTGAAAATGTTTGGAATATGATTGAAATTCTTATTAATTTTTTGTTTCGCAATATTTGTTTAATTAATTCAGATCGATAATTCAGTTTTCATCTATTGTAAATCTATTTAATAATTTTGGTGTCGTCAATGTTACAATTTTTAAGACATGTATATTATGTATTTTTTTTTTATATTTGTAGCTTTTATCACATTTGTATATATTTCGTCATTTTATGCTATTATCATAAATATTGTAAGATTAGTTGGATTATCACTTTATGATATTAACATTTGTATATAATTCATCCGGTTCAATTGTAATATTTATTTAAATAATTACCATTTTCAAGAAGAAGAAAAATAAATACATTATTGAACATTTGACCCACATGTATATTAAGAAAATACACTACTATTCTTTTGCTAATAAATAGAATACAAATAGCCGTTCAACTTCTTTAAAAAAATATTATATATATGCACCATCACTACATGTACAAGTTGCCTATGATTGAATAATATTTTTAAAGCTACAATTTTTGTTCCCATACTTTTACACACATGTATTATTCATCATTTGTTTTTGAAAAAATCTGAATTCGAATGAAATAATTTTTAATTTAATTTTATTTAGTTTTCAATCAAACTTTAAATTATTAGTAATTGAAATCAATTATTAATAGTTAAAATTTAGATAGTTAAATAAATAAAAAACATATAGTATTGATTTATTTATTTAAAAATATTTTGATTTTGATTCTTCCTTCAAAATTGAATCAATTGAAATAAATCAAATTTAAATTTCATCTGAAATAACTTTTTACGTAAATTTATTTATTTTTTGATTGAACTTCAAATATTATGATATTTATTTTAAAAATTAAAGAATTAAAATAAATAAATAAAATATAAAGTATATAACAATTTTAGACAAGGCTTTTTTATTTCAATTTTATCTTTTGTATAAACTATTTGAAATATAATTTTATTCTTCTTTATTGAATTAAATAACTGAATTTTTAAAAAATGTTTTTAATATATACCCATAAATAAAGTAGAGACCACTGCTATAAGTAACGAAACAGTGCTTACACGAAATTTGACGATACTTTGGCATTGTTTACCATACATAGGCTAAATAGTAATATAAAAATTAATTTATAGATAAATAGGTAATTGACCATCAAAGCAAGTATAGTTGTAACAAACAACATCAGTAGATATCAAATGTTGTTGTTACTTTTTATTTCCAATTTTATTTATTGGTGCATTTTTTATTTCCCATTTAGTCTTATTTAAAATACTTTATTTACAATTTTATTGTTATTTTATATTTATTTGAATGACCAAATTATTTCTATCAATCAATATTAGAGTTTTAAATAATGACTTTTAAGTTTTAAGCATCCGTAAACCGTGAATTATCTCTATCAACAACCCAATTTATATTAGAAAAATTGTGTGTAAACAGCTATACATCTTTTCAACACATTAAGTGAAGAAATAAATAAATAAAGAGTAATATAATTAATGATATACTATAATAAGGTGTCCACATTTATGGTTGTTTATATTCTCCTCATTATTTCCCTTCTTTTTTTGTGAAATATAACAACTTTTGTTGCAGTGATTAAGTAATTAAGTTAATTACTGTCCAAAAATTATCTTTGCGTAATCACATACGCAAAGATTCACATTACTGTCCAAAAAATATGACAGGTTGTTTATATCTGTCTGTTTTTACATGCTTGGTCCAAAGATTCTCATTGTTCATACTATAACTCTATAATAAACCAACCACAAAAAAGAAAGATAAATTAATTAAATTTTCATCTCTTTTAAAATCTCCACCTCTTTATATATATCTCAATGTGTTGATAATTGTTCAACAACTAACCATGGCTTCACAAAACAAAAAAACCAAACAAGAAATTCATGTTCTGTTAGTAGCGTTTTCAGCTCAAGGTCACTTAAACCCTTTACTTAGACTAGGCAAATCTCTATTAACCAAAGGCTTAAACGTAACACTCGCCACCACTGAATTAGTTTACCACCGTGTCTTTAAACCTTCCTCCACCACTTCCACCACCGTCCCCACTAGTTTCACCACCAACGGAATCAACATCCTCTTTTTCTCCGATGGCTTCGATATAAGCCAAGGTCAAAAAAAGGTTGATGATTACATGGAACTTATTGCAAAATTTGGACCCATTAGTCTCACAAATCTCATAAAAAACAATTTCATCAATAGTTCAAAAAAATTAGCTTGTATTATTAATAACCCTTTTGTTCCATGGGTAACAAACGTTGCTTCTGAATTCAATATCCCTTGTGCTTGTCTTTGGATTCAACCTTGTACTCTTTACTCAATCTACTATCGTTTCTACAACAATTTCAACAATTTTCCAACACTTGAAAACCCCGAAATCGATGTTGAATTACCCGGTCTTCCATTGTTGAAACCACAAGATCTTCCATCTTTTATTCTCCCAAAAAACACTTTTGAAACTTTATCAAAAGTACTACAAGAAATGTTCCAAAACATGAAATCTCTGAAATGGGTATTGGCGAATTCTTTCGAAGAATTGGAAAAAGATGTCATTTATTCAATGGCTGATATTTTTCCAATCAAAGCCGTTGGCCCATTAGTCCCTAATTCGTTACTCGGTCGAGACGAAGAAGAAGACGTCGGAATCGAAATGTGGAAGCCACAAGATTCTTGCATTGAATGGCTTAACAAAAAGCCACCATCTTCAGTTATTTATATTTCATTCGGAAGTTTAATTTTTTTATCTGAAAAACAAATGGAAAGCATAGCAAAAGCCTTGAAAAACAGCGAAAGCAATTTTCTTTGGGTGATTAAAAGTAAAGAAGGTGAAAAACTTTCACTACCAAAGTTTTTGTTAGAAGAATCAAAAGAGAAAGGAATGGTGGTAACATGGTGTCCACAAACGAAGGTTTTAGTTCATCCTTCAATAGCGTGTTTTTTAACACATTGTGGTTGGAATTCGATTTTGGAAGCTATAACAGCAGGGACACCAATGATTGGTTATCCACAATGGACAGATCAACCTACGAATGCGAAACTTGTTGCTGATGTTTTTGGAATGGGAATTCGATTGAAACAGGATAGTGATGGGTTTGTTGAAAGTGAAGAAGTTGAAAGAGCTATTGGAGAAATGGTTGGAAGTGAAAAGTTTAAGAAAAATGCTTTGGAGCTTAAACGGAAGGCGAGGGAAGCTGTGGCTCATGCTGGTTCTTCTGATAGGAATATTCAATCCTTTGTTGATGAAATTCTTGCTTCTGTAATGGATTAAAAGATAATAATATATTTTTAGTTAATAAATTATTATTATTGAAATTAAATTGGTGATTTAATAGTAGTTTCCCTTATTTATTGATTTTGTAGATTAGAGGCATTAAGTACTGTAATGTATTTGCGAATTTAGAAAAGGCCAACTTATGTACAACTAAAATATTAAGAAAACATATAACAATATTCCATTACTCCTACAAAAATGCTTTAAATCTTAGCCATTTAATTTTCTAATGTTTTTTATTTGATCAAGATTACATTTTTCAACGCTAAAAAATTTTGTGGTTTTTTTGTCTTGCACATCAAAAGTAGCTGTAGAAGTTTGCTGCCATTCATCTTAGTTTAGTCTTTTTGTCCTTTTTTTTGTTCTTTTCTTTCTATGTGACTTTACCTTTCATGTGTGGTACGCGGTGTACGTGCACATGATTTGTTAATGTTAAATGATTGAGTACTCTAGCCTTATATATATATCAAGAAAAAACAAAAATAATCGATACAAATAAAATTATTAAACCATATAATATTTAAAGTTTATTCTAATAATTTTATATCAAATTAATATTAAAAATGTACGAACTATTTATATGAAATATATCTATTTTGTTGAATATTTAATAAAAATAAAGTAGTATAAACAATCAATATATCTTAAAATGTATAATTTTTTTTTTATAATAGAGACAAAAAATGTCATCTAAACATTTTTTTATAAAAGGGACTAAAAGAAGTATTTATTACCTTCTAAGTGCGTTTTACTACAACACAATTAAGATATCTTTATTACTTTTTAGACGTTCTTCACTAGTGCATAGTTATGTACAAATGCAATAAACATATTTCAGCTTTTATAGAATTTTAAAATAGAGATATCATATTTAGACATTAAAATTAAAATTGTAATTTTATAAACTATTTAATATTCTTTCTCGACCCTCTCTTCTAAAACTTGTAGATAATTCCTCTTTCTCAATATTTTGTGGAGCTAATGAAAGTAATAATGCGTAGGGAAAGAAGAATCTAATAAGAAAATATATAAAATACATAACATATTATATATATAAATCTGCTGTTAGCGAAGACTTATTAACAAATTAATTATAATTAATTTTTATAGTTAACTCTAACTAAGTTTTACATCTAATATTAGTGTTAGTATGATACACATAAATATTATATTATATTATATATATATATATATATATTATAAATTATTACTGAAGTATTTGGCATGTATGTATATTTTTCCGTTAAATCAACCCTTTGTATCACAAACTCTAAGACAAATTTGGCCAACGGCTACATAACTTCTAACTATATGCATAGATCACAAATGTGATTTGTATTTTTGTTGAAATACATTAAGAATATTTATTTGGTTGATATTATATTTGAGTAAATAAATTATGTTTGTTATTATTAAATTCGACATTCTTTTTAATTTTATATAGAATTTATCAACACACAAAGTGAATTAATCATATCAAATACTACTTACAGGCGATATCAACAAATTATTTTTTATATATAAATAGGATTAAAAATTATGAATCTTACATTATTTTTTACTATTATTTATATATGGAAGAAAGAATTTGATGGTTATGATTCAAATTATTTTTCATTGATTTTCGAAATGTTTAGGCAAATCGTTAGTTGTTTTTTTTACTTTTTATAATTATATGTGCTGATCTCAAAATATGAATGGAAAGTGTTCTAAATCATGGTCAATTACTATTTTTATTTAATATTTAAATGAAGTTTACTGTTTCGTATAAAAATAAAAATAAAGAGGATGCATGCATATGGAAGATTATGAGAATAAAGGAGGGTGCAAAAAAGCACCCCTTAAAATAACGCTGAATTACAATCCATTTTGTGCAGGCTCTTTTAAATGGGATAGGCCCATTATTCATCGTGAGCTAAGCTTAACAAAATTCAGAGGAAGCTCCCTCTACATTGAAGGACCAAAATTTCTTTCGACCAAAAAAATACGGATGATCATTCAACTTTTCCAATTTACTTATACTATGTCAAATAAATAACTCTCTCATTGTTTGTTCAATCGTCTTTAATGTTAGACACTTCTTTTCTTATTGTTTGTTCTTCTTCTTCTTTTTTTTTTTAATTGTAGATTCTTTTTAATTTATTATAGAAATATTTCAACTCCATTAATACATTGTTTGTAATGGGATTAGAGAAATTCTTCTCCATTAAGACATTTGTATTACTATTTAATTAATGCAAATAATTATTAAAAACACTTAACTTTTGTATAATTAATTTCTATCGTAAGTATAACTTAAATGGCAAAAGGATGCTGGTATATTTGATATGCTGAGACACAATTTCAAGCCTTAATTATTTTTTTCAGAAAATTTTGAGAATTTACTTTAAGTTTTCTAATTGTAAAATAAATATATATTAATGTAAATTAATTTCAATTTAAGTTCTACTGTATATTTTTAATGTAATTTAAGTTTAGAAGTTAGCACAAATAAATAACGATGATGGTTCATAACCACATAGATAAAAATATTGAACTAGTTTTTAGTCACCTAATTAGTTTGACAAAAAAACGTTTAGTTTTGTCGTTTTGATTCATTTTCAAACTTATAAATTCAGAAATTTATAATTTCTTTTCTAAAATTCCACATGATTCACCCTTTCAAATTCACAATCTTTCAAATTCATAATCTTTTAAATTCAAAAATGAAACATTTTCAAATTCATTTTTTATACCTTCATCTTCTCTTCACTTTTAGAATTTTCCACATTCTCTCTTCCTTTTTTATTTTTTATTTTAGATTTGATTTCAATTTCTATTTCTTGAGAATTAGATCATCAAAAACCCTTTTGTTCATTTTTTTTTCAATCTAATTTTAACTAAAGTTATTTCAAATATTTTATTCGATTCATTTGGTACTGAACTTGTTTTTATTTTTAGTTTTTTTACCTCTTTATCTATTACCTAAATATTATAATGTATGTATAAAGTGAGAGAAATTTGTTTCATAAAAAGGAATGATTTTTAAGTTTAAGATTTTCTTTTTTGAAATGTTAAGATTAAGAAAATTGTGGATTGAAATTCCTAACATACAACTTTACCCTCTTATAGGAAATATTTGATTGAAAAAAAAATGAATTTGAGAACTTTTCATCATTTGAAAATAATGAGTTTGAGAAATTTTCATTTTTATGAATTTAAAAGATTATGAAATTAAACCTGCAGGTTATGAATTTGAATAATTATGAGTTTGAAAGTCATAAATTTGATTAATTTTATGGTTTTTTAATTGAAAGAAGATTATAAATTTCTGACTTTATAAGTTTAAAAATAAGTGAACTTAAAGTTTATATTTTGATCAAAAACTATCCTAAATGATCAACTTAACTAATGAAAATATAGCTAAAGGAGCAAAATAGAACCAAAAATAATTAGAAATATAAAGTGAAACTAAAAAAATAAGTTAACCATCTAAAAAAAGATAAATTTATTCCTAAAAAAATATACTAGGAAAATGAATTAAATCTAAGACATAACTTTCGATATTTATTTATTTTTATTTTTTGAAGCAAACTAAATTAAATCTAAGTGTAACATGCCTCTTTAGCATTAATAATTTATAGTAATTTCTTTTTGTTTTACATGTTAGTATATAATACTAATAATAATAATAATAATAATATATAGGGGAAAGCGTGAGAGACAGAAGAAGAGAAGGAGAAAAGAAAAAAAAGAGAACAACCAAAAACATTAACAACACAAGAAAAGAGAAATGTGAGTTTCCCTTTTTCTATCTCTCATTCATGCATGTAAGAAATATTGTGTTCCATAGGTTAGGGATTTGGGGTTTAAGAGTTCGAAATGAAGAAAAGAGTTTTTATTTTATTCTTGGTTGGATTTAGGGATTTTGAAATAGATTACCGTAGAATTGAGTAAATTGAAATTTTTGCTACTGTTTTGACGTGTTTATTACTATTTACTCATGATTTCTAGCATTATTGTTGCAAATAATTGTTAGGAAATTAGTGTGATAGAAGGAATATTATTAACTTGAATTTTACATGACATATGTGTGATGTTTTGGTCATAACTTTTTCTATAGATATTCGTTTTGAATGATTTTTAGTTTTCTGAAAACTAGACTCAATTACCTTCAAATTGAGTACAAAATTAGTGATTATTGATTGAGTATTGATGTTGAAAAATGGGTTACAAACTGGACCAGGGTTGTTGTTTCTGTTTTGTTTTCTGTCATTGTGTTGTATTTCAATAAACTGCATGAATTGAGACTAAATAAAAATAAAATAAAATTGTATCTATAAAGTAGACATCATAAGCTGTACAAAGAGTACCCATTCACTCAATTCTGATATTTGTAAGTTTCTGTCAGTTGACTCTGAAGTTAAACTCAGTTTTGAGTTGTTATAACATAAATTTGGGACTGTTTTGGAAAAAATCCACTTTAAACATATTCTCTAGAGTTTTATTTTACATTGTGTGATTTGTATGATATAATTGAATTAATAGCTTATGTTATCATAATAGTTTTCAAGGTGAGTGTATGGTAGTCTTTAATATATGTATTATTAGATGATGTTATATTTGTGTGTGTATGTATGTGGATCGATATATATAATACTTATATATGTGATTAAAGTGAGAAGTATAGGATTCATCCTAGCTAGATGAATTCTCTGTCTATATACGAAGGAAGCAAGAGGTAAACGAGGGTAAGTGGGGCACCACTTATGGACGTAATTATGTCTAATCTTACCAAAATAAAGTTACTAACAAGAGAGGGCATTAGTAAAACTAATGTAGTCTTTATTGACATGCTTGTTAGGTAGAGTTTAAGTCGTTAGATTACTCACGTCTAACGACTTGAATATTAAAAAAAAAAAAGTTAAAACTTTACATTTTAAGATAAACTCAGAAAATAAATATAGTCATAAATTAGGATGTCAATTGATTTAATTTCATTTATTGGGACCCACTGAGATGTAATCTCATCCAACTTTATGGGGGATTATTTTGAACCATGGATGTGTTATGTACTCCATATTTCTATGTTTTTTTAGAACGATTAGTATGTGTATTAATACATTTTGATGACTTTGTATCAAGATTGTACTAATCATCTCTTTTGTCAAATTATGTTAATGCTCAAATTATATTCTAGACAATTAACTTATGGTATTACACTAAGACATAACTTTCGATGTTTATTTATTTTATAATCGGTAGCATAAGACATTATATTATATTAATATATTATTTTTCTGTAAAAAAAATATTAAATATATTATTTGTTCAAATTTTGTTATTTCATTAATACTTATTAGTTCTCTTCCAAAAAATGATACTTATTAGTTTGTTGAACAAAATATAAGGTGTCTTTGGTATTGTTCTTAATTTAAAGTATTTATTTATTTTTTTATAAAACTTAAAATATTCACAATTACTTTTTTTTTAAATTTATAATCTTTAAAAAATTATTTTTATAACAAAAAAAATATTTTACATTAAACATATAACAAAATACACTTAAATATAACTGTTTTCAACATTTATTAGAATTTCCCGCGTTCTCTCTTCCTTTTTTATTTTTTATTTTAGATCTGATTTTAATTTCTATTTCTTGAGAATTGGATCATCAAAAACCCTTTTGCTCATTTTTTTCTCCAATCTAATTTTTACTAAAGTTGTTTCAAATATTTTATTCGATTCATTTGGTACTGAACTTGTATTTTTTTTTTTTTGTTTTT
>JBBPBS010000968.1:17037939-17073763 GCA_037974835.1 Cicer judaicum
TGATATTTATTTATTTTTCTTTTTTGAAGCAAACTAAATTAAATCTAAGACATAACTTTTGATTTTATTTATTTTATATTTGGTAGTATAAGACATTATATTATTTTTCTGTAAAACAAAATATTAAATATATTATTTATTCAAATTTTGTTATTATATTAATACTTATTAGTTCTCTTCCAAAAAATGATACTTATTAGTTTGTTGAACAAAAAATAAGGTGTATTTGGTATTGTTCTTAATTTAAAGTATTTTTTTTTTATAAAACTTAAATTATTCCCAATTACTTATATTTTTTTTAAATCTATAATTTTAAAAAAAATTATTTTTATAACAAACAAAATATTTTAAATTAAACATATAACAAAATACATCTAAATATAACCGTTTTCAACACCTATTACATTGTGCAGAAGTAACGATCCAATTCAAGTCTATGCAAAAACTAGAATAAATAGTAAGTAATTATTAGGTGGGAGAGTTCATCCATGTGCAAAAGGGTAACTCATTCCTTCCTTCCTTCCTTCCATCCATCCATCAATCCATCCTCCGATTAAAGTGTCCTTCTAACTCAACCTCCATTCTATGTCATTCCCGGCTGTCAAAACCAACGACAAAGATATCAATTGGTACCAACCTCTATCGTAAGAAACTAAAATTTGTATAATATAGTGGGAGATATGTATAGCGATAAATATTAATTAAAATATTATAATTAAATATTTTTATAAGTTATATAGTTTTTTTTTAGAGTTTTGCACAATTTATATATAGTAAACAAATTAAAAAAGTTAGAATTATAAGTCACACAATTCTCACAAGTTTTACAATTTTTTCAAATCACACAATTTATACAATACAATCAAATTAAATATATCCATTTTAGGATTTTTATCTTTTGTCAAAATCTTTCTTCTTAGAAAAATATATCAATTTTCTTATGTTTAAACACTGTATCATTCCTAAAAAAAATACATATTAATTAAAAATATTAACAATTAAAAAATAGTATCACATTATATCATATATCAATGGTTAACATGTAAAAGTTTACTAATAAATAATAGTTGATTTGCTAATTAGGGTGTTAAAATATGTCTGTTCAACATTAGTTAATTTATCTTTTGATGTCAGATAGTTTATATATATATATAAAGCTTATTAATTTTATTATGTGAACATGAGAAAGTGGTTGCGAGATGTTTTGACCAAAAATAAGTATTGCTTTTATTATTAATAAGAAATATAGAATAGTTTATTACTATAAATACTGTTGTTTTCATTATTTTATTTTTATGAAAATCAAATATTATTTCGTTGATGGGAGGATAATAAAATGAGAGATTAAAAGTAGTTACTTAATTCTTTTAGTAATAAAATAAATATTGAAAATAAAAAATAACCCTATTTTAACCTTGGAAAGAAAATAGGTTAAACAATAGATCTCGATTTTTTTTATTTTCTTATTTTTCGAATGTACAACTTAATTAAAAATTAAAAATTAAAAATTAAAAATTATAATGTAAATAATTATTATATATGTGTTTATACATAAGATATTTATGAAATATAAATTTATCGTAGACAGTAAACTCATGCGATCACGCATTTATTGTAACGTAAGATCAAAATAGGACAATTTAAATTTTAAATTCGGTATTTTTATTTCTTACAAAATTAAAATCTTTGTTAAATCTAAACGTTCCTTTTTAATCTAACAACTATAGAAGAATACTATTTGACTTACATGAATTTGATTAATGTAAGAAATCCACATCCATATTTCTTGTCATCAAACAAACAGTTGCTAACTCAACCTAAACTTAGTCTATAAATAAAGATATTCTCGTACTGCTATTGTTAAATCTTGAAGTGCTATCTCAATAGAGAGAATTGTTGAAGAAGCACACAAGAGAACATAAAGGAAAAAGATGGGGTCTAAAGCTCCCATTCATATACTCCTTGTATCCTATCCAGCACAAGGACACATAAACCCTCTACTTAGACTAGCAAAATGTCTTGCAGCAAAGGGCTCCTCTGTCATTTTCACCACAACAGAGAAAGCTGGAAAAGACATGCAAACTGCTAGCAACATCACTGACAAAACCGTCACTCCAATTGGCGACGGTTCACTCACATTTAATTTCTTTGACGACGGTTTCAAAGAGGATGATCCCATTAGAACAAATCTCCACGACTACACCCCACAACTTGAACATGTTGGAAAAAAACATGTTTCCAAAATAATAAAAAATTATGTTGATTTAAAAACACCAATTTCTTGCATCATAAACAACATTTTTATTCCTTGGGTTTGTGATGTAGCAACTGAACACAAAATTCCTTTTGCTATTCTTTGGAATGAATCAAGTGCTGTTTTCACTGCTTACTATAACTATTTCCATAAACTGGTACGTTTCCCTTCAAAAACAGAACCTTATATTGATGTTCAATCGTGTTCTTTACTCCTTAAACACAATGAAATTCCAGATCTTTTGCATCCTTTTAGTAACTATCCATTTCTTGGGACACTAATTTTGGAACAAATCAAGAATTTGTCTAAAGCTTTGTGTGTATTAGTGGATACATATGAAGAACTTGAGCACGATTTCCTCGATTATATTTCGAATAAATCGGTCGTCATAAGACCAATTGGTCCATTGTTCAACAATCCAAAAATAAAATGTGCAAGTAATATTTGTGGTGATTTTGTTAAAAGTGATGATTGTAATATTATAGAGTGGCTAAATTCAAAGCCAGTAACTTCTGTTGTTTATATCTCTTTTGGGACCATTGTGTCTCTTCCTCAAGAACAAGTGAATGAAATTGCATATGGGTTATTGAATTCACAAGTTTCATTTTTGTGGGTGCTTAAAGTAAAAACACCTCCTACTGAAATAGTTTTGCCTGATGGGTTTTTGGAGGAAACAAATGGGAGAGGAAAAGTGGTGAAGTGGGGTCCACAAGTTGAAGTTTTGGCTCATCCTTCAGTGGCATGTTTCATAACACATTGTGGTTGGAATTCTTCATTGGAAGCACTTACTTTAGGAGTTCCAATGTTGACTTTTCCAGCATGGGGTGATCAAGTTACAAATGCAAAGTTTTTGGTTGATGTTTTTGGGGTTGGAATAAGGTTGGGTTATAGTAGAGCTGAAAACAAATTGGTGAGTAGAGATGAGGTTAAAAAGTGCTTATTGGAAGTGATGGCAGGGGAAAAAGCACAGGAGTTGAAGAAAAATGCAATCAAGTGGAAGAAGGCGGCGGAGGCTGCGGTTGCAGCAGGCGGATCCTCTGATTGCCATCTTAATGCATTCATTGAAGACATTAAGAAACGTGACACTTAAACGTTTAATGTATAATGTATGTTGGAATTTAAGGTGAACTACGGTAATTTTTCTTTTAAAACTTTAAGTAAATTACGATAGCACTGAATATCTTGGTTACGTGCTTTGTCTTTATTGTAGGAAATAAAAGCATGCAAATCCATTCATATAGGAGTGTCCAGGGGCGTAGGTCAGTCCGTCAACTCGATTACTTAACTCAATTCAATTCGATTTTTATTTATATTCAATCATTTTTGAATCCAACCCAACTCAATCCGTTGAAATCCGTATATATTTGATTTGAGTGATGAGTTCAACAATTTGAACCCGTCGACTCGACCCGATAACTAATTATAAATTTTTTTTAAAATTTTGTTTGGCAGTCCAATAGGATTTCAATATTTTTGATTTTCAACTATCGTCATCCACCTTCTTCTGATTTATATATGTGTCTACTTTCTTTTGTTATTGTTTTGTTTCATGGATATTTACTTTTTTATTATTTCTTTTTATTTATCTCCTCACTTTTATTATTGATTTTTTTTTTTGCAGATTCTCAATTGTTCTCTTCTATAATTTGAAGAACTTGTTAAGTGTTTGGACTTAAAGTTGACATTGCTTAGAGTTGATGGATTTTTATATTTTATTGATTTATTGTTGTTGAGTTTATTTATGTATTTGAAGATTGTTGATTTATTGTTGTTGTATTTATTTTTAAATAATTGAATGATGTGATTTAAATTTTATAGTTTTTGAGACATAAGTATTAAATATAATTTCATTCATTAAATTTTTATGTAAAATAAAAAATAGATTATTATTTATGTATAACTCGTCAATACAACTCAACCCAACTTGTTCTTGATCGGGTCGAGCAAGTTCGAATTAAATAGAAAAAAATACAGATTTAAAACTTAATCCAATCTAAAGATATTTGATCGGGTCGAGTATCGAATTTTGTAAAAAACCAGCTCAATCCAACCCAACTCAATCCCACATACACTCTACATCCATCCATCGACGGTGAATACCGGATAGTAAATTTGGGAATGCAAACACCAAAAAATAAAAAGTACTTTTTTCCAACTTAATTATAACTAACAGACAAAATATATTTTGACTTTTGTTAGATTTAAATTCAAAGGAGTACTTACTAGGTGTAGAAGTTCATATAGTACATCTTATATTTCGGTAATTATTTAGTGTATGCCTTTGGTAGAATCATAATAATTTATTTTGAATTTATTTTAGATAATAAATTTATTTTATTATGTGAGCAATTTATTTTAGAAAATAAAATGAGGAATATTAATTATTGATGATTCAATGAATGGTTGATACATATACTTTTTTTACTTATATTTTGTAAAGATAGAGTAATTCAGTATGTCCTTGGAATAAATTTTAACATTTTGATAGTATGTTTTTTTTTTACTTCGATTGGATATATAATTTATTTCCATTTTAATCAACCCGTCTAGTATTGAAAAATTAACAAAAATAAGACGATTTAATATTAACTGAAATATTGTCTCTTGTTCGTAGTTTGATTGATGAGCTAAGAAACATTAAATGAATATTAAAGAGGAGTTTGAGTTCAACCAGAAGAAAAGTAATCTAACTACTAATTTCTAATGTTTACCTGAGAAGAAAAAAAAAAAAAACCTAAGTGAAGCATATAATGAACTCCAAAATGAAACCTTTTATAACATGTTTGCAGTTCAATCAAAGTTTCAAGTTTCATTTTTTTTGTTATGAACAAATATGATTCAAATTTTTGAGTTGAAGGTGAAATTTATATATTTCAAAATAAAAACAATGAAAGTCAAGTCTTGACCCTTGTTACTAAATGTTAGAACAATTCTAGGATAAGAGGAATTGGAATAGTAGAAGAAATGGAATGAAAGGATTCAACACATTTCATATGAAGGATTGCTTGTCATCTCTTATTTGAATCAATACCTTGCTAACTCCTTCAGTTGTCACTGTATTATTGTTTGTGAATTTTATCTTCATTTTTACCTTATCATCAATCCTTACAAACCATTCTTTATAGTTGATCATGTGATCTGAGTAATCTGTGTCAAGGTACCACAATTAGGGACAATCATCCTATGTGCTTGTAGCAACCATTAGAAACACTTCATTAGAATCAGAATCATCTGCCAGGGACAACTGAGCTTCATTATCATTTCTTTGTACTTTCGTGGATTTGCATTCATCTGCAAAATGCCCCCATTTTTTACAATTGTAACATTGAATCTCCTTCTTGTTGAACTTCTTTTTGCCAGTTGCTTTCATGTTGTTATAGTCATTGTTTTGCTAATTTCTTGAACTTACAGTCCCTTCATCAGACTCATGCTTCTTGTACCACTTGAATTTTACATTTCGTTTCTTGTGTGTCCTATTATCTTGACTGGTCTTCTTGCTAACTTGAGCCTACAGTGCATGCATTTGTGTTGTTGAAGTTGTTGCATACCTTTCTCTTACTCTAAGCTCATATGCTTTAAGGGAGCTTTGCAAATCTTTCACCTTCATCTTATCAAGATCTTTTGATTCTTCAATAGCTACTACAATATGATCATACCTTTGTGTTGATAATATAAGAATCACTTCAATAATCACCACTTCAGCTATTGATTCACCATTAGTTTCCATATGATTAACAATTGTCTGCACACGATTGAAGTAATTAACCACAATTTCATTTTCTTAGCATTTGGAGTTTCACTTTCTTGGCCTTTTCCCTACATGTATAGTACTTGACCAAGATATCCCATGCCTCCTTTGATATGCTTTTGAAATACTTTCAAAGTTATTCAAATCCGTACTTTGTTGGATATAGAACAATGCTTTGCAGTCACTTTTCTTGCAATCTTTGAAAGATGTTTGATGCCTTTCTGTAGGATTGGAACCCAACTATTCATAGTCTTCTTGGAAAATCTCAAACACTTTTTCAGCTCTTAATAATGATCTCATAGATGCAGATCACCTATTCCAATTCTTCCCATCAAGGACTGGCAGATTCGATGGAAAACCTCCTCCATTCGTGACTTTTTTTTTTTCGTTAATTCACATTGTGTTTCCCAATTTTAATTCTCCTCACTTTTCTCTCGTGTTTCCCCTAAATTAGAACCCAATATCTTGATGCCAATTGTTAGAAAAATTCTAAGATGGAAGGAATTGAAATGGTAGAAGAAATAAAATGAAAGGATTCAATCTTACTACATTACTTGTGCATCAAGTAATTTGTCCTACTTGTTATTTATATCATACCATTGTGAACAATACATTGCAAAGCTGAAATTTAACTTCCTTAAATTTCTTTTAAACGCTCCTAACTAACTTCTAATATCATTTCAAATTACATCTTTAACACTAAAGAGTCTATAAATCAAGAAAAAATAACGTATAGAATTCAAATAAAGTAGACATTAACATCATGATAAAAAAACAGTATAAAATAAAAATAAAAATAATTAAATTTAATAACTATAGATTAAGATTAAAGAGAAGATTAAAACAACAGAATATTAGATTTGTATTGTTAAAGATTATTTCAAATAAAAAGTTCTTCTTGATCCCACCTGAACGTGAGAGAAATAAATACAAAAAGGGAGTTAAATTGTAGTTTATAAATTTTGTCTGTAAAACCTTAATAAAAAATCAATTTTAAAATATTATGGGATGACCACTTAATTTGATTTTATATAAAAGAATATTTTGAAAGACTTTCACAAAAACGGTGTTATTGAAATATATGTTAATGCTAAAACTATATACAAAAACAATAAATAGAGGGTAGAGAGCAGAACAAATGAACACGACTATTTATACTAAGTTTATCAGCCTGGTATGTACCTCTAGTTTCTTATCTTCCAAAACAGTATTCAAACATTGAATACAGTCCTTGTGAGTATTTTTTGGTTCTCTTTGAATCTATACCTCACAACTTCACACAATCTTCCGTCTCTTAACTTACCAATAGAGTATGTATACTATAGACTGTAATAGACCAAATTACCCTTACATAAAATACATAATATAGTATTGCTAATTTTTAAATGAATTGTAGGAATCTCTAGCGAGAACCTTTAAAACAAAATGAAGTGAAAATTCTTCCATGATCCCGAAGAACCGAATGTCCTATTCAAAACAATTAATTTATTCCATTCCACGTGATAGCTGTCCTCAGATCCGAGAGGATATTTATTTTGTAGAATAAACAATAAAGAACGCAACATTTTGTTACACATGCTAGCAGTGCTGATAATTACATATACTATTATATGGTTAGATCTATAAATTTAAAAGTATATTCTCGTCATCTCCTCTGCCTCCACTATAATATAAAAGTGCTATATCTCTCTCTATTATATATAAAAGAAAAAAAGTGTGGTCTCTCTATGAAGAAGAAAAAAGGCACCAAAGAAAAAGAAATGGGATCTGAAGCTCCAACGAAGAATCCTACTTGTATTTTATCCAAACATTTCTATAACTTACTATGTAGTTGGGCAAAGTTTAAATTTGAGCGATAATGACCTTTTGATTAAATGGTTCACTTTTAAAACTTGTATTACACTTATATATATCATATTAAAATCGAGTTTCGTATAATCTTATGAGAGTGCAAAATTTGTGCATGTATGAGGCGCATTCAATTTAGCAATCACTCATAATTTATTCTTTTTGCTCTTTGAAGCTCTGCATCTAAATAAACAATTTGGACTTGAACAATTAATAATGTACATTTCTAAATCTGATTTTTGTACCACAAAATTCAATGATTGTTTTAAATGGTAACGTTTGATTGAATATATGTGTTCATCCTTGTTCTGAAAACTTTATTTCAACTACAAGAGTTCAATCTACGAGACTTCGTTAATGAACATGCAATCAAATTCACTTGGTTGTTTTGCAGTGTCTAAATTGATATTCTTCATGTGAAATGGTGGATCGAATACATGTAGGATAGGTGCTTCCATATCTTCGTCAACATCATCATCGTCAGAATCACCAGATGATTTATTTTTTAGGCTTAAGTCTGACCTACGGTCTATCATAGACTTTTTTTCTGGCTGAGCTGTAAGTCTCTTTAAAAGTCTTATTCACATTAAAACATTTAAATGTTCTACTAATACCATATGATACTCTCCACATACCAATATCAATGTATATATCTATATATAGTAAACAAAAAATAATTTTTCTATCAAAATAATTTTAAAAAATATTAGAAATAAATATCCTTTAAACCCTAAAAAAATAATTTTTGATTTTAAAAAATAATTTTTTTCTTCTGAAACAAACGCACCCATTATCACCTCTAAAACAAGTATGAAACGGCTACTGATTGATTGACTAATTGAATGACTACCGAATATGGAACAGTTACTGAATATGAAATTATTACTGAGTGATTGTCTAATTGATATAATTTAAAATAGGAAATAATATTATTAATATAATAATTAAAAACGATATTAATAAATAATAAAATGTATATAGGTCGACATGTCAATCTTAATAGACTTTTTTATAAGTCTGAACGCGATCTATTTAGATAAATAGATTTTAAAAACAGCGCATAACCTTATTATTAAATAGATAATGTCAGATCATAAATAGGTCAGACCATAAATCACTGACGAACGATTTAGTCTATTTTCATTTCTAATTAAAATATATTTCATACTTTAGAAAACAAAATTAAATATTATTATTATTGATATAATTTTATTTTACTATTTTTATTTATTAATAATATTTTTTTAATATTATAATTATTTTATTTTATTAATTAAACAATTTTTGTAAATATAGAAATGAAAAGAAAAAATATTATATATCTAGTACATGTATTCTAATAATACGATTTTATATTAAAATTAAAAAAAATAAAATAAAATCTTCAGTATATCACAAACTGAAAATGCGATAATATATTATACTCAAAAATAAAATAATTTATAATATTACTTTTTTTAAAGTGTGAATTTAATATATTTATCCTATTCAAACCAATTAATTTATTCAAAACTTCTTATATATTTGAATCAAAATATAAATAAATATATTTACTTTTGCATAACATGTGCACACAAAAAAAAGAATACTCAATTTTGCAAATAATTACTCAAACTCATATGCAACTTCAATTATAAAGTTTGATGTGCCCGATAAATAAAAGTTCTCATTCTCGGATTTTGGTTTCTCCGGAAGATTCGTTATATATCTATGACTAAGATTGCAAAATTATCTGATTTATTTGCTAACCTTAATTCAACTTTATATTGTATTAGTTATCTGATTTATTTGCTAACCTTCATTCCACGTCATAGCTGTCGTCAGATCCGAGTAGACATTTTTTTGTAGAAAAAACAAATAAAGAATGCAACATTTTGTTCACATGATGAGTACATTTAATACTATATGGTTAGATCCATAAGTTTTAAAGTATATTCTCGTCATCTCCTCTGCCTCCACTATAATATAAAAGTGCTATATATATATCTCTCTCTATTATATATATAAAGAAAAAAAGTGTGGTCTGTCTGTGAAGAAGAATAAAGGGACCAAAGAAAAAGAAAATGGGATCTGAAGCTCCAATGAAGATCCTCCTTGTATCTTATCCAGCACAAGGACACATAAACCCTCTACTTAGACTAGCAAAGTCTCTTGCTGCAAAGGGTTCCACTGTCATCTTCACCACAACAGAGCAAGCTGGCAAAAGCATGCTAACTGCTAACAACATCACTGATAAAACAGTGACTCCAATTGGTGATGGTTCACTTACCTTCGAGTTATTTCATGATGGTTTATCAGATGATGATCCTATTAAAATAAATCTTGGTGCCTACTCAGAACAGCTTGAGCTTGTTGGAAAACCGTTTGTTTCTCAAGTGATAAAAAATCATGCTGAGTCAAACAAACCAATTTCATGTTTAATTAATAACCCATTTTTGCCATGGGTTTGTGATGTAGCTGCTGAACATGATATTCCTTCTGCTTTATTATGGATTCAATCATGTGCTGTTTTAGCTGCTTACTATAACTATAGCAACAAACTGGTACGTTTCCCGTCAGAAACAGAACCTTATATTGATGTTCAATTGTCTTCTGTAGTTCTTAAATATAATGAAATACCAGATTTTCTGCATCCTTTTAGTATATATCCATTTCTCAGAGCACTCATACTGGAACAGATCAAGAACTTGTCTAAAGTGCTTTATATATTGGTTGATTCATTTGAAGAACTAGAGCATGAATTCATCGACTATCTTTCAAAAAAATCGATTTTTATAAAACCCGTTGGTCCTTTGTTCAATAACCCAAAAGCAAAAGATGCAAGCAATATTCCTGGTGATTTTGTTAAGAGCAATGATTGTGATACTATAGAGTGGCTAAACTCAAAGTCACCAGATTCTGTGGTTTATATATCTTTTGGGACTATTGTGTACCTTCCTCAAGAACAAGTGGATGAAATTGCATATGGGTTATTGAATTCAAAAGTTTCATTTTTGTGGGTATTAAAACAACCTCTTAAGGAATTGGGACTCAAGCCACATGTTTTGCCAGATGGTTTTTTGGAGGAAACAAAAGGGAGAGGAAAAGTGGTGAATTGGAGTCAACAAGTGGAAGTACTTGCCCATCCTTCAGTGGCATGTTTCGTAACACATTGTGGTTGGAATTCTTCATTGGAAGCACTTACTTTAGGAGTTCCAATGTTGACTTTTCCAGCATGGGGTGATCAAGTTACAAATGCAAAGTTCTTGATTGATGTTTTTGGAGTAGGGATTCGATTGGGTTATGGTATGGCTGCAAATAAATTGGTAACAAGAGATGAGGTTAAGAAGTGTTTATTGGAAGCAACCTCAGGGGAAAAAGCAGAGGAGTTGAAGCAAAATGCGATCAAGTGGAAGAAGGCGGCGGAAGAGGCAGTGGCTGTCGGGGGATCCTCTGACCGAAATCTTGATGCATTTCTGAATGATATTAAGAAGCGTGGCGCCTTCAACATTCAGAAATTTAAAGTACCCATATGATTTATTTCCTGGTTCTTGTTGCAGGAAATAGACAACAATAATTACTATAATGCTGGCAAAACACATCTATTGAATTTATGTGCAAAATCCAAAACGAAACCTAAGGATACCAAGTCTTATCTGACTACAAAATCAAATGCCTTCTTTATTTAGGTACTGAAAGAGACATTTTTTTCAATAATATTAAAATTTGATTATATATTTAAAAAAATATCTCTTTTGTTTCTACCTAAATAATGTGCGGTTGATCTTGTGATTCTTCTTCCAAATAAACAGAGCCTAGTATCTCTTCTTTTAGAACCATAATAATAATAATAGTTAATGTAATTTTCTTTTTCTTTTCCTGAAAACTGAATATGTAACTGTTTAATCATGTATTATCATGGAAATAATAATGATACACTCCTTGTAGTGACTAATGAATCATTTGATGGTTTGTTGGCATACACGTGCACTGTTCAAAACCAAAATTCTATGGTTTTCACTACAAGTAAAAAAGTATTTATATTTAAGAATATTAAATATAACAAAGTTAACTATTTTTATTTAATGATGTAATTTTGAATGATTTTTATTTTATTTTATGGAGCATGAATACCATGATTGATATTTTAGAGAATGCATTTATTTTTTATGTAATAAAAGATTAATTATACTTAATTAAATTTTATACAATACATAGAAAATTAATTATTTTTTATATAATTTAGTATCCATATCTAGTGGTGATTTCTTGTTACCGAATTATTGAAAGAATATTTATCATAATGCCACACTTCGAGGGTCAGAGCGGCCCACTCACCCATCGTAAGTTTATCAAACAATTC
The DNA here is from genome assembly GCA_037974835.1 of Cicer judaicum. Taxonomy (NCBI): domain Eukaryota; kingdom Viridiplantae; phylum Streptophyta; class Magnoliopsida; order Fabales; family Fabaceae; genus Cicer; species Cicer judaicum. The sequence continues at coordinate 17,050,132 of JBBPBS010000968.1, forward strand.
GCTATTGTCCCTACATTCTGTAAGAGGGAAATCCGTAGGATTACAAACTAAAACCATAGGCTCGATATTTAGGTCTCCCCTTAGCATTTAATTCAGAATTTTCAGAGATCTCTTTTTTTTAAAATGTTTTCAGCCACACCCATCCCTTAGCATTTAATTCGGAATTTTCATATAGATTTCATTTTTTCTAAATGTTTACGGGGAGATTTAATCAATAAAGCAAAAATACACGGAACGTTTTTTAACTTTAGCTCAATGTAAAGTTTTTTGTGTATTGTTTATTTTTGTTTTATTCTTAATAATGATTAATTCAATTGAAAATTAATCATTAAAAATATATTAAATTTTATAATAATATATCTTTTATGTTAATCTTTTAAATAATATTAATTGAATTTTATAGATTATTTATATTTTTTATACAACTATTTTAAATATATATGTAAACTTAAAAATTTAATAATAAATATTTATTTATATAATTAATATTATTAGCTTCTTTTACTTATAAAATAATTAAAGTCATATTTTAATTACTTTTTAACATTTTACGATTGCAAATTCGATAAAATTGTGAATTTTAAAAGACCAAACAAATTTAATATAATTTAAAATTAAATATACAAATTAAATATAATTTAAAAGACTAAATAAAAAATAATAATTTAAAGGACTAAATTAAATTTAAAAGACTAAAGATGTATTTTTTAATCAATTGAAATTTCAAAGTATTTTCTGCTTCTTCTGCTTTTAAACCTCTGCAGCCTTAGTATTTCAGAACCGATGCTGATTCATTTAATCAGGTATTCATGTTTGATCTTGGAATGACCCTGAACAACGGGTTAGGGTGTTGTTGTGGAAAATTGGTAATGTCTCATTATTGACTAATAATGCTACTAGATTGAGAAGAGGAATGACTCAAACCAGTTCATGTGTTTAGAGAGAATCCAGCTAACAAGAAAATCTTGATCAAATTCTTTAATTAGATTTTTTTCATTAACCAGGATTTAAAAAGTTGGTTGCTGTTAAATTGGTTTCAGCAGATTGTGTTAAGCAAGCCTTGGATTTGTGGTTTGATCCTTGATAACCTATGGTGGAAGAGTAATGAAGGAACTTTATGAATCTGTGTTGAAAATAAGAACATGATTTTGTATCAGAAAATTAAGAGCATGGTATATCAGTTACTGAAGGAATTTTAAGTCTATAAATGCTTCACTGCATATACAGTTGATCATGGTACAAGTGTTGTCAGATGGATGCATCCAGCCCCTGTTACGGTTGCATTAAATTGTGATGGTTAGGTACGAGGATCAAGGTTGGTAGCTTTTGTGGTGGATATCAAGAGATCACACTGGTTATTTTATAGTTGGTTTTACTCACAAATTTTGACAACCTTGCACAAAATCATGTAGAGGCTTAAAGTCAATTTTAAGACAAGATGTTTTTAAAATTTATACCAATATTATAGTAAAATTATTACTACATTTTTATTTAAAATTTATTTCCTTTGCAAAATCATTTCTTAAACTATTGCAATATATTTCATTTAAATGTTTTCAACCGTTGACACAATCAATCTATCAAATCTTTATAGATAAGGATTGTATTAATTTTACTTTTTATATTAGTAAAATATATATCGTAGACTCGTGGCAGACAAGTTGGTTGTCTTGCTTGATAGTCTTGTCTTTGGGCCATCCTCAATTATGTTCATCCTCGGTAGTGAGGTAATATATCACGGTCTGAATTCAGCCTGGAGCAGGGGTTATAGGTGCATAGCAGGGGTTGTGACAATAATCATCCTCGTCAAACCATTGTTAAATCAATTCAGAGAATTGATCAAGGTTCATAATACTATCACTCATTCATTTTATCTATCTTTTAGTTGTTTGTTTGGAGCTTAGCCCTTATTTTAAACAACAAAAAACTTGCTCTCGTAACTTTTTTTCTCAGCCGATGTACGTAGACCAGCATCATTTACTAGATGATTAAGCTTTTTGCTTTATATCAATATTATATTTTTATTTATAAGTAATACGTAATTAAGTATTAAAAAACAAAGTTAAGATAAAATAAAAGAGCATGCTTAACTTAATAACTAACGCTATTTGTTACTACCAGCATAGTAGTGGTTCAGAGAAGAGTATAGAAAGGTGCCTTCAAATCCGTGGAGCACTCCATCCTTTCTACATCTTCGTTGAGTTGTTTTAACTTATTTCCTCTTTTCATTGAAATGTTTGAGACCATTTTTTTCAAACAATGGTTTTAACTTCAACCAATCAATGGAAAACCAAGAATGTAAATAACAAAATGTTTCTATACAGATTTTATGCCAATCCTGTGAGAACTGCTATCACAATATTTACAGATAGAAGATCAAAGTGGACAGTCTCCGTTGTATGTTTACTGTTTTAACAGCACCTGTGTAATATAATACATGGACTTATGAATCGTTATATTACATGATGTAATTGAAGGAAGGAAGCTTTAAATACTACTAAATTTCCCCAGTGACTTGAAAAAACTGATCATAGGGTCATAAAGATCTTGTTTTGCTTGCAAGCTTAAAATGAAGTCAACATGACCATAGTTTTCGAGATAAACCACCTCCGGTGTGGATCGCAGTTCCTTGAGCGTGTGCTGGAAATCAGTTATATCTGCTAAAGCATCATTTCCCCCATAAGCCATCCACAAAGGCAATGATTTGGGTATGCGGCTAAGGTCGAACTTTGGTGGTTTGAACGTGCCATACTCTTTCAGATTTTTAAGCTTTCCATAATCGTACTTGGAGAAGGTACCTTTGCGGATCACTGGGGAACATATGAATTAGAGACAGAACCATTATAAGAGTGAATAACACAGTAAAAGTAGATAACCAAACTTTAAATGTCCTTATAAGATAATTGATGAATAACAGAATTTCATTCCACCCATTTGCTGGTTCACCCCCAACAGGGAATTGATTGCAGTTGCTAAATAGTAACTTATGTTTGTAAAGATAAGGTCCTTGGCAAGATAAAGCATGCCATACACAACATAAGCACATATTCATGCTGATAATTGAATATATTTACCAAGAGAGAAATTAACCAATACATTCTCGTCTCCTAAAGATATATTTGTAATAAGCAATTAAGCATTACTGAGAACCATCAAAATAGTGACAATAATATAGAATTAACAAGCTAGCACTGAGGTTTACACGTAGTAGACCATATGTAAAATTCATTCCTCTGGCTATGTATATACAGCAAAACACTGTCTTTAGAGTTCAGATTTATTTAAAAATATTTATTCTCCCATCCCTACAAAGGCCAATTTTGCTACTTCACATCACACATGTTGTGAACATTATCAGACATGACCAAATGAAAACCTTAGATGGTAACAGTGATCAATATCATTCATAAGAGCAACAACATCAAATTACTATTGCTAGCTGAAAGTCACAGCAAAATTGTCACTTAAGGCAACCAGATCAAGATAATGGATTATGGAACATACTCTGGAAAAGGTGGTGCAAGTTTTTGGAGGATGACGGGTGAGGTTCTTGTTCAAGATAAAAAGGCACACGTGACTCATTGAAGCAACAATTCTTCCCTGTAATTTAATTTAATGTCATGAGTAGTAGCAGTAACCAAAAAAGAAAGTAAAGCTTAACACTACATTATTGAAAGTTGAAATATGTGAAATGCACCATGCCAAGCATTCAACGTAACCAGATCTGAACAGTTTGATTACTACTATACGTTTCAGGTAAAGCCAGTGGAAAAATTGCAATGCCGTATGGGAAGGGGAAGGACAAAAGTCATTACGTGGAGTGCATTATTTGGATTGGACAGTCAAGCGCTACCAAAACACAACATTGAAATTCTACAGAGCCTAGCATGTGAGTTTGGTCAAATCCTTCTAAACACAGACATACAGATAGAACCAATTGACAGGCACGAACCTGTAATGGATGCCAGCATGTCACTGCAACTTAGACGAGTATCACATAAGGAAACCAAGAGACTGGCTCCCCAATCGCTGAAAATGAGTTAAGAAAAATACATACAGTGAACATTTGCTAAACTAGATTTCTACAGCAAATTCTTGAAATAAGTTGATAAGCGAACAAAAGCAGAAGAAAAGGAGAAAAACAGGACAGAAGGAAAATTGAAACCTTTTGAAGTTCAGTTGATGAACACCCATGGTAAGAATCATCTGCATAAAACATGTAATCATTTTCATATAAATATCCACTTTAACCACAAAAATTAATAGAAAGCAACAAGAAATACCTCATCAATTTGCATCTTGACCATTCTAAGTACCAAAGGTGCACTAACATGATCCAAGTATGATATTGGAGATAGAAGAGCAGCAGCTTCAACCTTATCTACTATCTCTGGTTGAGTGAAGGCAGCAAAAGATATAATTGTCCCCTAAGATGAATGAGAAATTTATTAAATGTATGTCACGGAAAATACCAATAGAAGGTCAAAAGGATGATTTATCATAAATACCTGCGAATGCCCAACTACAAATAGCTTTGAGTTTGTCACTAAACTAATGTAATTGATCATTTCTCCAAGATCATACAGTGCTAATTCCTGCCAGCTCCAATCCCAAAAATGCTACAAAAGGACCAAAGCTCAATTATTCATACTCGTCTCACTTTACTCACATCACAAACATTGTGTTACGCAAAACAATCACTTAGTCCAACTCTTCCACTAATGATAGTTACGCATTGATAAAATGAAAATGTTTCAAACTTGACAATCTACAACGAAAAATGACATAATGAACCAACTTCTCAAGATCAGTGGATAGTAACAGTCTCTCAAACAAAGCATTGCTTCTTTGTCCATCGTGTTCTCCATTTTTTAGATCATAACAATACTTCCTAATAAGACGAGAACATCATCAATACTTCCTAATCAAAGGCCTGCTTGAAAATCAAACTGATGCCAAATAATTGAATCGAGCTAATTAATATAAGTGAAAATCTGTTGAAAACATGAAGAGGTAAGCTTATCAAAATTCTAAACTTAGCTTTCTTTATTTCTCTTGATACATTCCGAACTTGTACTATAAATATTTTTTAACTTAACAAAATGAAAGTTTAGTTGTTGATTCTATTTCATAACTAAAATTTTCAGTAACAAAGTTTCAACGTCCAATATGCAATTGTATGAAACCCCCTTAGCAATCTATGGAAAAAGAATGCCTAAAAAAAATCTATAGAAAAAGAAGAGATTCTTTCCATTTAATTCAATATTTCTCTCTTGTTTTACAATTTAAAGAATATATCAATTTTATTCTTTACAAATATAAGAACATTAAACTATGACGTACAGCTGACACGGATTTGGATATGGTGCATTTACTGTGTCATAATTTTTAATATCAATCATCTCGTCTCAAATTAACTGTTGAAATTGTTTAAAGCTGATTTTGCTATTGTGTAATCTTAACCGTTTGATCTCATATGAGTGACCGAGGTCGATTATTGTGCACGCATGATTTTTCACAGCCGGTAATCCGAAAAGTTCTATCACATGAAGGATAAATCAAACTACTGACCTTATTCTTCTCGGAATAAGATATGTGCCCATGACTCCAACGTGTTCCACGCACATTTCCTACCCAAACATCAAAACCACGATCCGCAAGGATGAAGCCCAATGATTGTTCTGGTTGATTAAGAAACCATGCATCACCTGCCTAATTGTATCAAATTACATACAAAAAGCCAAAAATCAGTATTGAGATTCAATCAATTAGTTTACAATTTAAAAATGAATTTCAAAATTCACACTAGAAGTAAAAAAAGAGTTAAATAAAAACCCTCCTTCCCCTAAAACACGCAAATGGCATTGACATTAATTACATTGAAATTATATAAAGTAAATGGAAAGAAAATAAAGATGTGACCATGAATAAGCCATGCAGAAGCAGGACCGGAGATCCGCGTTCTCCAGCATATTCAATACGTGCAGAAGAAGAAACTCGCTGAAGACCTAACAAGAAACCATCCTTTGTTTGAATCTGAAAGTATTTAATTAGATAAATAAAAACCGCCAGTTAGCATCAGAAAGCAACGGTATAAATTAAAATGCAAAAATAACAAATAATATTTTTCAATTAACACAGGATGAAGGCATTGAATTGAATAGAGAGAGTAAGAGTGACTACCACGTATTCGGAGCAAGGGTAACCGGCAGGGAGAATGAGTTCATCACAGAGAGTTGGTTGTTGTTTGGGTTGGGAGCCGCCGCCGTCGAAGGCGTCAGCGATGTTTGGGAATAATGATAGAACGGAGACGGTTATGGCAAGTGTGGTCCTCCACCAGACCCTTTCCATCCCCAAATTCTCAAACTCTCCACCAATCTTGTTGCCTTGATTGGTCTTCGGATACTGATATACTCCAAACACTCATCAATCATCATAGTCGTCGTTGTCGTCATATACTCACGAGTTCGACAGATTATCCATCACTTCCACGCGCCTCTTTTAGCGCGTATTTTGTAAAACTACCAAATATAAGCTAATAAATATGTGACATGAATTACACGAATATGAAAAAATTGTATTTGCAATAAATTTTAATTTAATTTGTTGATAAATTTAAATTAATATTTATATTTTTATAATTTTTATTAATAATTTATTTAAAAAATATATATTTTCACTAGATTTTTTATTTTTTAAATTATATAAAATAAAAATACTTTTACAATAAAATGATACATTTCTTAAAACTAATAATTTTTATTTTCTTTAAGTTTATATCTAAATATTTGTGTTACTTTAATTTATATTATATTTTATTATATTTAATGTTTATATCATATCTTATAAAGATTAACGAATAAACTATTTTAAATATTTTTAACAAAAAATGTATAAAATAATAAAATTTATAATTAATTTATGATATTAGGTTGAGTCAGCAAATACAAAATTGAGACAATATATCATAATTTATTATATTATATTATTTTTATTTTTATTTCAATTACTTTTTCAATAGTAAATTAAAACTTTTCTCTTATGCCTGAAAACCAATAAAAACTTTTCTCTTATACCAAAAACAAATTAAAACTTTTCTCATTCTTATTTTAGTTCATTACATATGTTTTTTTAATTATTTGAGTTCATTACATATTACAACTACAAACACGTCTTATTTATGCTTGTAAACAAAACATGTCTTACTTATTATGAGCAATGTTATTTAATATGAAATAATTTAAAAAGAATGATAATTTGTTGGTTTATTAGCTCTTAAAAATAATATTATATCTTATAATTTTAATTTATATATTAATATTTTACTTTTATTTAAATTTTATTATAATTTAAATATTTTAGTTAATATTATTATATATTATTTTAAATTAAATTTAAACTAAAATTACACTTAAATAATAATAATAATAATAATAAAATAATAACAATCCTAAATTTATTATTATTAAATTATAAAAATATCATTCTTTAACAAGAGAAGAAGTTTATTAGATACAACTCGAACGGTAAATTTCTCCAAAATTTTAATTTTACGTGGACAAACTATTTGGGAACAGTTGGTGATGCTATTTATTTAAGCCGTGACACTTTTTTCTTTTTGACGAGAAGCAGTGCGCATCTATGTTATGCGCTGCGGTATGGGGCAATTTCACTAGAAACGGAAAAGTATGTTTGATAGATTTGTTTTGCCTCGTAAAGAGTGGCAAATCCATAAACATATAATGGAGGCAAGAAAAATAGATATAATATGTTTATAAAAGAAAAATATATATAATATGTTTATAAAAGAAAAATATTTTAAGTATTTACAAAATTAAATTTTAGAACATTAAAACACTCTTTCATCTAATCGAGAGTTTCAAGTGAACGAATTGAAAGTTAAATCAAGTAACTCCAAAAATAGATGGCGCTAAAACAAGTAATCTATACCAACATATTTTGCATCTTCATAAATATTTAATATTAAAGACTTGATAAAATTTAAAAGATATATTATCAAAATTACTACTAGGTTATATATAATAAAAACTACTACCAATGAAAATGATATATGAATAACTATTACTACTAATCTCCTATAATTTACCTCCATCTATTTTCTTAAAAAATTTATTTTATAGGCTGTAAGAAATATGTTTTCCTCTGTTTCCCCCATACCAATATGCATAGATCTGCACATGCTCGTAAAAAAATTAGGTGCAGTTCTTATAAGATAATTATTATTTTCTTTTGGTATGTATAAGTTAATTATTTTAAAATAAATAGATTTGATTGTATTGTTTTTTTTTCCTCAAATAAAATAAGAGATAAACAATAGAATAAATTAGTACGGCTAATCACTTCAAAGTTCAAACACACTAAAAAAACCTTAAAAATGGGATGAGTTTAATTTTTCGATGCACCTTCTAAACCGTTTGGTTGGGGAAGTTTCATGGAACACAAGTGGACAAGATAGATTGCGGGTGGATATGGTTTTGGATAAAACAGCAGCACGATGAGTCTCATGGTGGATAGTAGATGCACTTTGGGACTCCAACGCGCACTAGAGAGCTACGAAGGACTACACCTAAAGCTAGATATGACAATGGATATTTTCCCTTTTTCTTTTGGTAGTAGAAAAGAAAAAATCTTATGTATTTTGACCTTGTTTAACATATTTTTGCTCTGCGTAAATTTTTTCTTCAACCGGTTAAAGACAGCTCTAAATTCAATTTCGAGATTCAAATTTTTGTTATTTTGAGTTTTAAAATTTTGTGTTTAAAAAATTATATTTAATTTATCTATGTTAAAATGTAAATTTTTATGAAAGATATATTTATAATATTATAATCATGTCCATAAAAATTATTTAATTATTTAATAGTTAAGAATAAAAAGGATCTACAGTTTTCAGAAACCGTTTGACAATGTCAACAAATAAACTTATATAAGATAGTTTATACTAGTGTTTAAACTAGTAGCTCTATATTTTCTTACAAGTTTGTAGCATTTTTTCCAAACTTATAATGTTTTTGATAAGATGCTTAAATCAGCAGTTGAAGTTTTTTTAACTACTAATTAAAAATATGTTTTATACGCCATTTTATGTTTTTCAGTTAATAAGAGGCGACTTTACTCAACAAAATCATGTTATTTTGGATAATTTTTAAGTATTATTAAAAAGAATCAAGGTAAAACTAAAACATATTGAGTCTACTAGAAAAATTCAGTCTCTTTTATCAAGGTGATTTATAATCTGAATCTTGTCTTAAGAAAAGTGATCACAGCATTTAATACCGACAATGTATTGAACAATCAAAATATATTTCTACTGTTTTATTTATTGAGGTATTTGAGGTAATAAATATATTCAAAATGTGATGATATTTTACTGATAATCAACAAAAGAAATGTTTTTTCTCACCTGAACGTTTTTTGGAATAAAATTGTTTGTATTCAAATTCAATTTTTTGAAGACATATCTAAAATTAATTTAGTCAATAAAAATATCTACAATCAATTGTGAAAGGAATATATGATATGCGTAATGGAACGAGACTCTTCAAAATTGTGAATATTTTGCTAACAACCATGAAGCATGCTATATCATGTTTAATCATATGCTGACATAAGATAATTTTGAAGAAGAAAAAAGATGAAAGTAAATTTGTGTCAAAATAAAAGAAGAAGAAATTAAAAACTAAAATAAAAGAAGATATATAATTTTTTTTAAATAATTAAATAAATTTTTAATCTCAATAAAATTTTAATATTTTGCTTTTATTCTTTATAATTTATTTAGAATTAAATACATAAGATTTTGTACATTCCTTATAATTCAACATTCATTAAACTTTTTACTGAATTTGATAACGTTAGATGATCAAGGTATCATATCTCCCTTATTGATTCAACCTTTTATTATCTCTCTTTTAAAGTATGACCAGGTTCAGTGAACTCCAGTTATTCAACTAATCACTACATTTTCCTGACGCCCCCTGTAAAATCAAATAAAAAACGCAGCCAACCAAGGTAGCGTCTCTCTTCCGAAAGTGAAGTTAAAACGCAGAACACAACACAACTACTGTGCACTCTATTTTCGTTCATTTTGTCACACCATCGCTCTTACTATGTCCTTCTCAGTGTTCAAACCGCTTAATGAGAACACACTCATCGAATACATTCAATCAGTTCCTTCGCTCTCATCAAAACTTGGCAACAATTTCTCCGACTTATCCGTTAAAGAAGTTGGAGATGGCAACCTTAACTTCGTCTTCATTGTCTCCAATTCCACAGCATCCTTTGTGCTCAAACAGGTAAAACCTTTATTTTCACTCACCCATCATCCACCCATCAAATTTTATGCTCCAATAAATTATGGGTTCGCCAAAATTTCGTTCCTTTTTTCTGCTCGCGGAGTAAACCACCAATTTGAGACATCATTTACAAAATATCAAATTGCTCCTTCAAATTGTTTGAAGTGAGTCGAAACGCTTTTTAAAAGCTTCCTGAAATAGTTGACATAGATAGCATTTTGACTCACTTTAAACAATTTGGAGAAATAATTTGGTATTTCGTAAATTTGGAGTCCCAAATTGCTAGACCTTAAAATTTCAGGATCCAATGACGGTTTACTCTTGAATGTTTCAATTTTCGCACCTTTTTATGGGTGGCATTGTTGTTCGTAGGCTTTGCCATATGTTCGTTGCATAGGTGAATCATGGCCAATGACGAAAGAGAGAGCGTATTTTGAGTCATTGGCGTTGAAAGAAGAGGGTCGATTGAGTCCTGATCATGTACCAGAAGTGTATCATTTTGACCGTACAATGTCTTTGATTGTCATGCGTTATTTGGAGCCACCGCACATAATTCTCAGAAAAGGATTGATTGCTGGTATTGAGTACCCTTTGTTAGCTGAACACATGTCTGATTTCATTGCAAACACACTCTTCTTTACTTCTCTGCTTTTCCGTTCTACTACTGAGCATAAACGGGACGGTATGGCCTTTCCTTTACCACCATTTCATACCTTCAACATGTTTATTTGTAATCATAAGTTTGTTACTCGCACGTCTATTTGTCTTGTTCATTTTTTGTTTGAATGTAGCATCATATTTACTAATATGATACTTTGCCTGAAATTCAATTGAACTGAGTATGGTGATGTAAATTTATTTTTGGACTGCACATGCAATTTCGTCCCTGAAGTTGTAACCATTAAGTAAAACAGATTCTCGGTTAAGCTCAACTGTTGGAGCGCATGACATGACACATTAAATAAAGATATGACATTTCACTTCAAGTGTCGCATCCGCGTTTAACATGTACACCATATTCTCTAGCGTTTGAACTTAACAGAGGGGTCTTTTTGATTGACATGTTACAATTTCAGGGACAAAATTGTTAATTCTCAAGGATTAATTTAACCGATGATTACAATTTAAGAGACAAAATTTACCTTCAGTTGAAAACGGATGGAGTAAATGATGTCCTTTTTTTGTGGCTATAAATAAGATTCTTAAACACGATTATATTTTGATATTACCTTAAGACGTGTTACCATTAATCTTAATTCATCTTGGCTTCATGCAGTTGCCGAGTTCTGTGGGAATGTGGAGTTATGCAGGCTTACTGAGCAAGTTGTTTTTTCTGACCCTTACAAAGTTTCTGAATTTAATCGCTGGACTTCCCCTTATCTTGATCGTGATGCTGAGGCTGTTCGGGAAGACAATCTACTGAAGCTTGAAGTTGCTGAGTTGAAATCAAAGTATTATGTCTCACTTTTTTATTCTTTTATCCACTAGTTTTGCTTTTAAGGTTGTTGTTTATGAGATTTTATGTTCATTTAGGTTCTGTGAGAGAGCTCAGGCACTAATACATGGAGATCTTCACACTGGTTCTGTGATGGCTACTCGTGAATCAACTCAAGTTATTGATCCGGAATTTGCATTTTATGGACCAATGGGTTTTGATATCGGAGCATTCCTGGGAAATTTGATTCTGGCTTTCTTTTCTCAGGATGGCCATGCTGATCAAATAAACGATCGGAAAGTAGGTCCTCTTTTTCCATATCTTTATTAGCCTGTAGTTTTCATTTTATTCTGATTTGTTACTACACATAAATTTTTAAACTGTAATTCTTAATAATTGTTGAAGAACACTGATTATAGGGGAGAAAGAGTATTACATTGATTCTTTGTCTAAAAACATACAATGTTATGCAGGGATATAAGGAATGGATTCTAAAGACAATTGAAGATACTTGGAATCTTTTCCACCATAAATTCACTGCACTTTGGGAAAAGCATAGAAATGGGGCTGGTGAGGCATATCTTCCAGGAGTCTATAATAATCCTGAGGTTCATCTGCTTGTACAGAAGAAATACATGACAGATTTGTTTCATGACAGTCTCGGATTCGGTGCTGCCAAAATGATAAGGTGACTCTTCCCCTTAAATATTTTGTTTCCTCTCGTAATATAAATAATAAGAAGAGGTCGCGATAATCATCTTCTCTATAGTGCTATAGAATTTCAGTGTAATGTTCAATAGTCAAGAGATAGAGGAAGACAAAAAAACTATTGGTCATATCATTAAGAGAGATTTAGAGGTAAATAATCTATCTTGTAGCTTAATATTATATTAATAATTATAGTGATATTGGATCCATGTAGCTGGCCCTAGCCATTGAAAAAAAGCTTCGTCGTTGTTGTTGTTTGATATATATTCACGATCTTGCAACTACTAGCTTAAACTTTCAAGATAATTTACCAACTTGTTAGAAATTTGAAGACTGCTGATTATGCTATTTTCATAAAAATGTTGAATATTAACACATGATTAGATGAACATGTGCAATATCAATTAAGCAAGTCCAAAGAGCTCTTGTTTGAGCAGGATTGTTACATGTAAAATAATTCATGAACATTTATCTAACTATCTTTCAGCCCTGTTCAGCTGGGGTACCCCTACCTTGGAGCATATCCATCATAAAAGATAACCCATTATTTTTTTGCAATGGAACATATCCATCTGAGATTCTGAAAACATTTTTATTATTATTTTTGATGCATTCTTCTACTAGACAATGAATTTTAACAGTGGTTACATTTTGCAATTTTTGTTCTGGTGTTATATTCACTAAGCCTTCTTTGTTTAAAGGAAGAAGATAAGTAGATTCCACAACACCTGTTTGTGTCAAGTCCAGATCATTGCTGTGTCCTGATCTTAGTTGAGCAACATGAGTAGGAATTGCATGAGTTAATATATATAGCCCATGTCATAAAAGAACGAGAAAGCAGCATGAGACTAACTCTTCCATTTCAATTATTTGATTAACAGGAGAGTTGTTGGTGTGGCACATGTTGAGGATTTTGAATCCATTGCTGATGCCGGTAAACGGGCAACCTGTGAACGGCGGGCACTTGATTTTGCTAAGATGCTTCTTAAAGAAAGAAGAAAGTTTGAGGGCATTTCTGAAATTGTTTCAGCAATTAAGCAATTTTAGTCATGACAAGGTTTTGATATATCAACACCTCTGCATTTTATCTTTGTTTTCAAATATATCATCTCTTAGATTTTGGATGAGTGCGTGCTGTAAGACAACTGTTTCTGTCATATTATGTATAGTGAAAAAAATTTCTTGTTTCTTCTCCATAGGAGTTGGTTTTGATAGCATAGCACTTTATAATAATGGGGTACATCGCATCATTAAATGTGTTGTTCTCGTATTTCGTGTGATTACATAACGATCCATTCAAAGTTATTTTTCAATTATGGTAATCAAATATCAAAATATGATGGATAAGGTGCTGCTTCTACTGATTCAACATTTTAATTTCAATGCTCTCGTCTCTCGGATTTAAATAAAATAGGTTTTATATTCTGTGAATATAAGATCTTATGCAAGATAAAAGCTTAAATTTTCCCCACACAATACCTTGCTAGTTGTACTTCAGATACTAATTAAAAAAAATTAGCATCAATATTGACTAGCACAACTTTGATTCTGTTATTACATATACATTACATGATCTGTTTTCTTATTAGCACTAGATATGAATTTCTTAGTTAGTCTTATTAATTATTATACATGGCTTTGTAATCATTCCACAGCTGAGAAATTGGCTTCCCTAGCAGATCATTAAAGTAACTCTCATTATATCCCGTCTTCAGCTTTGCGTTCAAATCCGCCACAAATCCGTTTTTGATATTATTACAGTAGTGCAAAAAGTGAGCTGTGATTTCATATCCTTGGTCCCATTGATTCCCTACACCTGCAGGACTCCATTGATCCGAAGCATATCTTGCCTTCATCCTCACAAAATCAGCCATGCCTTCGGTGAGTCCCGAAGGAGCCTTGCCATTTCCATCCCACTGCAGTATATGAGCCATTTCATGATATATCAAACCAGTAATCTCTTTTTTGATATCTCCCCGATACTTTTCGATGTATCCTGCACTTATATGAATTACGTTGTTGCTAGCAAATGCAATGCCGTCGATGTTTTCTATCGCTACACTAACTTCTTGGACACTTTTGGTGTCGGTGTTGTTGTTTTGTTGAAAGAGCTTCTGAATGAATTCGGCGGCTGAGCTGAGTGTTTGCTTGGCATAGTCAGCACCAATTTCTTTGTCGAAGCGGGTCGCACCGGTGCTGGCTCCAGCGTTGTTGCAAATGGCGTAGTCTATTGCCGTAGTAAAACTAGCAGCTGCTAGTGTTAGTAGGAAGAACATGACATGCTTAAGGTTTTCTTGATCCATTGTTGTTTAAGGTGTATTTTGCATAAGATCATTTGAGGGGCTTTTATAGGAATTTGGAGGTTTGTGCAGTTATGAAATAGCAGGGATTAAGGGGGTGCTGGGAGCATGGCATTTATCAATTGTTATTTAATTGTGAAAGGAAGTTGCGTTCAGACACTATTTTTTGAATTGTTGATATTTTAAAATTTCAATTTTGATTAATATTTTTCCTTTCAGTTGCATCCTTAATGACATATTAGAGAATAACCATTATTATTTTGAATGTAATTAACTATAACTTTTAAGTGTACATTTGAACAAATCGTTGTTGATGATATTATGTATATTCGAATATCTAAAAATCATGTATATCTAAATATAACTTGAATGATTAATAAATATTATATATATTTTAATACTTGAAAATTATAGTTAATAAAATTTAAAATTGTAATAAATTCCGCCGAGCGAATGAATAATGAATTACAAATTTTTAAGTAAAATATTATCAAGAATTATTGGAGTATTCTTTAGAACACGAAAAAAAAAGCAGAAATATAATTTTAACATTTAAGTAGCATTCAATTTATTGAAATTTTAAAAATTGATTTTTCCTATACAAAATGTCATTTTTATTCTTATGACAGTTATTAACATTATTATTGGATGCTAATGAGATTGACCTAAAGTCAAAGTCAATAATTGGGGGAAGTGTTGGTGTTTGTTAACCAACATAAAACTATACAATTTTGATATTTTCGAATTTTATTTGATATGACATCTAACATTTAATTATCTAATGTCAATTATTTTTTAGGGACACATGAATATTTCTTTATTTTTATCGAACTAACATCGATCAATATATAGTCTTAGTTGTAATGAACAAGATACGATCAATAGCTTATACTTTAAAAAGTGTCATCAATCGTCATTAGAGTTTCATGTGACTTACGTGTACTAATGTACGTAAAGGCTCGTCATCACAACACCAAATTTACTTTTATAAGTAAAAAGTAAAAATCATTTTTTCTACTATTTTGTTACTTTTAGTGTGCTCTACGAGAGATTTCTAAGACGTACCACCTTTATAAGTGATCTACTGTAAATTATTATTTAAAAATCATCAAAAATTCTAATAACAATTAAAATTTTCTTCATAAGTAATAGTTCACGACCCTCTTAATCTTTGTGGATAGGACAATGAGTTGTTTTATGTTAATTTAATATGAAATACATATTTAATTTCTCTTATCTTCGTCAAATTAGTATTATTTAAATTACTACCTTAGTTATGTAGATAATTATTTAAATCTACTTGTAAGATATAATCGGTAGAGCTTTTAATCATTTTTAAATATTAGTCTCATGATCCATATTAAATTTGTCTTACTCTACATATTAAAAATTTATATTTTCTAGTTATTTATAAAAATAAAATAAAAAAGAACTCCATTTCATCATAATCATAAGTTTATATTTTTGACAGATCATAACTCATTAGCTCTAACTGCATGCTGAATAATGAACATGCAATCTTACAAAGATATAACGACACATATAGTCGTCACTTATTCTTCAATTTAATATAAAGCAAGTACATCATAATGTATTAATTAATCCCCTTAATTAAGCTATATTACCATACTTGGCTTTATACTCTGTCCACAACTGATCAACAGTTTTCCCCAACAACTGAACAAAGAATTGATCACTATAACCACTCCTCATCATCTTATTCAATTCTGCAACAAACCCATTTTTCAAACCATCACAATAATCCAAAAAGCGAGCAGTAACATCATAACCTTGGTCCCATTTATTACCTTCCCCTGCTTTTTTCCAATGACTAGGAGCATAATTAGCTTTCAATCTCACATAATCAGCTACACCTTCAATTAATCCACTAGGTGCTTCACCATTCCCATTCCACTGCCACACGTGTGTCATTTCATGATACAATACACCCGTGATTTCATTTTTAACATCACCGCTGTAGCTATTAATGTATCTTCCACTCACGTGGATTTCGTCGTTGCTTGTGTATGCAACTCCGCCCATGTCGTCGATGAATAGACTAACTTTTTCCACGGGTTTTCTGTCGGAAGGGTTGTTCTGTTGGAAAACGTTGTTCCATATGAATTGGGTGGCTGAATCTAGTGTTTGTATGGCGTATTGTGTTCCTATTTGGTCACGGAAACGTATTCCACCTGGTGTTGAGAGAGCGTTGTTGGTTACACTGTATTCAACTGCTTGTGTTACATGTATTGTAGCAATGATTACTAAGAAACAGAGGGTATGCATCATTGTGGTTTTGTTTAGACTTGGACAATGACTTTGTGGTTGGTTATTACTACACAAAGATTACTGCTTTATATAGAAAATGACAAACACACCCATGGTACAAGGTAATGGCACTAAAGTTACGTTTACAAACAAAAAATGATTTGTTTTCAATAAAGGTGAATAATATGTTTGAATATTTGTTATAAATAGTCTACCTTAAAATAGTATTTAAAAGTCCTATGACATTCTAACAACATTTATTGTAGAATTCTCTTAATTTTTAATAAATAAAACAATTATTCCAACAAAATTTATTTGATAAAAATAAATAAATAAATATTTACTAAAAACTCAAATCGTTGCTAAAGTTTTAAATACTTTTTAGATACAAATCGATAGTAGATCTATCTTAAAATTTGCATATAAGAAAATGCATATTTTAAAATTTATTGATTTAATTTTGGGTCTGTTTAGAATCTTGTGACCCACCCACGAATAAGTGGTTGAAGTTTTCATGATGTTATTAGACTTTTGTTTCTCTATGCTTGTTTGGTTCAGTAACCACATCTTGAATCTTCCAAACTATTGCGGTGTCATATGGTCATGAGTATGACCAAGTCAAATCTTATAGTAAGAAAAGTCAAGGGGAGAGAGGTAATTTTGTCTGTATCATCATTATTTTTCATAAATTTGTGAGTTTTTCTATTGATGTTGGTGTCTAATGCTTGTCTTGTTTTTTTTAATGGTTTACTCATTGAATCGGAGCAAATGTAGTATTTTTTATGATCACAAGACCAAATGCGAAATGGTTACACATATACGAATAAAACTCTTTTAGTTTCTGAGAAATTTTAAGAGACTTAATTTAGTTATTGAAAAAAATAAAAATATTTTTAGTTTTTTTAAAAAAATAAAAATATTTTTAGTTTTTTTAAAAAAATAATTAGAATTAAATTAATTTAAGAATTTTTAAAAGACTCAATTAAGTTTTTAAAAAAATTAAAAATATATTTTAATCTTTAAAAAAAATAAATTTGAATAATTTTTTTATTTTAATTTAAGAAAAAATAAACTCTAGTGTTATTTTATCTAGAGAAATCAGAAACCTAATATACAAACTATTTTGAATGTGTAATTTATGTCATCTCTATGTTTCAGAAGCTGTATATTTTTTTTATTCTTATATTTTTCTTCTTCGTCCTTATATTTCTAAAGGTAAATTTTTATTCTCTGTGCTTACATTTTTTAAGTTGCGATTTCATATATTGTTCATGGAGGATATCCTTGTGGATTTAATTTAGATATTATTGACATTGTTTTTCAAATTATATTATAATTTAATGAATTTTTTATTACAAAGATTAAACTATTCATTTAATTATGGCCAATGACTTATTTGTTTATTTTTAATTTTTGTTAATAATTTAATTATTTTTTAAAAAAATTACCCGTGAGAGAATAAGTTGACGAGTGATTGAACAAATTAACAAAATAAAAAACTCAATTTTATAATTGTAATTTATATAAGGATTAATTTGATCCAATTTAATTTTTTTATAAATTAAAAAATGTTTTTTATTTTTTTTAAAGGTCTTTAAAATTTTCTCAAGAATCAAAATAAGATTTTACTCAATACTTCTTAAAAACATCAATTAAAAGTAATTTTCTTTATTCTTATTAGAAAAAAACCTTTTTTTTTTTTGTCTAAACACTCTGTCTTATAACCATGCAAGCCTTGCTCAGGAGGGAGTTGAAAGCTAATTATTTTATCAAGACTTGCTCAGGAGAGAGTTGAATGCTAATTATTTTATCAAGACTTGCTCAGGAGGGAGTTGAATGCTAATTATTTTATCAAGACTTGCTCAGGAGGGAGTTGAATGCTAATATTTTATCAAGTGATTGCTCCTTTTAGTTTTGTGGGCCAGATGAAAATAAAGTATATAATAAATTACTCCTTAAAATAAAGTTATACTGTTTCTATCTTTAAATATAGGTCTTATCATTTTTTTTTCCCTCTTTATGTAAGATTTTTTCAATTTTTTTAAATATATTAATTATATTTTCTTAATTTACTCTTAATTATATTACGTCTTTTTCTACAATTTGTAATAAATATTAAATTTATTACTTCTATATATAAATATACTTCTATTCTTAAATATAAGATTTATCAGTTTTTTTTGTCTCTTTTTTATATAAGATTCTTTTATTTTTTAAATTATTGTTTTTATTAATTTATTTTTAATTATGTTATATATTTTTCTATAATTTATGATAAATATTAAATTAATTATAATTTTAATCTTCTATTTTAAAATTTAATAATTTTAGTCTCTCTTTTAGAATTTTTATCTAAAAAATACTGATATAACATATTTTAAACTACGTGGATAAAGTGATGTTGATTGATTAATTTTCATAAAATACAATAAAAAATTTATAAATTTTAATTTCAAATTCTAAAACTCTTTATTTTTATAATTTAATTAATAACATATAAATAATTAATATATCTTAATGAATAATTATATTATGCGGTTGGTTGAGTAATACACACCTCTCATCATGAGTTTGAAGTTCTTCTACTATGATTTTTAATTTGTGTATGTTTAGTTCCACTTTTAAAAATAGATATGAAAAATGCTATCAAGTAAAATTAATTTTGTCTTTTAAATTTGATTTTAATTTGAAGTTATAAGATCCATAGATTTTGACTACAAACTTAGTTTTACACTTAAATTTGTTATCTACTTGTTTTTATAAATATATCAAAACATCAATTATTTTATATTTAATTAAAAAAATTAATTTTACAAAATTAATTTATTAAAAATTAATTTTTATTACCCCTAGAATCAAACGCACAAAAAAATAAACTTTTAAATACTTAGCTTCTGGTCCGCCTTAGTTTCCAAACAAGCACTTTAATACTGGGCCTTTCACACAATTACCTATTCAGATATGTATTATGTATATTTTCTGTATCTTATGACCATAAACAAAGATGAACCGTTTGACCACAACACATAAAGTTTACTTTTGACAGATTATACATAATGATGATAATGGATATCTATGAATAATAGTAACTTGATGGTGAATCTTTAGAATTTGATACACAACCTTACGCAGAGAGAAAGATATATCGACAAAGTCGCTTATTCTTAAAATTTATTTATCCCCTTACTTAATAATTAAGCTATATTGCCATATTTGGCGCCTTATAATCTGTCCACAACTGATCAACCGTCTTTCCCAACAACTGAAGAAAGAGTTGATCACCGTAACCGTAACCATTCCTTATCATCTTATTCAGCTCTGCTACAAACCCACTTCTTAAACCATCACAATAATCCAAAAACCGAGCAGTAACATCATAACCCGATTTTTTTTAAATAAGTGTCTATAAATCCAGTAAGACCACAAAATTTTAAGGATTTTATTTTTAGAGGTCGTTTAAATTATAAATTTTTTTGACCTCTCCAACATATAGGCTAAGACCAATAATTAAAGTGTTTGTTAAATTAATAGCTCCATATAAAATGATTCACTGTTGAAAATTATTGGACCGATAATTATTGTGTCGATGTGAGAAAGTGGTTGTAATATCAATTAAGATAAAAAAAATTATTTTGTTTTCGATGGTTGTTTGTTTGTTTCCGACAGTAACCAGATACTAGTGTTGAATCTTCCAAGCAATTGCTGTGTCATATGACAAGTCAAATTTTCTAGTTTGAAATGTCAAGGGGAGAGGGACGATTATGATGTCATCAATTACTTGTATTCAATTTCGTGAGTGTGCATTAGTGTTGTTGCAGTATCTAATATAGAGTTTTACGGTAATGAATTAGTTCAAAATTTCAAATTCTAGAGATTCATGATTATATACTCCTCCATTTCTATATACTAGTTTCTAAGGTTATTTTGCATAAAAAACATATACTTAAATTGATAAGTACATTACAAATATATTCTTACAAATTTACTTATTTATTCTTTTTTGTTGTTGTTAATGTGGGTATAAAATATATAATTTATTAAGTAAGGATAGATTTGGCAAAATATATAATTAATGTAACCTTGATAATTAAAGACAACACATTAATATGGACAATTTTTCTTTTTTAACATGATAAATATTAAATATTACTAAATTGGTAGTTCATTGGTTTATATAATAATTGTATAATCTCAAATCATATGAGCATGTTCTCCTTAGATGGCTTTAATTCTGTTTGGGAGTATAGGATTGAGAACAAGTAAACTTTAAATTATAGAAAACGAAAATTAAAGAAATAATAATCATCCAATTTGAACGAGAGATTTTGGATGATTTAAAGAAATTTAAATATTTTTTTTCATTTTATAAAACTCTCAAAATTTAAATTTATCAATCATAAATATATGCCTATTAGAAATTAATCATAGATATACAATTTTCAAGTAAAGTGAAAGGTTGCACGTAATAAAGAATAAGTTTCAAGCTCCAAATGTAATTATTGTAAAAGTAATATTTAAGTTTTATTTTACACATAAAAAATTAACCAATGTTGTAGATATAGACACGAGTATTAATCTAAGCACCATCATTTAAATTCATAAGAGCCAGTTTTCAACACTTCGGAGAAGAAAGCAACATGGTGACAATTACAATTCTAAATGTTCAAATTTGGGTGGAACAATGCAAAGACTGACAAATTTCATTTTATGTTTGTGTAACAAAAATTGTGACATTTCCTCAAAAGTGACTTTATCATCGGTTGCCCCATAAATTATCAGATTCTAATGCTATGTTTGCTAAATCATAGTTGTCCAATGTTTGGCAATTTTGGGTTTTTGTTTATATACTTAAAAGTCCAACTTTTCTACCTTATTTTTAAAAAAAAAACGCACGTGTTTACAAATGAATTTAATAATCATTTCATTGTAACGATGTAACGTGAGCACTAGTTTATCAAAGTAGTTTAAAAGTGTGGAAGGGGAGGCTTTAGATACAATTGAAATTTGTTGTATTTTTTGCATAAATACAATGGTACATAAAACAAGAGTTTGTCATTTTATAAATTTATGAGAATAAATGTCCAATACTTAGCAATTTTGGGCTTTAGCAGATATGCTTAAGAGCCCAACTTTTCCACCCCATTTTTATGAAAAACCACACGTGTTTGCAAATGAATTTAATAATCATTTTATCGTATTGATGTAATGTGAACACTAGTTTACCAAAATGGTTTGAAAGTGTGGAAGGGGGAAGTTGCAGATGCAATTGAAACTTGTTGTATTTTTTGTATAAATACAATAGTATATAAAACAAGAGTTTGTCATTTTATAAATTTACGAGAATAAATGTCCGATGCTTGATAATTTTGGGTCTTTTGCTAATATGCTTAAGAGTTCAACTTTTCTACCTCACTTTTTCTAAAAAATCACACGTGTTTGCAAATGAACTTAATAATCATTTAATTGTATTGATGTAATGTGAGCACTAGTTTATGTAATTATTATATAATATGAATTACAATTATATGATAAATAAGATAACAAAATAAACGATTCTCATTATATGTGTAAAACTAGTTCGAAAGTATACATTTCAATCATAGGGGAGTTTTTTTTTTTAAGTGCACTTCTGAATTGAAATTGAACTCATACCTTAATGCTCAAAGTAATTGAACTACTTAATCTATTTCTACACACCTCTGTATACACTAAGGTTCTCAAGAAAACCAAACTCTTCTATTATTGATTAAAAGTTACTCTCTCTGGAATTAATTTAGTTAAATTTAATCCAAAGTTTTTTTGAATGAAATATATAAATATATTGGGATAACTTCTTTTCACTTTTGCAATATTGATTCCATTTCGAGAATAGGTAGAGAATTTTTGTTTTATACTGTGATTGTTTATCAATTTAATTCAACAAGTTAATTTTTAAATACTAAGTACCATGCTAAAAATAATGAGTGTAACTCTTTCAAAATTTGACTTCAGTTTTAAAAAACTACTAAAAAGAATTGACTTGAATATTAGGTATCAATGTTCGATAAAAATCAGTTTTTAATTGAAGTATGCAATTTTTAAATGATAATTAATAGAAGAAATCATAATTAAAAAATAGTTTAACATAGAATAATATTTAGATATGCAACATACATAAATGACTATAAATATCGATCATGCATGTAATTTTTCTTATAATGTCATAAATATCATATTTTACACAAAATTATAAAGTTATTTAATCTATCTAATTAATCCCACAAAATAGTAAAAGACTTACTAGCAATGATTTTGGAAAAAATAAAATAAAATATATTCATTTAAATTGATAGAGTACAACAAAAACAATACAAATTTGAAAACAATAAAATTAAAAAAAAATGAATCTGGGAATAAATTTACGACATCTAAATTAACAATATAAAACAGCAAAATAAAAAAAAGTTTACAAAATGTAACAAAATCGAAGTGTTCAAAATATTCATATTTTCAAAACTGTAATATTGATGATGCTAATATCTTTATTTGTATTTTATATAGACTTTTTTTACACAAAAAATTTTCAAAATAGATAATAAAACAAATTTATTGATTAAAAATTGATG
>JBBPBS010000968.1:17082173-17095135 GCA_037974835.1 Cicer judaicum
AATAATAAATACAAATGACACAAAATAAAAGAAATTATACGATTATATATTAAAATAAAAAAAAAAAATCTCACTTCGATAGGTTGCATCCCCATGTTAATGAGTTAACGAGCAACCGAGACAATTCTATATTATTTTTTTAAACCTAAGCATTTTGGGATTAAAAAATTAAAAAGAATATAGCCATCAAAAACCCTATTTTTTCAGTCTAAAAAGGTAATAAAAATTAAAATATATCTTATTATTATTATTATTTTTAAAATAAAATATAAAAAAAAATTATTTAAAAAGTTTATGAATATGATATAAATTTTAAATCAAAGTGAAATAGCAGTTTTGTTTATAATTTATTCACATAGTAGTTTTATTTTTTAGTATGAAAATATGACTAGATTCAGTGAACTCCGACGCCCCTCTAAAATCAAATAAAAGCGCAGCCACGGTTGCGTCTCTCTTCCAAAAGTAAAATTAAGGGAACGATGAATCTTATGAGTGATATTTGCAAAAAGAAAGAAATAATATATAACGAAATCTAACACTCTTAAATTATAATTATCAGCTCATTGTTTATTTGTCAAGCGCATAACACAACACAACTACTGTGCACTCTATTTTCATTCATTTTGTCACACCATCACTCTTACTATGTCTTTCTCACAGTTCAAACCCCTTAATGAGAACACACTCATCGAATACATTCAATCCGTTCCTTCCCTCTCATCAAAACTTGGCAACAATTTCTCCGACTTATCCGTTAAAGAAATCGGAGATGGCAACCTTAACCTTGTCTTTATTGTCTCCAATTCCACAGCATCCTTTGTGCTCAAACAGGTGACTCTTAACTTTTTAGTATTACTTCAGTTGTGTTATTTCTAGCCATAAATTTAACAACAAGTTTCCATTAACACAATTTATATGTTTTCGCTCTCAAATATAATCAAAAATGAATTAAAGAAAATTGAGACTTAATATATTAACTTTATTTTACTCAATTTTGTTTATATTTAAGTTCAGTAGTATATATGATTATGTTCGGTGGACAAATAATAAATACAGCATGGTATCACAAATTCACAATGGTTAAGTTTGTTTTAGACATTAAGTCTTCGTTCAGTCAATACCAAAAAGTTTATATTAGATATTACTTATATAGTGTTTAATTTACACTTTTTCATTCAATACCAAATTTAGTAAAGTTCAAAATAGTGGTTAATTAGAAAAGTTCAAAAATAGTAAAATTCAAAATAATGGTTAATTACGTTTAGATGATTAATGAGTTGCCACACATATTTATTAATTTTCACTTACCTGTTAAAAATATTTTCGTTTGGTTTTTGGTTTTCTATTTGGAATTAGTTCACACTTTCTCATTTGTATGTTGCTGGAATTGATGACATTGTTATTTGTCCTATAGGCTCTGCCATACGTTCGTTTAGTAGGTGAATCATGGAAGATGACAAAAGAGAGAGCATATTTTGAGTTTTTAGCATTAAAAGAAAAGGGTCGATTGAGCCCTGATCATGTACCGGAAGTGTATCATTTTGACCGTACAATGTCTTTGATCGGTATGCGTTATCTTGAGCCACCACACATAATCCTCAGAAAAGGATTGGTTGCTGGTGTTGAATATCCTTTGTTAGCTCAACACATGTCTGATTTCATTGCAAACACACTCTTCTTTTCGTCGCTGCTTTACCGTTCTACTACTGACCATAAACGGGACGGTATGTATATGACCCTTCCCTCAACATTATTGTTAATTGAAGTGTTACTGATAGTCCTTTTACAACATTCTCTAATGGAATTTGAACTTTGTTCCTTGATGTTACCTTAAGGGTTATGACATGTTACCATTAGCTTTAATTCATGCTGGCTTGATGCAGTTGCTGAATTCTGCGGGAACGTTGAGTTATGCAGGCTCACTGAGCAGGTTGTTTTCTCCGACCCTTATAAAGTTTCTGAACATAATCGTTGGACTTCTCCTTATCTTGATCGCGATGTTGAGGCTATTCGCAACGACAATCTACTGAAGCTTGAAGTTGGTGAACTGAAATCGAAGTATTTATGACTCACTTTTTTCTTCTTTTTATGCAGTAGTTTTGTTGTCTTTGTTTGAAAGAAATTTTTGTTTCTTTAGGTTTTGTGAGAGGGCTCAAGCACTAATACATGCAGATCTCCACACTAGTTCTGTGATGGTTACTCGTGAATCAACTCAAATTATTGATCCTGAATTTGCATTTTATGGACCAATGGGTTTTGATCTTGGAGCATTCTTTGGAAACTTGATTTTGGCTTTCTTTTCTCAAGATGGACATGCTAATGAAACAAACGATCGAAAAGTAGGTCCTCTTTTTTCGAACGTCTTTTGTGTGGCCTATTCTCTTCATTTAGTTCTTAATTTTAATTCTTATAATTGCTGAAAACGTTGATTATAGGTTGAATAAGTGTTATTCTTTGTCTATAACACATTATGAATTTATGCAGGCATATAAGGAGTGGATTCTTAAGACAATTGAAGATACTTGGAATCTTTTCCACACAAAATTCATTGCTCTTTGGGATGAACATAGAAATGGGGCTGGTGAGGCATATCTTCCAGGAATTTATAACAATCCTGAGGTTCAGCTGCTTGTACAGAAGAAATACATGACAGAGTTGTTTCATGACAGTCTCGGATTCGGCGCTGCCAAAATGATTAGGTAAGAGTAAGACTCTTCCTCAAATGGTATAGAATTTTTGTGTTTATGATCATTTATGTGTTAGCAAGAGAGATTCTTAGGGTAGTTTCCTTTGATCAATAAAAGAAGGGTAACTAACTATAACATTTGATTTATTTGATTAACAGGAGAATTGTTGGTGTGGCACATGTTGAGGATTTTGAATCAATTACTGATGCTGCTAAACGTGCATCCTGTGAGAGGCGGGCACTTGATTTAGCTAAGATGCTTCTCAAAGAAAGAACAAAATTTGAGGGAATTTCTCAAGTTGTCTCAGCAATTAGGCAATTTTAGTTGTCATAAAAAAATGTTTCACTATATACAAATGTTGATTACATAAATTTATACAAATATTGATCATAAAGGGTGAAGCTTGATTGAATAAGTTTATACATATGTTGGTTAAATATACTCTTTCTCTCTAGTCACTACTATTATAAGATTTTTTTTTTTTTTTGAATTTTTGTTACTATTATAAGATTCTTACGGGATTTACACACATATATCTCCTTTTTGATTTTTATATATTAAAATGTCACACAATGAAAAACAAATATCAAATTGTTCTGTTTTTTTTTCCATGGTCGCAACCTAGAAGTGCGACCTCCTTAAGACATTTTTTTTCAATTTTTTCACATGATCACATCCTAGGAATGTGACCTCCAACTAACCAGGATAAAAAAAAATACATTAAAATTGAAAAAAAAATTGGTTAGTAAGAGGTCGCATCCCCAGGATGCGACCATGTGAAAAAATTGAAAAAAAATGCCTTAAGGAGGTCGCATCCCCAGGTTGCGACCAGCTTTGGGAAAAAAACAGGACAATTTGATATATTTTTTTCATTGTGTGGTATTTTGGTATATAAAAATCAAAATGGAGATATATGTGTGCAATTCCCAATTCTTACATGAAATTTAAAATTTTAAAAAGTTAATAATTGTACAAGTAGTTTTTTTCTCTCTTTCATAATAATAACCAGAGGGAATGTGTTTAGTAGCGAAGTGTAGTTTTAATTTCCGCAAAACTAAATGCTTTTGTTTTTTTTATTATCCCTACTAGTTTAATAAGCTGAAGTGTTAAACAAAAATGTACAAGACATCCTTTTCAAATAGGATGAGAGTGTCATGTATTAACGTCATATTGGATTATGAAAAACAATTTATTGGAATTAATAACAAAAAATAATATATAAATAAATAAATTAAAAATTAAAATTAAAATAATAAGAAGAAAAATTTTATTTTTAATTTCCAATATTAACAATTCTATTTGACCCCAAGTATATTTTGACTTTAAAATAGTGATTTGTATTTATCTTCTCTTTATTCTTTGGAAAACTCTATCCCATGGATAGGTGTTTCTCTTAATTTATTCAATTGTATTCACGAGTATATAGTTCATTCATTACCTAAAATGGAAGTCATTACTAAGTACATTCTAACAAACAAAATGGAAAGAAGAGTGGTGTTTTTTACTTTCAACTGTAAAGATTCATTAAACAAAAATAGAGAGAATAAGAAGAAGAAAAGGACAAAGAAAAAGGAGGTTAGAGTTTGAATAGTAAGATTCTTTTTAATAATAACTTGATACAAAATAGTTAATTCTAATTCCTATTTATAAGTATATGATATACTCAATCCTAAGATTATAAACTAATCCTAAAACCTATTTTTTAATATATCATCATCTAGCCTTGTAGAACCTTGCATATATGAATGACATTGTATGGGCAGACAACTCAACAGTAATGAACATAATTATCAAAACTATATATATATATATATATATATATATATATATATATATATATATATATATATATATATATATTTGAAGTATGTATGTCCTACTTCCGTCTCAAAATATATATAAAAAAACATATAAAATACATCTATTTTACTTATATTTTAAAACACAAGGAACATGTATGTAAGTATAGAGAAAAACAAAATGAAAATTAACATGAAAATATTTTAATTTTCAGGAATCGCGTTCCTTGCGACTTCATCCAGAATAAACTTGATTGACTATTAAATAATTTTCAGTGACCACGTCCTTTGCGACTTGGTCCAGAATAAGCTTGGTTGATTAATAAATTAATGAACGAAGGAGGAGATTGATCTTTGATAGGTCTCATGCCTTCAACATTCATATAACAAGAGACCAAGAGGAGGAAAATTATGACACAAATTTCATTCATTAGTGCCATTATAATCGAGTTACCCTTCATCTTTTTGCAGTCACTTACAAATTAGGACAAGTGTTAGAGATGGTATGAACCAAACAAAGACTATATATTTTTGCAACCTTGGAGTATGTTATATTTATATGCAGTTTGTGTGAAGGATCAATTAAATTGGTACTAACAAACTAAAACGGGATTCTGTGTTATTTAGGTAGCGGAATTATAAGGTCACATTTATGTGTAGTGCTTTGAATTTAAAGTTTCAACAAGACCAATAAAATTACTATATATAAAAATAAGTAGAATATTTCATTTTCAATTTTTATTTTTGTTTATTTTTTAAATTAAAAAAATATCTCAAAAT
Organism: Cicer judaicum; assembly: GCA_037974835.1. NCBI lineage: Eukaryota > Viridiplantae > Streptophyta > Magnoliopsida > Fabales > Fabaceae > Cicer > Cicer judaicum. Next base: position 17,087,440 of record JBBPBS010000968.1, read on the forward strand.
CAATATTGTTTTAATTTTTCTAAAGATAATTTTTTTAAATAAGATCATAATTTTTTATGCTTTAAACAATGAAACGACTTTTTTTTTATTGTGCTTTCAACTTTTTTTTTTGTTATGGAAGAGTAATGATATTAGGCTCAAATTTATGAATGTGAGTATTTTTTCCTTTAAGAAGTAATCATAGTAAAAGTATTAATGATAATGAAAGATCTATTATGTGTGTGCATGAAAGGTGGTGAGTTGGTAATGTGATTTTGTTGAAATTATAAAATGTAGATTTTATTAAAATCATATATGGTAACTCATCACAATTATAATAATTTCACTGCCAATATAAACATCTACTAAATTTGTTTAACACCACCAGTTAATTAGGACATAGGTTTACTACATTTAATACTAATTAATTAACTATAGCAGATAAAAGTGTTTGTTTTCTTGTATAAAGTAATCTAAAATAAAACTATTTACTCTATAAAAAGAAGTTCTACCAAGTACCAACATATTATTTTAATTTTGTGGTCAAGTCATTCAGGAAAATGGAAACTTCTGGGTTAATTAACACTATAAAATATATATTTCCAATTGGAATGAAAAGCATGACAAGTGAAGTAACGTCACTAACAATAGAACTCTCAATTTAGGTGTTAAAGCGGTTCCACTTGGAAACATAATTCATTTTAGAATTTTTCAATGTAATAGTGTATATTTGACTTGATGTTAAAAAGACCAAAGATTATGATGCTCTTAGTTATTACTAGTAGTAGTTATTAGTCTAAAGAGCCGGCTGAAGAAAGAAATATTGGAAAAGACTGGGAAGTGAGTTCTTTGAATTATATTATCTTAAAAAATTGAATTAGCGTTTCTATGTCTTAATAGTTACGCATATCGAAGACCCAAGTAAGTGGTCTAATGTAAATTTAGCAGTGAGAGTATGTTTGGGTTTGAGAGTCACAAAGTATATGAATATGGGGTCATTATGTAAATATATAAGTCAGCCACGATCAACAATCTAGAAGTTTTAAAGGATTATTTTGAGAAGGGACGAATTGAACCTTTTAGCCTATTCACATCTACATTTACGCCCAACGAATTGGTTATAAAGGTGATTTCCTCAGGATAGTTATTAAAGCTTGTGGGTCAAAATTTGTTGGCTCCACGATGTTTCCTTATCAGCATGAGATATATGGGACTGAAATTTTGGCTTTTGGTTCTAATCCCCACTACTTTCCGTACCCACCAGTTACCATTGAGAAGTCTCCCTCATGGATTAACAATAGATCAAATTTTACAGTATTACAATAAATTTTGATACCATATTTGTACTTAAAGCTTAAAATAATAATTTTATGTGTCATCTCTTTTATATATATATATATATATATATTATTATCAAATCTAATATTATTTGACCAAATAAAATTTTAGATTTTGTCTAATGCAAATTTTTTTGGATTGGCCAAAGGCCCGGTCTCTTGAGTGCTCTTTGTTGGATGGATGCATGACCTTCAAATTTTGAATGTTGATTTTGAGATAAACTTAGAGTGTGATAGATCAATTTTATATATATCTTGCATTTAGATGCTATTCTCTCTTACTAGAGACATATTTTTTTATTCTATTTTGTAAAAAGTTTCGTGTTGTTAAAGGATAAGCAAATGAAGAGACTCATACTTTAACAAAAATAATGTCTTTAAATAAATTTTAATATTAATATTCAATATGATATTAATTATTTTATTTTCAACTTATATTATATATCTAATTAATTTATTCTATTTTAATTATACTCTTTAGTAAATTCGTGTGTAAAATAAATAATTGTGTCATTCAGACCAACAAAATAATATATATAATAACTTTACTAATCGATCTACATTTAATAGTTTTTTAAATCTATCTCTATATGCATCCATTAAATTTTAAAAATGAGATGCTATAAACTTTTTTTATAATAAAATATCCATTACATTATAGTGTCCACTGTCAAGCCTATATCCAAACATAGAGAATGTTCACAGAAATAGACAGAACGAAGAACAAAAAATAAAAAATAAACAGACAGAACGATATATATACATGACATTGTTTGGGCTTGGATGGAATAGCAAAAAAGAAAAACATGAAACTATATGAGCGAAAAGTATGGGCCTTAGGCCCGTATAGACCCAAATATATCAACTTATTGGTGGGGAGCTTATTGTCTTCCATGTTATCTCAAAAGCTCTAATTTGGTAAAAAATAACTGTTTCAATTGATAAATTTAAACACGTATTTGAGAACACTCGTAAACAAGAGAAAAAACCACCCTTCTATTGTTGTGTTTTAGCCAAGTGATCTTGACAAAAAAGAAAGGCTCATAATGCATTAATGTGCTTTTGTTGTGCCATTTTTTTTCTTCTAAAGAATTAGTTTGAAGGAAACGAATTTCTTAAATAATATTCATATTTGAGTCTTGGGGATGAAACATATGTATATAGTTTGGAGAATAAACTTCACCAAATGTGACTTATCAAGTTATCCAATAGAGAGATTATTCATTAACAAATTGATAAAATATTTTACATCAATAACATTGTTACAATAAAGAAAATATAATAAATACTACATTTGTCAATAAACACTACATTTGTCAATAAAAATAGGACATTCATCGAGTTTTTTTTTATCATTTTTTTATAGGATTTTTTAAATTTTCCCAATGCATTATTTATTTATTTACTTTAAGTTATGTTGTATCTTTTTTTACTATCATTAATAAATATTTCATCTAGTCACCGTTATAAAAAAAAAAACAGTATTAAATCTTAAAAGTTAGTTATTTTTAACTTATTTAATATTAGTATTTCTAGTATACCTTTATTTTAATAAACTCATTTAATGTTAATATTTTTAACATATTTTTATTTTAATAAACATATTAAATGTTAGTAATCGAGTGTTTGATCTTCAAATAAATATTTTAATAAATTTAAATAATTTTTTACATGAAATTTAACAAACTAACTGCATTCAATTAATCTTCATAATAACCGTAAAATTAATTATTTTGCAAAGTGATATGATCGAATAAACTACTACAATAAAATTGTAAACACTCTACCTTCACGCTTAAATGATCAATAAATTTAATATTATTATAAACTTTCGTAATTTTCGTGATTTAATTAAAAGAGTTAAGAAAACAAAAAATTAAAACTACATAAGTTCGAAAAATATAAGCAAAGTGAATTAATATGAAAATAAATTGTGGTTTGCTATTTACAGTAATGTGCCAAACAAATTGCTATAAAATATACGAATTTGATACTAATGAAATCATGAACACCCTTGTACGAAAGGTAATTAATGGGGTCATAAGAGCACGCGTATTCAAACGATGAACCTACAGTCATTGATCTTGTCCCACAACATTAATTCGTATAAGACTCCAACAATAAACACAGCATATCTCCGTCACATATGACGACACCACCAACACTAAAATTTGTATATTTCTCTACTGAGTAAATCAAAATTTTACTCATTTGAAATTGAAATGAACAAACAGTTAAGTCATTAAATTTACAAAATAATAAATTAATTTGTAAACGATATATATAAAGTTAGTACTTTAGTCAATAAATATCTGTTAAAAATTAACAAAAAGTTATACATTTTGACTTCAAAAAATATACAATTCTACTTCTATACAAGCATTTAATAACTGTGGTGCAAAATTTGAGAAAAATTACTAAATTGATTTTTATTTTTATGTATTTAAGAGACTAAATTGTAGTATTTCGAAAATTTAGGCCACTAAATTGATCTATAAGACTAAAATGCTCATTTTCTCTTTTACTCATTCGTTTATTTTAGCACATTACTTTGTTTTGGACATTAGAAACCATTTCGCTGCACATGTAGTAAAATTTTAATATGTTCAATAGTTCATTATTTTCCTAAGATAAAAAAAAAAGTTTCTTGCACCAAAAAAAAAAATCCTTATCGTATTGTTTTACCTTTCTAAAAAGTTGAGCTTTTGGAATAATAAACTTCAAGTAGTTGTTTACGAAATTTACAGGAAACAAAAAGTATATTATTATATTAAATAAAATATATATGGGCAATTGGGCATCTAAACTCCTAGTTGAAGGCCACACATACAAACCTAAATCCTACATAAAATATATCCTTCTTTCATTCCTTATATGGAATATAGAGGTGACCCCTCAAAAAACGGATGTTACATAATTAAGGACAAAATCATGACCTTTCATTTGTTTACCCCATGTGTGAACTTTAAACTACTCTTGTTAATTGTTATTATCACTCTTTAGTTACCTTCTCATCCTTCCTTCTATCTCCAAATATGCTGTCAATGTCATATTGAGTACACCTCCAATTTGGGCAGACATAAAAATCCATTTCTCAAAAAGATGCAATTTTTTCCTCAAAAAGATTAATTCTTTTTTTAAAATAATTCATTGATTATAATTTATCTTGGATTTATTTTATTACTGCTTAGCAATAGGTGATGGTGAAACATTGTTCCCTATTGAAGCTGGTGACCAAAAATCAGCACCATTACTACTTGCCACGTGTAAGGTGCATCCTACAGGGATCAAACACAAACCCCTGCTCCTCAAATCCTTGTTCATTTCTTCTCCATTGTTATCTCCGTCCCCCTGAAATAACGCATACACAATTAAAATCTTATGTCATCAATAATTACCTTAAATGGCAAAACTGTCACAATAAGAGTGAGCTGAGTGTGAACATAATCAAGAAGGCAATGTTCAGTATTGTCCCCATCATGTGGGGCCCTCCTTTCAACTTACCCTCTGATCACGAAAAAGTCTCCACACAAAACTTAGACACATCATTTAATACACAAAAAATAGGAACAAAAATTAAATGATGTATATTTTTAAAAATAATGAGATCATGTATATTTTTTGTGTCTAAATATTTTTTATTTGGAATTGGGACCACTTAAATATTTAACATATGATTACAACTTTGCTAGGCGTATCTTTTTTATTTCACTAGGTGAATATTTTGTTTGTTATAATTCTTGTCCCATTTTTAAAAAATTGATAAATGTGGTCCTTCAATTTTCAAAGTATTTGATATTTTCCCCCACATAGCATTTTAGTTTGAATTTTGATGAATTGGTGTGTGAGATAACTATGTGACATCTAAGGTGATGGTGATTTTGCACGAGTTATTAAGTGATAATTCATGTAAATAGTATTTTAATTCGAATTTGATGGCATTGTGATATAGTGTTTTAATTAAGTGTAAACAACGTTGCCATATCATCAACCAAGTTGGCACATAGTCATCTATGTGCCAAATTGTCAAAATTTAGTCTCAATATTTAGTTGGGAAAAAGGTCAATCATTAAAAAAAAAAAAAAATAGGAACTAAAATTTGTAGATGCGTAAATAGAGGACTAAAATCACATAGTCATCTCACTTGCCACATTGTCAAAATTTAATCTCAAAATGTTTAGTTGGGAAAAAAGTCAAGCATTTTAAAAAAGAGGGACTAAAATATGCATAAATATAGGACTAAAATCATGAATGTGACAAAAGCTTTAATAAATAGCACGGAATATTGTGAGACAAAATGTACCGGTGACTTAAGAGAGTTGTGGTTAAATTTTTTTGTATAATAAAATAAACAATTAATTAATTATGAGTCATTATTTTTTATAAAAAAAAAAAAAAAAAGTACTGAATACTATATGATTAACAACATAGAAAAATGAAGAGTTAGAGATTTATGATGAGAGATGAGACTCACATGGTGATGTTGAAATTGAAGGTGTTGTGAAGGTTGCAGGTATGGAGAGCAGAGAACCTGAACTTGATCATGTAAGAATCTTATATAACCAGTTGCCTCGTGAAGCACCGAAGCTGTATCAGTCTGCAGCACATGCACTTTCAATTTTCAATTTTCAAAATCCAAATAAGTTCAATCGACCAGAAACCACAAATCATAAACTCTCAATTCTAACATATAATTAAATTAAAATATATCATCATCTAATTCACCTTGCCAAAGGGAGAAACAAGTTGTTGTAATGCTGCAATTCGTTCCCCAAGCTTCTCCTTTTTCTGCTATTTCAAAATAACAACATAATAATATTAAAATCATATATATGTTACATTATTTTTTTATTATAGAAAAGGACATGTCATGTTTATTTGACAATAGGGTTGTGTTCAGGAGAAAAACAGGAGAGAGAGACACACACACACATGCAACCGAAATCCATAGTTAATTTTGTTCACCTTTGCATGTCCGGTTGAAATGGGGTTCTCTGCTTTGGTCTTCTTAGGACCTCTCTGTCCTTCAATACCTGCCTTGGTACCAATTTCTTGTCCTCCTGACCCATTCCGCTTTTTCTGCAAACACTTTCATAAAAAAAATAGAAATTTAGAGAGAGAGAGAGAGAGAGAGAGAGAAACAATCAACAAAAACATGATTCTTCAATTAAAAAAACACAAACATTGGACTTAGTTGTTAATGAATTGAAGGCTGTGTTGGTGTGATTGCATGAAGAAGCAGAAGAAGAATCACTTGAAGTGATGACAGATTTCTGAGGAGGAGTGATGTTGGTTTCAGAAAGCATAAAGTCGCTTTCATTTGGATGATAGTTACCAAAACAAAGCATTTTAGGTGTGTTGTGAATGGAGAAAAAAGGGGTGGAAAAAGTAGTCTGGTCCACAGTAGTACTGAGACCCAATGCATTTTGTTGATTCTCATCATCATTGTCATCTGCTAATAGTAACTGAGAGAAACTGGTCCCTGTTGTTGGTGTTGTCAAATGGTCCACTTCAACAAGTTGTTCCTTGGACTCCATTAAATTAAAAAGAAAAAAGATTGTGTTTTAGAAGTAGAAATGGGAATGGATTGTGTTGTTGTTGTTGTTGGGTTAATTTGAAAAGGAAATGTAGAAGCAATTTGGGGGAGAAAATGGAAATGAAGAGAGGGTTATTTAAACAAGTGTGAAGTGGCAGTGTGGGTAAGAGACATTTGTAACCACGTTTGTGTCACTGTTCTGTTTGTTTGATTATGATTATGATTATGATATTTTGATTTGATCTTTATAAAAACTAAAAATGAAAATGAGAGAGGCGTTACAAGAATTGGGCTGAATGGGCTGTTGTTTCCAAGGAAAGGCTTCGGTTTTCGGCAATGGTCAAACCCACTTGGCCCGAGAAAACCGTGTTTTCGCTCTCCAATGCACCACCCCATCATCACACCACACATCAACACTACTATAACTAAGGTTTTTTTTTTTTTTTTTTAAGAAATAAAATATTTTAAGTTAAAATTAATTTTATACAAAAAGTACTAAAAAATACTATTGATTCAACTTTCATTCTTATACTTACTATTTTTTTTAGGATTTTACTATTTTACGTGAGACTCATATTTACAGTATAAAATTTATATTCAATTTACTTAATAAAAAAGAGTAGGTCTTGTGTTAGAATGAGCGTTGAAAATATAATATTTATAGCATTTTTTAATTCTATATTAATAAAATAAGAAAAGATATGAAATAAAGTATTAAAAAAATATACTATTATTTATTTCATAATGGATGTTATTTAAAGTATTTTGTATATGATAACAAATACAATAATGAAAAATAAATAAATAAAATTATTTTATTAAATTACTATTCTTAACTATTAAA
>JBBPBS010000968.1:17102376-17123148 GCA_037974835.1 Cicer judaicum
ATGAGGAAGAAAATAAAATAATAAATTGAGAGATTTTAAATTCTTAATTAACTTTTTTTTTTTTTTATAAAAACTATCCTTTAAATTAAAATCAGTGTATATAATCTTCTAAAATTTAAAAATCTATTCAAGGAACTTATTCCTTCCAACAAATATTCTTTCACACAAAACAATCATAAATCAAACTTATAATCAAATGTTTAAGAGACTTTATTATCTATTACATTAATAATAGCATGTTGTATATTAATCTAACTTTTTAATTGTATTTTATTCTCATACATTATAAAAAACAAAATATTTTGTAAACAACAAGAGTAGTCTCAGATCTCCATATCCAAACCTTATAAAACAACATCCATGTCCAAAGATAGACAATCTTGGAAATCTCGTGATTACATTACACTGCCCACCCTGCAAACTATATGACAGCTATCTGGTCAGCCTTCACGTGCAAATTACTATATACTAGTATATTTCCACCACGAAAATGGCACCACACTCCTAAGTTCAGTTCCAGTTTTATCTTGTCGAGGTTGGTGTCGTGTCGAGGTAAAATAATAATAATAACAATAATATACTCGTTTAATTAGTGATGTATTTTTTACTATTATTAATAAAATGTACAATAATATTTTAAAAATTATATATATAATAATAATTAAAGTGTATTAGAAAAAAATAATTAGCTTTGGATTCAAAATTGATAATGATATTTATTTTAAGACAAATTATTTTTATTAAAATGACACTCATTATATTATCAAATCAAAAGAACAGATGATTTTGTGTTAAAGAAAAACATTCATAAATATTAAGAATACAATTAAACACGGTAATATAATATATGAACACTATATTATCGAAAACAAAATCACAAATCGTCCAATAAATAATTAAAGAATAATATTATACGAAATTTGTATGACATATATATTCATCTCAAAGTGCATTTTCATCGCTCCTATAATATAATCACATTCACTAAATTAAATATCTAAACTACATTTCACAATACTCTAAATCATATACATTTCACAATACTCTAAATTATATATATTTCAGAATACTCTAAATGTCATATATCTTAAAGTATTTTTTAACTAATGTTTTTATAACAAATAACTGGAGGTTATATATAATATAGCTTGAACCTCCCTCTTCTTTTATAATTATAGACAATGTCATATTTTTTTAAAGATTTTTCAATTTCAACCAAATCCAACAATTTTTACATTTATTTAAATTGCTGCATCTTTAATTTTTTTTTATTGTATACATCGATAATAATAATCCACCATAACGAATATACTTCTCTTGAAACTAAATCATTTCAATAATTTTCACTTGAAACTAAACTACATAAAAAATTACCATTTGAAGTTGAACTACTTCAAGAATGTTCACTATAAACAGTACCACTTTAAAAATTTATACATGTCAAAAATTAATTATTTGAAACGATTTCACAACATATCTTGCATTAATGTCAACTAGTATCTATATATTATTCAACACATTGTGAAAACCAAAACCAAAATCAACACATCATTCACTTGAATTTTCTACAAAACCAAAATTAATTTGTTTATTAAATTTTTCTATGTCAAACTTCATAATGGAATTTGACATTGTAATTGTTTAGATACTATATTAATTGTGCATCATCTAAGTTCCAAAGAAAGATAGAGGATTCACAAATAATTACTTAAATGTCAAGTTTTTTCTAGTCACAACCTTTACAAACAACATCTTCATACTATAATTATGCATCGGCTAGGTTCCAATAAAAGAGAGGCAAGTCAAATAATTACTTAAATACCAAGTTTTTCTAGTCATAACCTTTCAAAACAACATTCATAATATAACACTATTTTTTCGATACAAATGGAAGTTCATACAATATTGCAACTGCGAAATATACTAAGAATTCAATTTTCTTGTATACAACCCAACTTTAAAAAACACATACATGAAGTAATTAAAGAACATAACTGTATAGAAAAATATGACATGAAAACTCTAAAATTAAAAGAAAAAAAACTATGACATTTGTTTAATGACAACTTAAAAATAAAATTATATAAATTTTTTTACGGCATATGTACTTCTCTACTATCAATACATAAGTCACAATATTTAATGTTAAATAAAAAATCTAATAAATTATAAAGTTACATTTGATAAGAAACCCCTTAAACATGGGCAAAATCTAAGTGACTATATTTTGACCTTTTCTATACTCTTGAGTCATTTTTTCCACTCAAAATCATTGCATTATACGGTATTTTTCCTTTTTTTATCTATATAAGCGGTTTTTATATATAAGCGGTTCTTTTGCATTTTTTTAATTTTCACTATTTTAGTGTGATGTTAATACAATATTTGTTATGTTTAGATTGATTTATTTTTAATCTATTATAGATTAAGTAATGATTTGGTTGTCAATGTTGTAAATCTAAAAACAGAAATATTTGTATTGTTTTTGATATATTATATAAATTTAAATGAATAAATAAAGTTTTTAATAAAAAAGAATAAATTATCCCTTGAACCACAAATTGAAATGAAAAAAATTTAATGGATGAAAGTAAAATTTAAAAGAATCCAAAGGGTATATTTTGAGCAAATTTTCGCTTAACATTTAATTTCTCTTTGATGCCAAAAAAAGGAGAATTTGATATTTTTGATAGTTATTTAACGAAAACTTTTTATGAGATGAATTGATTAGATACTTACTTGAGCAATGTCTAGTCCCAGAAAGTAATGCGGACAATGTGGGCCTTCACAACTTCAATGTTTATGTGTCCCTATTTCAAGGCTCAAGCTAACACCACCTACTTCTCTTTCTTCACTTCCACCGACTCATTCACTCTCTTCCTTCTTCTCACTATCTTTTTCTTTTTCTTTCTTCATCAATGGAAGATGTAGGAGATTGGGTTCTCGTGCGCGGCCCCTCACAGAAAGACTTTTGGAACCCAAGTTTATCAAATGCTGATGAAGCTTCAAGACCCTTGAAGGTTACTTTTTCTAAGCCTGCTGTGCACTTTACTGATGCTATACCTATTGGTAATGGTAGTCTTGGTGCCATGGTTTGGGGTGGTGTTCAATCTGAAGTTCTACAACTCAATGGTAGTAGTAATTCTTAATCTTATTGCTTTTAATTCCAATTTTAGTTGCTATTTATTTTTATCAAAATGGTAATCAATGTGGGACTTTATGAACGTTTGTTAGTTATTACATTTACAAATGGAGAAATGATGCTTATTAAGAGAATTTTCATCCCTTTTTGTTTTATTTAATAGTACTTAGTATGTTTTATGAGCCGAGTAGTAAGAGTTTGACGTTGTAACGTGTTGTCAAATTCATTGTGAGTTTGTGACTAAAGGCATTTCTAGTTGTAAATTTATATAAATTGAGATTAAGTTCATGCTGCATTGTTCATATCAATAACCGATCAGATATGTCTGAGTCTTTATCATTTAAAAAGTTTACTAACATAAGGATTCAATTTATTTATTTATTTTCAAAGAGGACACACTATGGACTGGGATACCTGCCAACTACACTGACAAAAATGCTCCTGAAACGCTGGCTGTAGTCCGAAAACTTGTCGATGAAAGAAAATACGCAGAAGCTACAACAGAAGCTGTCAAATTGTCAGGAGCTCCTAGTGATGTATGTAACATATACTACAAATTGATATAAACCTTCCTGCAATTTATGAGAAACTGTGCTATTTATTAGACTGATGTTAGGGGTTGACAACCAACGAACATGATAAATAAACCAGAGGAATCCAAGTAGTTGCTATATTTCTACCGTATAAATCACATCCTTTTATTCAACTAGTACTCTCATTCATGGATTGTCTACTCCCCTACCCCACATATTTGGATTGCCTACAGTCCACAATCCACCCATTCATGTAGTTAACATGTTGGTGATCGTTAGATTGAGGTCCGACGGTCCAAATTTCAAGCTCGGCATTTCAGTTTTTTAATAAATAAAAATCTGCATTGAAATCTAGATCATTTGATCTTAATCCAATGACCACCAACATGCTGACTGTGTGAATGTGTAAAATTGCTGATTGCAGGCAATCTGAATCCCATCCCCACTCCACAACTTAAAATGTGTTGATGGGTGAGTTAAGGAACCTTGTATACAATGTGGGTAGTCATCACTAATTTTATTTATTTTTTTACATGAAGGTATACCAACTTCTTGGTGATATTAAATTAGAATTTGATGATTCTCATCGTAAATATTCGGAAGCATCTTATTATAGGGAGCTTGATTTGGATAATGCAACAGCAAAAATAAAATACAATGTGGGTGATGTAGAATTTACCAGAGAACATTTTGCTTCTAATCCAGACCAAGTGCTAGTGGCAAGGTTTTCCACAAGCAAGTCAGGGTCATTATCATTTACAGTGTCTTTGGATAGCCAAATACCTTACAATTCGCGGGTAAGTGGCGAACATCAGATAATAATGGAAGGAAACTGTCGTGGCAAAAGGGTCCCACCACAGATGAATTCAAGCGACAAACCAAAGGGAATTCAGTTTTGTGCAGTTCTTGATATGCAGATTAGTAATGACAAAGGGGTTATACATGTTTTGGATGATAAGAAGCTTAGAGTTGAAGGTGCAGATTGGGCTATTTTGCTTCTAACAGCTGCCTCTTCTTTTGATGGTCCATTTACTAAGCCTGAAGACTCTAAGAAGGATCCTGCTTCTGAGTCCTTGAGTAAAATGAAGTCTGTGAAAAGCTTTTCATATGATGAAATTTACGCACGTCACATGGATGACTATCAGAATCTATTTCATCGGGTCTCATTGCAACTCTCTAAAAGTTCCAAGCCTGTTTTAGGAAAACCTAACATCACTCCATTGGGAGGTGATGAGACTGTTCCAACTTCATCAAGAATCAAATCATTTCAAGATGATGAAGACCCTTCCTTTGTGGAGCTTTTGTTTCAATATGGTCGATATCTACTAATATCTTGTTCGCGTCCTGGAACTCAGGTGGCAAACCTACAGGGTATATGGAACGACAAACTTGATCCTGCATGGGAGTATGTTTTCCCTTCACTTTTTATCCCTCCTCTAGAAATAAATAAATATATAAAAAGAAAGTAAATAAATTGGGGGCTATAATTTTTAAAGATTATAAGGTGGCTTAGAGTTTCTATATGGATAAGAAGTATCAAATAAATGTCTAGAAGTAATTTCTTAAAAGAGTTCATAAGATTTTATAATTTTTTTCCTCCTTTTTTGTCATCCAGTGGGGCTCAGCACTTGAACATAAACCTTCAAATGAACTATTGGCCGTCCCTTTCTTGCAATCTACGCGAGTGTCAAGAGCCACTATTTGATTACATTTCCGCTATGCAAATAAATGGTAGTAAAACTGCAAAGGTATCTTGCTTGTTTACTCTTTCTTTCATATGATTCTCAACATTCTATTTGAGAAAGTGATCATTTAAAATTAAGATTGTCAGCTATCAGTAACTTTGTACTCTCCCCTCTGGCAAGCTAAAGAAAAATAATTTCGCATATTGCACACCATGTTGCGAATTTTATATATTCTATACAGAATTTCATTTGATCTGGCATACAGGTGAACTATGAAGCAAATGGTTGGGTTGCACATCAAATTTCCGACTTATGGGTTAAAACATCCCCAGATCGAGGTGAGGCTGTTTGGGCGTTATGGCCAATGGGTGGAGCTTGGCTTTGCACCCATCTATGGGAGCATTACGCTTATACAATGGACAAGGTAAGTCCTGGTTTTTTAATAAACTATTTGAGCCTTAATATCATTGACTCAAAATTAATGCATGTTTAGATTGACAATGAGTTTAGTAGAATCATGGTGTGCTACTGTGATTTTAGTAGAAGCTACACTTTGAAGCTTCAATAAAGTTACGGTGACACAATCATTAAGCCAAACTCACTATGATTCCAAACATGCACTAAGTATTGATTTCGCCGAGTTTTAAATTTGCAGATCAGGAACTGCTATACCTTAAAAAGCTGGGTTTTCCATACATGCCAAATTAACCTTCTCTTATCATGGCATTACTATAAGTTGTATTAGAGATAATGGAAACAAAACCCATGTTGAGCGATTTTTTGTTATTATGTTTTATTTACTCAATGAGATTTCAAGCTGGTATTAGTCCAACAAATACCTTGTTTAGCAATGATGATTAAAAGTTTTCGGAAACAGCATGCTGTAAAATCATTGTTGAAGGCTGAAAAAAAGTATAATTAATGTCATGTTTCATTTTATGGGTGTCAGGGATACAACCAGCTGAGGGATGAAAAATCTAATATACTGTGATGATACTTAATGCATTATTTTGTTTGCTGTGCTTTTAAACACACATACCAGGTATTGGGTAAGTAATGGTTGATTATTCTCTTGTATTAGGAATTTCTAAAAAATAAAGCATATCCTTTGTTGGGAGGAAGTACATTATTTTTGTTGGATTGGTTGATTGAAGGCCCCGGTGGATTATTGGAAACTAATCCATCAACTTCACCAGAGCACATGTTCATTGCACCAGATCAACAGCGTGCTAGTGTGAGCTTCTCAACAACCATGGACATTTCAATCATAAAAGAAGTTTTCTCTATAATCATTTCTGCTGCCGAGGTGAAACTGATTTTACTTCTCAAATCAATACTGGACACTAGTTTCTGGTTATCCTAATTTTATCTTGGTCACTGAGTTTGTCAAAAACAGGTCTTGGGAAGACATGATGATGCTATTATCAAAAGAGTAACTGAGTCTCTGTCTAAGCTTCCACCTACAAAAATTGCTAGGGATGGGTCCATTATGGAATGGGTATGCAATTATACTCAATTCCATATTTTCTTTCCTTCTTTGTGTGTTTGGTTCTGTGGTGACGAAAATTGATTTGATTAAAAGTGATTTATGTTTCGTTCACTTCACATGAAAGTGATTTGAACTGTTAATTTGAGGCTCAGAATCAATTCCGGAGGAAAAAGTTCCAAATTCTAGCTTCAAGTTAGAATCAATTATGGCGGTAAAATCAATTTTATCCGAAAACATCTGAATATGTTAAAATCAATTCCACACCTCTAGAATTACCCAATCCAGAAGAGAAACCAAACATTCACAATTCATCTCACGAGTGTCAATTTGTCCATCTTATGTCATCTAATATCTTATGATTTTCAATGACAAATTTGGACTGTAGACTATCAATTGCATGTTAAATTTAACACTTTATTTATTTGACAGGCTGAAGATTTCCAGGACCCAGAAGTAACTCATCGGCATGTTTCTCATCTGTTTGGCTTGTTTCCAGGGCACACAATAAGTCTTGAGAAAACACCAGATCTCTGTAAAGCTGTGGATAATAGTCTAATCAAAAGAGGTCTTTTACCAGAGCTTTAAATGCTAATTTTTTTTCTTCCAGACAGAATAGTTATTTTAGGTACATACACTATCGTGGAATCGTACTGTGTGGATGTTTGGTTTCACAATGGAATTGACAAAACCACGGTGAATAGTTTAGTGATTGTAATCGTTAATAAACTCTCCATAATGTAGAATACAATTACAACAAATATATTACATTCTCATATTAGGAATTACCTACCCAATTCATGTTCATGTTCGTGTTCAACCTTGTATGCTAGAATGACATAAGGCTGTATGTTTTTAGCTTTAATACTATAATTAGTATAATTCAACAGTAATCACCATTCTTCCATTTTGTTACAGGAGATGAAGGTCCCGGGTGGTCAACAACTTGGAAAGCTTCATTGTGGGCTCATCTTCACAACAGTGAGCATGCGTATCGCATGATAAAACACTTGATCGTCTTGGTAGACCCTGCTCATGAAGAAGGCGTCGAAGGAGGACTTTACAGTAACATGTTCACAACACATCCTCCATTCCAAATTGATGCAAACTTTGGGTAAGGCCCATCATTAACTATAATGTTTGTGTATCTTGTTGTTTTCACTTTCATCATATGAAAGCTTGAAATGTTGCTTGTGATGAAACTAGGTAATTAACTGTACTAATAATTTTGAATTAGTTTGACTGAGAAAATTATCGTTGTTTGGTGTCAGTTTTTCAACTGCAATTGCAGAAATGCTTGTTCAAAGCACAACGAAGGACCTTTACTTACTTCCTGCATTGCCTCGGGATAAATGGGCGAATGGCTGTGTCAAAGGATTAAAAGCGCGTGGCGGGGTGACGGTCAACATATGTTGGAAAGAAGGAGATTTGCATGAAGTTGGGCTTTGGTCACAAAACCATAATTCCAGAATGAGACTACATTATAGAGGGAACATGATTGTGGCAAATTTATCACCAGGGAGAGTTTACTCATATAATAATGGGTTGAAGTGTGTGAAGACATACTCCCTTAGCGAAGTGATTCCTTAGTTTTCTTTTTGTCTTCCAATAAAATCTTAAAGAAGATGCAATACTTTTGACAATTTGGTATTGGATGTAGTTTGATGGAACATGATATATTTCTTGTTCCTATGATTATTCAACATGAGTCATTTAGTCTCGGATGATGTAATTTAATGGAGAAGCATTTTGTTAATGCATTTGTTGTGTGGCTGCCTTTGGGGTGTGAATATTAGTGTCATTTTGTTAGAAAACAACTTTGTCCACCTCCCACATTTCTAAACAAACATCTGGACGCATCCTTCTCAAATCACAAACCAAAAATAGAAAGCTAATCCTTACTCAAGGATAGAATGTGCTACAGGGAGAGTTCAGAACACATTGTTCAAGCATTACACTTTCCTATCTGCTTTGAAATGGGGGAGGAACTAAGAAATGGATCACATATAATTTTTTAATTTGAAATATTTGTCTCATTTATTTGTCATTTTAGATTAACAATCAAACATTTATTATTTTCTCCATTAATATATTTTTATTATTATTTTTTAAATAGTCAATATTAAGAATTAATTATTAATTGTGTTAGAGAGAAGAGTTAAACTCATAATTTCTTTGTCAATATAACTCTCCAAACCATCAAATCACACTTCCATTAATATATCTTTATTTATGTATAACTCAATGAAACATAATATGAAACAAAGGTAGTAGTGGATGATAACCAAAATCACAAGTTAGATGTGTTCAGATATAGTGGTATTCTCCACAAGCTTTCCATGTCGGATTTATCTTTTGTATTTTTTTCCTGATTTTTTTTGAGAAATTCTTGAAGAAGTACAAACAACTTATTAAAACTTTACAAGACATTAAAAAATAAATGTTTTTACAAATACAAATATTCTCTTTTATTTACCATTGACTTTTTCTTTATCTGATTTTCACTTTCTTTTACAGATTTTATCTCATTCAATCAAACTTAAATTTAGATTTATGGCATTCAACAATTTACAACATTCATACAATTAGTACCTCATTTATTATTATTATTATTATTTAATTTAAAATTTTTAATTTTTAATCTTTTTTTGATTTTCTATAAAATTTGTAAAAGAATGAAATTATGCAAATATAGATGAAAGAAAATCTATAGTAATTTGCTATTTGCATAATCAAAATAGTTTTTACTTCAAATTTGACAGTATGTTTGTGTCAAAAGCAAAGTTAAAATCCAATGGACAATTTCAAATCTTATTTTGTCTGATATTTTGTTTTCTAATTTGAATTTTTTTTTTTGTTTCAATTTGAAATGAATGACTTTAAATTTGAAAATAATTCTTATTTTATTAAGTTAGTTTCCAAAACATATTTAATTGACAATTTAATTATTAGTATTATTATATTCAATTACGTATTAAACATAACGTCGAAAGGGAAAACAATACGACATCGTTTGATGTGAATTCGAGGGAAAACAAAACCTACCAATATCAGTAGTTGAGTGCCACTGTCCACTGAAAATCTGAAATTAAAAACCCTCACAAAACCCTAAAAACCGTTTGCGTTTTTCCGATAAACAAAGTAATGGCGTTCCGATCCGCATCTCTATCTCGCTCATTCATCTCTACAGCCAGATCTTCAATTCGCTCACCGGCGCCCTCTCCCCTTCCCCGCCTCCGTCCACCGCCACTCGCCGCCCCTCGCATCCAGTCCCGCCTCTTTTCCACGCCTGCTACCACTTCCAGGTCCCAACCCTAAATTCCCATTCCACCTTTTTCTTTTCTTACTTTCACTTTTTTTTTGCTTAATCGATTACAAACTATACGAAGAAAATGAAATTGTTTTTCAATTTGATTGCGAATGTTATTGTTGTACTTTTGCATGTTCTAAATGTTCAGAGTAAAAAAAATGTGTTTTTTTTGTGTACAGGAATTTGGGGCAATTGGGTTGCATACAATCACTTTTGCCACTGCATAGCACGATGGCTGTAGCGTGTCTCACTTCTCACCTTGCTGTCAGTGCACGAGCTTGTAGCGAGCTGTCCAATGGTACCTTCCGTCGTTCTTGTCAAGATCGCTAATAGTCTCTTTGTGAGTCTTGTTTGTTTTATAGGATATGTAGTGTCTGTGGAAAAGAAATGTTCAAATCGCTTTTGTTGCTTTGTTATATTGATTTCTAGGTCCACTTTGTTTTATAAGGTGAGGTTATCTGTCGTTGTATGTTTAGTGATAAAAAGAAGAAAAATAAAGAAAACAAAGAAAAAAACTTAGCACATTTTTCCCTAGGTGCTTTTGGTGTTCTTCCTAACTTCAAATATTCATAACTATCTGCGATTTTCTCAAAGTTTGTTTGAATAAAAAAATTGGATTTTTAAATTAAGAACTGCACCAAAGTCACCTAAAGAAATGTACCTAAGTTTATTCCGAAACCAAATCATAGGGCATAAACCAAAACACGAGTAAAAATAAATAAAAATTATGAATGAATCATCAATTTGGTCCATAAACTTTAAAAATATAATAACTGGTCCCTAAACTATTTGTAATCCATCCAGTTAGTCTCTAAACTATCCTTCTCTCTCCTATTTTTAAATCAAACACTGACAGATTAACTTGATGGATTCATAATAGTTTAGGGACAACTTATATTTTTATAGTTTAGGGACTAAATAGGAGTGAATGATAGTTTAGGATGTAAATGGAAGGTTTACTCCAAAAATATTGATTTCTAAGTCGCTTTACCAAAAAAAAAAATGTTTCTTTCTTAAATTGTAAGAATAATATTAGATGCCGAACATTAGTTAGTCCTGTGTTGCTTAATGTGATGAGATGAATTGGGTAGAGCTCTGTGAGTGTGTCTAGCTTGGTTGATGATAAGGTATTAAGATTTGAATTTATAGGGATGAATGGAAAAGATGGGTGATGCACGAGGACATCAATAATCCAATTGCAAGAGAAGAATGCTGCATTGTAGGTTCCCTTTGATTCCTTTATCCAAAATTCAAAATTGTAAATTGAATTATATTTTCAATCAAATGTACAAGTGAGTGAGCGGTTGGTTTAGAGATGAACTTGGACACTAGTCAGATTTTCCTCAACATCCAAACTGGATGTTCATTTTTTTGAAAATTCTTTGCAATCAACTTTTTTCCCTTGGGAATGTCCATTGTATGTGGTACTTAATTGTTAATGTTGAAGATACATGCTGAGTGAGCAGTTATTGATGTAGTCCTCAGTCCTGACTTAATCAAAAACTAAGATTGTGTCACTAATAATTGTCTTTGCTAGGTGTTCATTTTCTATTAACTGTATTTAACTTTTTGTTTTCAAGTTTCTACACCATTTCTCAAAATGCTAAATGCTACTGTGAATATATAAAATTATTTGTGTTCTTCAACGAGAAATATAGAGGCTTCCTTAAAAATGTCATGTGGGTGGGACAATTTTGTCCCTTTTCAATTTAATCCATGCATAAATTTGCTCGCTTTCTCAAATAAAATCCATGCAAGAGTCGTCCTTGAAATGGCTGTTTGTCCAGTCCTTTCATCAGTTATTCTAATACTACTGATTGGTAAACTCCATTCCTTTCACAGGTGATCCTGATTCCTGAGGTGAGGTTCTATATTCCTGTTGATTATTATGGTTAAAATCAAATGACCTCTTTCATACAACTCCAGTCTCCAAATCCTTTTTACGAAAAATGATATTTTTGTGGTAATGAAGTTGCTTTCTGGTTGAAATGCTTCGTACCAAGAGTCCAAGACAATTTAAATTCTTCAGGCAGCTTTGCATGGTAGTCAAATTCTACGGTCTGTCTTTTTAATATGAAGGATGATTACGACCTCTTCCCATTCCTTTTGATATTTAGTTTTCTAAAAATATTTTGGCCATAAAAATAAAACTTATTCCAACATTTCTTACTACTTAAGGTCTTTGTTGGATGTTGCTGTTGTGCTGTGAGAGTTTGAACTGATTTTGAATTCTGAGTGATTTCAAATTTCAAAGTTGCAATTGTAATGCATACTATTGGGGACATAATTTGTGAAAGAGGAGTGATCTGATGACAGGTTTAGGCGTTAAGTAATATTATCTAAAATCTTAATGGCCTGTAATCTCTTGTACTATTTCTGTTTTTTTTACGAATTGGTTTGCTGTTGCAGTTACTTGAGCAAGCTTTTGGATTTATATGGCTGCCTGTAAGATTATGGAGAGCCAATAATTACGGGAGTATTATCTGGGAAATAACAGTTGTAGGAATCTTGAATGAGACTCATCTGTTATGTTTTTATTTTAATTTTCCTTTTTTGACTCAGGAAGGAAGAACCTGTTTTTCATCCTCAAACTTTGATAACATTCAACATTAGTTATTGATTCTTATTGTATCTGGTTTTTGGTTAAATGCTGTACATTCATCATTTGGGAATAATAGTTATTCATCGCATGCTTTCAGAGGATGTTTTTATTGAAGTTAGAAAGTAAACAGATTGCCCGAGAAATACTTAATGTTTTTCTATTAATTTGATTCAAAACAGTTTATTAAAAGGGTGGAATGCATTTTGGAAATGGAAACATAATCGTTAACTGGACATCACAGACATCCTAGCACAGTATTTTAACAATTCAATACCTTGTAAGAACGTGTTGTGACTAATATGAAGATTGAGTTAAGTTATGGGTCTCTATAACTTCATCAAAAAAGAAATGGAATTCATATCAAGGAGCCGTTTATGAAGTTTGAGTTAACATATGGGCCTCTTGTGTCACGCTGTGTTAATAAGCAAAAATGCAAGTTCAATGGCGTTAATATTTTTTTGTCGTTGACTGATTTTGCACGTAAGATTTAGACGGGGTTGCATGCACCACATTTGATTTACAATGTCCTAATTTTTAAAGCATAAATCTCGCCATTTTTCTTCTGACGTATCATATAAAGCTGATACAGATAATCACTCATTTGTGTCATCGTATTTGAAAAATAGCTATTGGGTTCAATTTGTCGCCGTGTTCAATTTGTTGTTTGACTAGTGTCATCATTCAAAGCCCTGAATGAGGAGTTGAACTAGTTGAACTGATTTAAGGTAAGCATCGAAGAAGTTGGGCAAATTCAAAGATCGAGATTCAAACTTCAATAAAGGAAAAAAATACTTAACCATTAAATTAACATTTATCTATAAAATAAAATTATCCAAGCCATGACATGAGTCTGTTCCTCAAATTCAGTGTTACACATTCCATGACCACTTACTATATCAAGTTTACATTCCACAAAGCTATGCTGTAATTGGTTGGGGTCTTGTTGAGATGTCCTTTTTCACTGTCTGTATCAGAGCGATAAAGTGTGAAGAGAACAACCTTTACATAACAAGGAAATTGTGGAATTTTCCTCCGCTAATGAGGGGGAAACACAATACAAGTGGCTTCATCCAGGACCACTGAAATGGATAAACTAAGTGCAATTGGGTCCTTGATTGCAATTTTTCCACTGTACATATACAATTCCAAATTAAGTGTTTGTTGGATTTCACGAAAAAATATATAAAATTTCAGTAAAGCACTGTAATTTTGTAAAAGCTACACTTTGTAACTTCTGTAAAATAGCTAAACACCGTAATTTTGTAAAATTAAGGTGACCTTTTCGAATTTCACGAAAAAAATATATAAAATTTCAGTAAAACACTGTAATTTTGTAAAAGCTACACTTTGTAATTTCTGTAAAATAGTTAGACTCCGTAATTTTGTAAAATTAAGGTGACTTTGAAAAGGAACACCAATCTAACCCAACAGGAAAACACCCAGCATATGCCCTGACTCGACAGTGTAAACTATTCTAAAATAGCAACAGATCGTGTTATCTCCTTTCCAACTTTTCATCAACATTATTGGATACAATCAGGTACCTTTCTCCCCCACAAAACATCATATCAAAAAGCAATGAAAAGCCAAGCCAACCCTACTTTATATGTACATATATGCCTATGCTCATAAGTCAGATCCTACTTTCACTATCAAGTGGAATATAAAAGGTAAAAAATAAACAAAATTAAATCATATTCCAAAAACCAAAGTGGATAAACATGAAGACTCCATCTTGAAAAATCCACTACATCGATCCTACTCAGAAAAAAAAAGTATAGCATGTATAGTTTAATACATGATTTGGTACGAAGCACATATGGCAGGCAGTTCAAATAAATTGTGATTTGATTTTGACAGTGGATGGAAAGATTTACTATAATATATATTTCTACTGCTAAGTTAGCATAAGAAGATTCGGACTTTGTAAGGAGAAAAGAGTAAAAAGGAAAAATATTTTAGTGGGGAATCCTTAGCTTGAAAGGGGGCGAACAGTGAAGATGACATAAGCATTGCTCCCTACAGAACCAAGCATCCATAGGTGGGGTTACTGATTGGGATGACATAAAATAGACAACATTCTCATCTAACTTCCATTATACTGATACCCTTGTCTATTCGTTTTTTCTTCTTTTGAATTAATCTTAAAAGAATACTAATAACCCTTTTCTCATCTACTCAACTTCCCTTGACCGCCAGAATTCATCCGATAGCTTAGGAAGAAAGGATGAACGATGGAAATGAAACAACTCTTATAACAACAGCCAAGGAACAACCAGGTGAAGTGATGGACAAAGATAAGAACAGTGATGAAGGAAGTGAAGATGACAATCCCAAAGAGTGGTTAAACCTGAGTTTAGGAGGCACTTCACTTCCAACAGCTGTAGACCCTGATTCACAATCAAGACCAACCAAAGTTTTTTCATGCAACTTTTGCATGAGGAAGTTCTTTAGTTCACAAGCATTAGGAGGTCACCAGAACGCCCACAAAAGGGAAAGAGGTGCTGCCAGAAGACATCAATCTCAGAGTCAGAGAACTATGGCACTAATGGGTTTGTCCATGAACAATCCAATGCTTCGATCACTTGATGTCCATCCCCATGCACTAGTGCACAAGCCATGCAGAGGTGGAACTACGGTGGCTTCGAGCTTTCAAGAAGCACATGCAGCAGGCCTCGGAATGGCATGTACACCTTTCATGTCTGAGAATCATACTGATCTAGTATGGCCAGGCAGCTTTTGGATGGTTCCACAACAGCCCCAACCTCCACATGAGTCGCTCAAGCTTGATTTAGACCTCAGACTCTGAAAAAATTTGGCTTCTCCTTGGAGTTTTATCTTCCTTTTTCAGCCAGAAGAGCTTTTTCATCGATATAAGCAGTAAACACAGTCTCATCAAAAAAGTATAAGCAAGAAAATTACTCAGGTAGGAGACCCTTGACCTAAGAGTCAAATAACCAAGAAAATGGTACTGCATAGTTATGATAGGAGATTTTTAGTTTCCACTGTCTATACATGACTACATGTTATGTACTATAAAAGCCAAATTATAACACCCTAGCTATATATTGTAGTTACTTGATGCTTGAAGTAATTCCTGACGTGCAGTGCTCACTTTGCATATCAGATTGTTGCTGACATAGGAATGTGACTTTTCCTCCTAACCTAAAAGCTGACTTTCAAACATCTTAATAAAGAAAAGGTTGAAATTTTTGCTTGCAAGGACTACTCAAACACTTCATATTCGTTAGATTCACAACAGTCAATAATTCCTATAGTCAGTCAGTTGAGCTAAGCCATTGCATAGAGATCGGATTTAACAAATTGTAAAATCAAAATCTCAACCATCCAATCTTCATCAACAACTTATATCATTGACTGTTAGCTGTAACAGGTCTATTTCCCACTATTTGAATGTTGTGTTTTCAAGAAGGGATGCTTCCAAATTGCAATATAGGTATAGCTTCAAATCTAAAATCAGCAAACTAAGATGGATTACAATTGAAATTGATAAACACGTCTGTAGACAGGAAAATGTTTTTTCTGATTTGCTTCAGTACACCAAAGTCAGTATATTATTTCTATTCAAAATTTACGGGGCTTTCTCTATAATCATAGCTATGTTGACCGTCAAAGTTAAGTAAGGCATTAAGCTACCAATGTCAAATATGCATTGACACAAATATTATATAAGCATTTGAAGAGTGAGACACTCATAATTTTTGGTAAACCTAAACTTTGTATTATGCAATAACAAGATAATTGGGTGACAAGTGATTTCAGCCAGTGACATTTCAGTTGCTTTAAATGCGTTTTTCCTGAACAAAATACACAAATAATACTGGAAAATGAGCTAACGTATTGGATGCGGAGATTTTCAGTAAGACAAACAAACCATCCTCAAATGATTAGCATGGGAGTGTTTGTTCACTCAGTTCCAGACATTTCCGTCTCCACAAGTTCAAGCTTCCACCTTTTGTAAAAGTACATCACATGCATCTCAACTTAAGCTTATCTCATAAGAAGCAAATGATGATTTCAACAGTCTTGGTATAAGTTAGCATAAATTATAAACAAGATAACAACTGAGCAGAATCCCTGAAGGGAATTTACAGCCTTATAACTTTAAGAAGAAATTACAAGCTTTTGGGTCGTGCGCTTGACAATGGGGAGCTTCTGGCTTATGATGCTTGGATCATTATATGCAGCAGAATCAAAAGGGTGCCCTTTCTGCATCAATCAATCAGAAAGTCAAGCACAACTAGAAAGACATTTGACATTAAATTGTTACGATAATTGTAAATTATACATATGCTAAAGCAATACAAAGAGAAATAAGAACAGTACAAGATTAAGATGAAAACGGTGAAGAAAAAACCAAAACTAATATAACGAGTCTATCAGAAGCTCACAAGTCACAACCACTGGACATTCAGATAGCTGTAATTGTTATGAGGCTTGAACTCTGACAGTTATAAGTTGAACAGATTGTAAAGGAAAGAATGAGCAATAATTGATACTTCAGAATAAAATGCTTCTCCAAAACGAGTATGAATCTTTCCACCCTTAAATTTTAATGGGTTAAGATCATGATACATTTTGCTTGAACTGAATTAATGGTAGATAGACCCTTGTAGTAAGAGCAAAATTAAATATCATTTGGGTACTGGACTGATGTCTCTTTTGTCAATTCTGCCTAACAAAGACTTGTTCTCCAGCACTTATAATTGTCATGTAATACAATATATTTTCAGCTCTAGTTCATAGCATTTTGAGTTAAATTTAGTGGGTTAAGTATCCTCACTTATTTATCTTGAGTGCAATGTAGCTTGCCTTTGGTTTAGTAGCTCAATAGGAGTGATATCTTTCATAATCAACTAGCTGTTTAGAGAATTCTCCTCGGTTACTAAAATAATGAGTTCTTGGTAATAAAAAAAATGAAATGTTCAACAAATCCTTCTCTGAATCGAGCTATTCAAGTATTCAGTGACTATGTAATTCAATATCATTTAAGGGATATGTAATTCAATCAGAAGTCTTACGAAAACAAATGGTTCTCTCACAAGAGTGTGTTTTAACTTTTAACTATTTCAATTACCTATATTGATATGTGTTATTAGAACTCCAGAGATAGAAGTAGCTTCAGTAGAGCTAACCCAGAAACTACTATAGCAGTTCTTCCATGGATAACAGCAGTTGTTTCAAAACAATTCCTATGATAGACTAGCTCACCATAGAGAGCAGTGGACAAGGATGCATAGATCATCCATATTCAAGTAAAGAACATAGCATGCAATGCATAGCACAAACTCACCGCAGACAGAGCCTGAAATGTAGATTCTCTCCAGCAACTCTCCCGAAGTACAACAGGATTTGTGCTTCCACCAAATACATAGTGCATACGAGTTTCTCTCAGTCGAATCAACACTCCATCAACTCTAAGCTGTATTAGTACCAGATCAACCAGTAAAAATTGCAAGTTTTGGGAAAGTGGAGTGAAGCAAGTAAATGTGCTGACACAATCCATTAATATCCCAGTCTGTCTCAGAAGCATTGTCGATCCTTAGCAATAACTTAATTATCATATTCAGTTTATTACGTATCATGTAAGATAAACAAATACAAAATGAACAAAAAGAATAATAACAACAAAATAAGCAATCTGTTTTGCGTAGCTTCACTTCAAAAACTTCAAGAAGAAATTTACTAATTTAGTATTTGAAGAGGGAGCAGCTCACCCAGAATTGCAAGAGAAGAAACCAAGAACTTGGCATGACTCTCTATAAAACCAAAAAGTGACGTCATCAGTTATTGGAAATCATAGTAATTTGTATTAAAAAAATGAGTCATCTATCAACAGAAGAAACCAAATCAGTGTTTACCACTTTTACAGTAAGAAGTGATACTCCATTATCAGCGAGTTCATCCTCATACAACACCACCTGTTCATGATAAGGATTCATTCTGATGAAATCTAAATACTATCAAGAACAATGCAAAAGAGAAATTACTTTTGCTTTAAAACAGAAGATTTGTCCGCAAAAACAGTTGTGTACAGAAGTTTGCCAAGTAATCATTTAAGGTACTCACTACCTACCTCGTCATAGAAAAGTATAGGCTCTTTGGATGCCAATGCAATTAAATCAATTTGTTCCTTGCAGTCTTCCCAATGGACATTGCCGGTTTCCTCTGAAATCTTTCTCCCATTCTACCATAAAAAAATTAAATACCTTGAAGTACAGCATAAATACTTATATTATGGGATTTGACAGATTTTCTTATTGAAGCACCAACATGTAGTTGTTGGTAATTCACAAACTACTGTATGCAGCAGAAACTCTTACTACATAAAATAATATCAAGGTAAAAATGACTCAAATAAAAGGGATGCATACCAGATCTTTATCGATCTCAATAGCGCCACTTCCACAATAAGGTGTTGTAAATGTATAGTCGTAATCTAATATTACTTCCTCAAAGGGTTTGCTGCACATTTTTTCCAATATAATATAAGGCTAATTAACAGCAAGATCATTTATATCAAACTCGATAACACAGGCAATTAACATTTAGTTTCATAGTTAATAAAAATTTCCCAGAAAAGTAACAGGATTTTGAGCTAAGCATAAACAAAAAATGAAAGTGCAATTTTGCATCAAAATGCTCCAAATTTTTACCTTCTAAACTTCCATTTAGCCGCAGCGGGAACTTCAACAGGCGGCAAAGCTTCTTGTTTCCAGCCACATAGAGCATCAAATGCATTAAAGTGGATTTTGGTGCCACTATTCAAATGTTTTAGAATTAAAGTGTTTTCCCCAAAAACCATTTCTGGTAAATGAGATGTCTTAAGTTTCTTTTCCCACCTACAAAACGGACACAACACTCATCAAAATTTAATACTCGCGCCCTTTTTTCCTCCAACAAGTCAATAACGAAAATTTCACGAGAATCTTCAAACTTTAGAAGAACGAATAAAAATTGATAACATTTTTTTACTCTCAAAATTTACAATTTGAAATTAGAGGAATTTAGGTAGAATTTGTGATGTAAAAATTACTCACTCTTGGACGGTTGAGGAGTTGAGTATGGAGTGTCTACGAGACTCGATCAACCAACCATGGATGTTTATGCTTCTCCGGCCACCGTCGACGAAGATTACGGCGCCGGCGGCTTTCAAGTCGTTCTCGTCGACTTCTAATTCCATCGTCGTCTCCTTCTCCTTTGCGTTTCGAGTTTATTTTGATTTATGATCACTCAAAAAATTTACTGGGTCGGGGATTAACTAGTTACTGAGAACCGAATTTTAGAACGTGATGGAATAGGTATGCGGGTCAGGTCGTTGGGTTCAGTATGAATACAATTTGGATCTTCTATTTTATAAGTCCATTTCTATACTGATTCAACGGATTGGATTCGGTTAATCGATGGGCCAACTTAGGAAAAAGGTTTCGGTCATTGTTCATTCGCGCTCATTTTTACTATTGGAAGCTAGTTTCTTGGCACTGAATCTATTATCAATGTAAGGAAATAACCAACAATCAAAAATATAAATTTATGTTCATTTAATTTTTTTTATTATATCATTATTTATGGATAGAAAAGTCATTTTAATAAACAAATTTCAAAAATGAAATATAACTACTATAATAAGAAAAGAAAAAAAAAACCATCTTATCAAAAAATAAATACCATAAAAATCAATAAAAGAAACAACAATAAAAAATACAAAATTATCTTAATAATTTTTTTTTCATATCGTTATTTGAGTAAACAAGTAAATTTAATAAAAGAAATAACTACAAAATAAAAAATATAACCACATCTTTATGTACAAAAAAAAATATAATTATCTTGGTAAAAAAGAAATTACTATCTTATCAAAAAATAAAGACCAAAAAAATTATATTTTTCTCCTCGTATTTAATCATATATATAAAAATGACAATTTATTTGATTTAAAATTTTTACAAAATTTGATAATAATAATAATAATAATTATTATTATTATTATTAT
>JBBPBS010000968.1:17125679-17143104 GCA_037974835.1 Cicer judaicum
GATTTATGAATATTTTTTATTTGATATCCATCTATTTTATTTTTATGTTATCTTACCAATACACTTGTTTTTTCATCCCATTGTGGTATTCATTTTGTTTAAATTTACATATTTACTTTGATTTAATACAAATAAATTCAATTAATAATTTTAATGTTATCATGTCCCGGATAAATGAACATTACAATTTTATTTTGTTAAAATTTATAGATTTTATGTCATTTTATACTACTAACCCAAATTCATTATTTTTAATTTTGTCAAATTTATATGTATAATATCCTCAATCAATATACTTTTTTAATTTAAATGAATATCATTTTTATTTTAAAAAAAATTATAGAAAAAATAAAAGACTAAAATCCAATGCATATATATACTAATGTGCTCATCTATCAGCTTTTTTAATCGCTTATTTCCTTTTTTTTCTTCTTCATATCTATATTGTTTTCTTATTCCCTCTCTAAAGACTAACAATGACTAACCACTCAATATTTCCCTTCAAGTGGTAAATATCAAAAGTTATATTTTATCGAGAAAGATATAGAAGTTATAAATTTTTATGAGGTTATTTAAAAATCATATTTATATTGAAAGAATGACCACACCAAAAGTAATATTACGTTTATATATAAGTATATATGATATGAAACTCCCATTCTTCCTCATATATATGTATATAGAATGGTCCCATTCGATTTTGTTTACTATTGGTGCAACATAACACAGATGTATTGAATCCCGAGAGACCGAAACAAATTGTTCCCCTATTTCCATCTGTTTTTTGCTTTTTGTATTGTTAGTAACCAGCCTCAAAAGAGGAGAAGAAACATCATTTGGTGGAAAGAATGGGGTCTGTGTAAACGAAATGAAAACAAAAAAAAATAATCAAAATCTGAAACTGACAACAGTTTTTAGCGTTTGCATGAGGGAATGCTAAAACTAACTCACTTGAGATGAATAACTGAATAACTACTAAAATAATACAAATACAATGACACAACAAACGAGAGATTACCTTCCTGAATGGAAACATATAGATCAAGTTCCGAGCTGATCATCTGAGGACCTCAATCTTACAGAAAGATCGATACAGCAATCTCGATACCTTAACAAAAGGCAATGAAGTATCATTTGATTCACTTCCCTTTCTTTGACTTCACTTTATTGCCTGTAACAGTTCTTGGTGAACAATCAGGAGCTGAGCCAATATTGACCAGCCCTGCTTCAGATACCTATGGCTCAGACAAACGCTTCCTTTTCTTAGAGCTCTGGGTTCTTGATTTTTCTCTACTAGTCCCCTGGGAAACTAATTCACATTCCCCCTCTCCTTTATTTTCGACTCTGGGGCTATCAGTGGCCTGCTGCGAAGCATTACCCCTCTCTTCTTTATTTTCAGCTCCGTTGTCAGTAGCCTGCTGCGAAGCATTATTGCCTGGACTGGCCTCCGTATGTGATGAATGTCGGAAACTCCATCGAGTATTGCCAAACCACTTGTCAACCTAAAAGGGAAAAAGAATGGTAAACTCCGAGAGTCGTGGGAGGAAGCTCAAATTTGTTCACGGTAAGAGTGATGCTAAAAGAAATTACCTGTTGAAAAGTGAGTCCAAGTTCTTGTGCCAAGCTTTCTTTTGTGGTTCGTTCTGGATATTGATTTTCTTTGAAAGATTTGTAAAGCCTCTGAAAAGAGAAGAATAGTCCCTTTAAGGTAAGTTCTTTAGGTGTGTGTTGTGTCTAGGTAAATCAGTAGTAAATCACATGGTGCTGTCCAAGCTGTGGTTTGATTGATTATATAGAGACAACCAGGTTATTTAGATAACAAAGTGCATGCCAATTTCTGTCTGTGTTGTGTTTCATGTGTCAATATTCCATAGAGAAAATAAGGTTGAATGTGAAGTGGAACTAAATGGAGTAAAAAAGTATTATTAAAAATTTAAGAGTGCCACCAACACTCTCTTTGAAACTCACTTTCTCTATTATTGGATGAAACTCATGTGGGATAAATACCCAAAATAGCAGGACCCACATAAATTTAATCCAATAGTACAGAGAGCATTAGAAAGAGAATGTTAGTAGCACTTCTCAAAATTTAAAATAGAGTTTGATTTACTTCAAAGAATAACACTTGATTTTAAAAGCAGTGATTACAAACAGTCAAACACACTTGGTTTTTATTATTTTACTCTAAATTTAGTAAGTATATACTATTTTGTAAATTTTAATTGAGGTGGTTAAATATGGGGTAAAAACAAAATCCTATTAGGATGCCATAAATAATGTTCATGAATGATCTAGATGATTGTTTACTTTCTAGTAAAATTCTAATATGTCTGTCTGTCTATACATATAGTAAGATTGAGTTAGAGTTTCAAAAGATGTCATTAATAATTCTCTACATCACAAAAATTCAATATGTTAGTAAATTCATCTTCCTACGATTGCAATATATTTAAAGTGAACACTAACCCAATTCAGATGCAACTCTAGTTCAAAATAATATATTAAAAACTCAGCAAATCTAGATGAAACTGTTAATTCAGAACCAAACTTTTCTGTTCCATGAATTAAACGTTTATAACCTTATATGCCTCCAAAAATATGTGAAACTACTAATGCAGCAATCATACAATTAAAAGGATTTAATGAAACTATAGTTACACAAAATCTAAGCAAAACAAAATTAAGCAAAACTATACGTAACATGTGCAAACCTAATATTTCTTTTAATAATACAAATATATAAAACAATATATATAACCTATGCAGTAAACCAAGAAAAATAGTATTCCCATAAAAGGACCAGTTACTATGTGTAGAAGGGGCTATAAGGTTGATTTGTCATTCATATTATTACAATATATTTTCTGTATTTCAGAAAGTGCTGAACCTTCTACCGAGTAAACCCTCTCCCCCACAACAAAAAATTCCTTTTTGCATTTCAATTTTGTGTATAGGTACTTGAGCATATCTAGAGGACACAAATTAAATTTAAGACATCGGGAGAATGAGTATGCAAATTACAAAGTTAGCTGAAAGATATCCTGAATTGAAAATAAATTTAACAAACCGAGTTTAAACAGTAATGAATAATGACCTGAACAACAGCTTCTCCGAGTCTTTTGTATGTCAATCCACGTCTTTTATCCCTGGAACCAGATTTCGTACATCCTTCAAGTGTTTTGGTGGGTGAATTATTTGTATTTTCAACTTTATGCTGCTGGGTGTTTCTCAAAGCAGTATGTCTGGAATTATTTGAGGCATTTCCATTTGGTGACACTGGAGTCATCTTGCCAGCGAGTTTCTTTTTTCTACTTGGAGTAGCAGAGGCATCCCAATCTTCATCATCACTAGTATCACCTTGGTATGTTTCCTACAATAGGAAAAGAACAATAAATAAATTTGACTCTGTACCCACTATTGTAGTCTTGTGTGCATACTGTTAGAAAAGTGGCAATTTTTTTTTACTTGTGTGGCGGACAAGAATGTTAGAGTTCTTTGCTGAAGTTATCGGCAAAATAGTAATGAAGTAGGTCAATGTGGATGGTACTGGTTTGATACAGTTACAATATAATAAAACACCTTGTAAGATATTGAAAATGATTTTATTATATTCCAAGACATACAAACATCTTGTATCATGTTCTGAGTTGTGTGATGTATATACCCCCTACTCGAAATAAGAAAAGCAGACCATGCATGTAAAATCAGAGCATCATATTTTAAACCTCTCATACGGCGAAAAGGGACTTACTTCATACAGCTTTTGGTAGTCCAACCTTTCCACATTTCTTTTTGCAGTAATAGGAGTGAAATCCTCTTGGCTGAGATCTGGCTTTAGTAAAGATGACAGTTCATCAGCCATAGATGGCTTCTTACGAACTTTATGGTTTTGTCTGCTAGAACCTTTTAAGTTCTTAACATCATCTAACATTGGAGATGTAATATCACCATCCTGTCCAGTGGACATGTTATCCTTAATTGTAGCAGCAAGATCCTCAGAGTCAGATGTGAAATCAGAGCTCGAGCTTTCTTCAGTGACTTTACCACCAAGATCTGGAGCATCAGGATCAAAATCATCATCCTCTGAATCTTCAGAAGGAAGACCCAAATATTGATCCTCGTGGCGTGAATCCTCCAATTTCTCAGAAGCAGAAGCATACTCAGATTCGTTAGAACTTGATTCGCCTCCTTCAACTTCTGCATCCTCTACCTCCACATCCTCTGGGCCATTAGGATTATAATCATCATCCTCAGAATCGTCTGAAGGAAGTCCCGAGTTGTGATCCAAGATACTTCCAGCAGCTGTAGCTGCTTCAGGAAAAACCCTCTGAACAAGGATCAGTCACATAATCAGGAGGGCAAAGATCCAAAAAGAAATAATTAACAGAAAAGAAACCAAGGTCTTGTTTGATTGTGATTTGATTTTTTTTAGTATTTAAAAACTCTTTCATAAAATAGTTACAAAGACCTGTTTTAAAACAAGTTATTTGTTTTGATTTTTTAGTTTCAAAAACAAGAAAATGAAAAATAGTTTTATAGAACAGTTTTACACAACAAGTTTTTCAGTGTATATTTTTTTAAAAATGAAAAAACAGGTCCTAAGAAGGGAATCAAACATGCCCTAAGTTTTCACACTGACCTCCCACGTGTTGGTAAGAGAGAGATTTGTCCCTAACAAGTCATTAACAAGTTCGATGCAGTCATCTTTGCAATCACATCCTGGGCATAACCAACCCTCGTCACCAGGTGGAACTGTAAGCCACAAAAACAAATGCATAAATGATAAATAACTTGGAAGTCTGAAGTCATCAATTAATCAGGTGGACCAGAGAAAAGAGATTACTGTCTTCAGTTAACAATGGAGGATCTAAACAGAGCTGGTGAAATCCACGGTCACAAGCACCATCACAGAGAATTATATCATTATCAGTGCCCAACACTTTGGTCTGGCATTTTGCACAGAATATCTGCAAGCAAAAATTAAGTTCTCACAACTCCAAAATCCTGGAAAACTGGATGCTTTATTTAAGAATGAAATATAAAGGATTAACCCACATCCTCACTATCAATCTCCCCCTTGGAATCAAACAAAGATTCAGGAAGCCTTCCTTCAGCACACAATGAATCCAAGTTTTGAAATAGATCCCTAATTTTTAATTTTCGTCGAAGAATTTCAGATTTAGCCCGTTGAATCTCCTTCTCAGGCTTTAATTTTTCCAAACTGCAAAATTAGCATGGTCATACAATAGAAACAAAATATCCACTGCATAAAACAAATAGCAATGAAAACAAGCTTCAACAGTCTATGATAAAATAACTAGCAACTATAAAATGTTTCTCAGCTTCACAAGAAAATAAACTGGTAGCAAACAAAGAATGACAAAAAAATAATAAACTTCAACAGTTTTAAACAGAGAATATGCTCAAAAGGGTCAAAATGACAATAAAACATAGGGAAAGCTAGGATCATTATATAAGTACTAAAATAGAAAACTTACAAATGCTTAAATGCAGCAAAAAAAACCTGCATGTGGATCGAAGTGTGTTTACACTATATAATTTCCAAAATATTAGTCTAAAAAGAATTAGTTGGAACAACTGATGTGCTAGCTCAATTGTTTAAACCTGTACTAAGATCCTGGTACTACAGAACAAATTTGGTTTAAGCCATTTTGGTAAAACAGACCTGGATCAAATCTAAACCAAAATGTCTCTGAATTTTGCAGGTAACAGGGTAAGACAGCAAGAGACCAAATTAAATGAATCCCAATAAAATTGATCAGTAAAGATAAAATTTGAATTCTACAAGGTTGAACTCTCGTATTTATATTTGGAAAGGATTTAATGATCAAATTAGCATGTAATATAATCTGAATAGTATTACAAATCCACATACCTTAGATGCATTAAAAAAAAATTATACGGGGGCAATAAATAAAAGTTGTAGTACATGTTCAGAACATGGTAAGCATACTGTTCCGGGACTCTAATATAATATGACTACAAACACAATACTAATCTCAATATTCCAACACATACAGTTATAGACTTGCAATCATTCAACTTTAAAAGGCAAGTTATAGGATAAGGATTCTTATCCTGATATCTTAAAACAAGGACACAGAAGCACCAGGTGCCAGAATATTCCAGATGTAGTTCCATTTCAGGTGCCCGACAATTAACAAGCAGAATTGATATTATCCTTATTAAATAAAATGCTAAGGTCTAACATAAATTAGGATGAAAATCCAAATATAGATTACAAATTAATCAAACCACAAGATAATAGTACAATTAACACACCTGTATCCTTTCCAGCCCTCGGCAGAATAGGCATCAATTAAGTTTTGTTCGTAGCTTATTCGGTTCAACAAATATCTCAGATGAGCTCTGATTTTAGAATATTGATCATTAATTCCCTCCTTTCTTGGCTTTTTCTTCTTCTTCTTCTTCCCACGTTTCGTCTTCATTGCATCATTATTAACATCAACAACATTATTAATCGGTTCAGGATCTTTAGGTTTATCTCTTGTCCTCGATCGCAGAGCTCTGTCACTGCTTCCTAACGACCTTAAAATATACTTTTTTGATAATTTGGAGTTACTTTTACCCTTGTACCTCGATCGCAAATGAGCTGAGCTTTTAGACTTTCTTTCCGAACAATCAGAAATAATATTTTTCACAACATCTTCAGAAGGTGGATCCAATGGATCATTTACAGAATATGTGTTAACTTGAGCAGGAATGGATTGTGTTTGGTATTCAACAATGCCAATTACTGCATCACTCATTTCACCAGGTTCATTTCGAAAATTAACATTTTTTGCAACCTCTCCAAAAGGTGGATCCAGTGGCTCATTTACAGAATCTGTGTTCACTTGAGCAGGACTGGATTGTGTTTGGTCTTCAACAACGCCAATTACTGCATCACTCGTTTCAGCAAGTTCATTTTGAAAACTAACATTCTCCGCAACATCTCCAGAGGGAGGATCCAATACCACGTTAACTTGAGCAGGAACAGATTGTGTTTGTTCTGCAACAACAAGTGCGGCTACCGCATCACTCATTTCACCAGGTTCATTTTGAAAACTAACATTTTTTGCAACATCTCCAGAAGGAGGATCCAATACCACATTAACTTGAGCAGGAACGGATTGTGTTTGTTCTTCAACAGCAAGGGCAGTTACTGCATTACTCATTTCTCCAGCTTCATTTTGAACATTTTGAGGACATTTGTTTTCTAATTTACCATCAGATAACCAAACAGGGACTTGTTCAGATGTACTTTCTTGAAGACATGAACCTTTTAAAGTCTGACAAGTATTTTCTATGTAATGATGAGTTGGGTCAGGCAGTTGAACAACAGAATTCTCAGTCATATTCACATAATCATGTTTTGATTTTTCATCAATAACAGAATTCGTTAACACAGTATCAACCACACTTTGTTCGTTGTCTAAAGATTCAGAGCCGATCTGAGCTGATTTTACAGACAAATCACAGTGTTCAGTTCCCATACTTATCGAATTTCCAGTTGAACTAGTCATTAGTATGAGGAAACACACATCACCACATCATCCGCCACCGCAGCCAGAAAGTAAGTCTAAGAACTATAAAGAAAACAACCAATCTCTCTCAGCATTTATACTTACATTTCATACTTCACATTAATACATGATATAAGAGTCAAAAACAAGTATTAGAATGAATATACTATAACCTAACAGCACTACAAAAATCCTCATTGACACAATTAATATTTAATCACAAAAAACTTCCCAAGAAAAATAGCAATGTAAAGAACAAAGCTCACCAGATGCAGCAAGCTAGCTTTAACAGGACGGCACGATTTCAAAGTCCAGTGCAGATATACACCAATCAAGCAATCAGTTGATTGAATTCAACTAAACAATGAACAAAGAAACAACAAATAACAGAGTAAGCTAGAGATAATTTGGGCATGTGAAAAATAATAGAGTTCAAAACACCACATCAGCAAATGAGTTGCTTTTGCAAACAGCTTTCAAGATTCAGATATTTGACTGTGCTATGTTAATTATAAAGTAAAGTTCAGCGTTCGTTTTGTTTACAACTTCGATAACAACAACATCCCAAGTAAACAACGACAGCAAAAGATAAGATATTTAAGCAATTCGTATGAAATAAATAAACAACAGCATCATCCCTCCCATGTAGATAAACTATATGAAAATGATTATGCAAAGCAAAGGAAAGGAAAGTTGAAAGAAAGTAATAATTGAAAAGCACAAGGTATGAAAGCAAATAGTAAATAGAATAACAGGGAAAGAGCATACGGTGTTGGTGTGAGTGACATAGTAACCTCCGCGGGAAATGAGAGAGGGGGGATTTCGAAGATGGAGGAGGGAGGGTTCGATCTAATGTGAAACGGTGGGAGGAAGAGAGAAAGAAAGAGAGTTGAGTGGTGTTTTATGTTTGTGTTGGTGTTGGTGAGAGAGTTGTTTGTTTCTTCCCTTTTTCTGAATCTCAGCGCGAAGGAGAGAAAAAATCGGTGGTAACCTTCGTTTACACTCATACACTACTCCTGCAAATCTGGGCCACCATTGCCGTCTATTATAGGGCTTTCGTTGCATTCAGATTCCGTATTGGCAACGGACCTATTAACCGCACCCCCTCCTTTTTTTAATACCACTACCTGCCTGTAATTTTCATTTATTTTATGGTTTTTTTAACGCTCTTTATCACTATAATTTTAGTAGTTTACACTCGATCCAAAATTAAGTACAGTTGTATGAATTGTTTTGATTAAAATTTATATTTATATTTTTTAAATAATTCATCTTTAATTAAAATTAATTTATTTTTTACAATTAATATTTTATCATTTATTATTCTTATAAATATTCTTTATTTTTTTATTTTTTTATTGTTATTTGGTCTGTTTGTTGAATTTTATTTTTTCAAATTTTAAATTGATTCTTGTAATATATGAAACATTAATTTTAGTTCTTTCAATAGAATTCTCATAATAATAAAAATGAATATTATACGCATGAATTAGTATGAACAAATTTTACAATAATTAATAAAAAAATTATAATAACTAAAATAAAACAACAATGGTCAAATATAAAATGCACTGTAGTATATTTTCAATTAAAAGTAAACAAAAAAGATTTGGTCTAAAAATATAAAATTATATTTTTGCAAAAACCAAACATATAAAAATGTTCTTTTAAAAAATTGATTCGAGAAGACACTCTAATGTAAAATCAGAAAGAACCACTGAATTTTACATCTTAGTGCAACTGTATGGCCACGGGAGAAAATTAGAGTTGATCTTTTCCTAACTTTAAAAAAGTGGTACTAGTATTTGGTTTTTCAAATACAAATGTCTCATTTCCTTGTTATAAGATCCTTACAGAATTTAATGTAGTTAAAAAAGTAGTTAACAATATTAATTTTGTCTATAAAATATATTACTTTTACATATTTATTTTTAAAGTCATTGAATTATAAGAGAGAAAAACTTTTTTACGTTTTTCAATAGTAACTTACATGGATTTGTTTAAAAGAAGTAATTATTGCACGCAGAGTTTTAAGAATTTATATTAAATAATAAAGACTTACATGGATTTTTTTGTATTTTTAAAATGAAGTAATTATTGCACGCAGATTTTATATTGAATAATAAAAGAATATTATAATTAGAGACGAAATGAATAGTTTATTTAAGTGATTGTATTATAATATTGGTTTCATTTGGATTTATTGAAATTTGTCTACCACTTTCTAAAGGACTTTACATGCGTAATTTATTATTGCAAATTTTGAGAGGAAGATTTTTAAAATAAAAGATGTTTATCAATTAAAATCGTAAAATGTATTTATACAATACAAATTTATTAAAAATAATAAAGATGCGAATAAATTTATAAATTTATATTATACAAGTTAATAATTTAAAATAGTAATATAATATAAAACGACAATACAAAATTCAATTATTTGAATTTTTTATGTTTGAATTTGTAAGTTGACATCACTATGGGGTGGGGATGCATTTTGCCTCATCCACCCTGCACCCGACTAATCGATAAAAACTTGAACTGGTTTCACCACATACGCATTCATTTATATACATAAAATTATAAATTTAAATATTTAAAAATTATATCTACTATAATTAATATAATAAAATGATAATTGTTAGATAATAATAAAATTAAAAAATATTTGTATAAAATTGAATTTATAATTTTTAATATTTTTAAAAAATATTAATTATATTCAATATATATGTATATAGAAAATTTAAAAATTACTATTTGCGAGGCAGGTTAGAGGGCTGGTCTGGGAAGGGTTTAAAGACTGGTGCAAGGTATATATCACCAACTCTGCATTTGTCTTCGCCCTCGAATTTTAATTTTGAAGAAAAATTACACCTGCATGAAATTAAAACAAGTTTTATCTGCCTAAATAAAACGGGTTCGAGTAGGTATTTGAATGCAGATTATATTATTATTTATATGTAAAATTCATTTATTGAAAGTTGCAACAGATCAAATCTACAATATCAAATCGAAATCAAAACAAACATTATACTAAGATAAGAAAAAATATCACACATAAAAATAATTAGTAAAAAATATCACATATAAATAATTAGTAATATTTAACAAAGAAGTTTATTATTATGTGGTTATTGGATTTAGACTTTTACAAAATATTGCTATAGTTGAATGGTATTCCAGGAAGAAAAAAACAAGTAAAGATAACTATATTTTTTAAGTTTGTGCATAAATTTAATTAACAAAATGATTGTGAATTATATTTTCGTATTTAATTTGAAAATGGAGACAATTTAGATTTAATTTTTATTAAAAGAAGAGAATGTGTATATATTACCATAGTGTAGATTAAAAAAAAAAATTAAACAAAATGAAATTGAATAAATATATATTACATATGTATTAAGTATTTAGTTGGAATCTTGGCTAACTTGTCTTGGTGTCATGCAGTAGAGCATAGCAAGAGCAAAACGTCCAGCATTTGGACTTTGGACTAATCTTGATCGACACATCAACCGTATGTTTGCTAGTGCTTAATTTATTACATTTATATCACCCACACCCACACAAATTACTCAATTTTCTTTTTAATTGTGGCTGCAACTCCAAAACATTTGAAAAGAAGAGAAGAGAAGAAGAGACAGAGAGGAGTGGTTGTTGTGTTATCGACTCATTCTCGAGACGAGACATGGCAACCCTTTCCTCCATCCTCTCCATCTCATCCTCTCTTCCTCTTTCCCTCCATTCACGTAACCGTTTCCGTCCCTCTTTCTCTTCTCTCCGTTACCCTTCAAACCCTACAAATTCTCGTTCCCCCTTTCTTGTTCTCGCTTCTTCAACTCAATCCTTCGACGACTTCACCTCCAAGGTTACTTAGTTCCCTCAATCTATTCATTTTCAAAACCTATTATTTGATTATTATTTTTTGCTTTTCTTAGTGAATTTGATACTTGACTTGTTATTATTTCTTGTAGAAATCGGCACTTTCGGAATTGATACAAGAGATTGAACCTCTAGATGTGAGTCATATACAGAGAGATGTTCCACCAACTACAGCAGATGCAATGAAAAGGACTATTTCTGGTATGCTTGGCCTGCTTCCATCTGATCAATTTCATGTCGTCATTGAGGCATTATGGGAACCGCTCTCTAAGTTACTTATTTCTTCAATGATGACTGGGTTAGTAGTTCAATTTCTATGTCTTTGTTATACAGTTAAATTTTCATGTTCTTTCTATTGAGTTCATAGGATTGTTGTTATTATGGTTATATATAGAGTATTGTTTACTTTAAAAAACTTGTTTCGATTGACTAATTTGAGACTGTTTGGAAAGACTTTTGACATGTTCCACTTATTTTTGTAAGCTCTAGTTTGCGACAACAACTTATACCTTAAGCAAAAATAGTTTTATTTTATTTTATTTTTTGTTAAAGAAATAGCATATACATAAACATTTATATGATAAATGTTTATACTATAAACACTTAATTAATTGTTTGTCAAAATCCCATATGAATTATGCTCTCTTGACAATGGTAATTAGGGCCTGTTCAATGAAGGGGAAGAGAGGGGAGGGGAGGGAAGTAGAGACATGTTTGGTTCAAGAGAAGGAAGGGGAAGAGAAGAATTTTAATTAAAAGTGTGTTTGGTTCAAGGGGAGGGATTTAAATGATTGTAAGTGTTTTCAGTTACCTCCCCTCCCCTCCAATTCCCCCCAATTTGGGGGGAATCAAAAAGTGGGTCTAGGAGGGATTTTGCTCCTCTCGCCTTCTAAAAAAGAAACCAAACACATAAAATTAAAAATCCTCCCTCCCCACTTCTCCCCTCCATCCACCTCCAACCAAACGGACCCTTAGTTTTTCCTATTCATTGAGTTATTTAAATTTAAATATATGGAGGACAGTCCATTTGGAGAAGGGAGCGAATGTTTCATACCCAAAACCTTTTAACTTGCGAGAATATCTGTTGTTGATACTTCACAGATGTCCCCAAATTTTGAAGCTCCTGAATAATGCTAATCACATCATGCATTGTCAAGAAATGTTTATTCAAATGGAGGGAATATGATTATATAAAAAGCTCTCTTCATGTCTTATAGGTATACATTGCGCAATGCTGAATATAGGCTTTGTCTGGAGAAAACTCTTGATATGTGTGATAGAGATCTAGAGAAGCCGAAGGCAGAAAGTACTAAGTACGATTTACGAGAGCTGCTACGTGACAGTGTAAATGTAATTGACTTCAGTAGAAAGA
This sequence comes from Cicer judaicum, assembly GCA_037974835.1. NCBI lineage: Eukaryota > Viridiplantae > Streptophyta > Magnoliopsida > Fabales > Fabaceae > Cicer > Cicer judaicum. The sequence goes on from JBBPBS010000968.1 coordinate 17,138,484, forward strand.
ATAATTTGTCTTCCAAAGTTCAAAAGCCTCATGAGGACGTTGACATTCAAGACCTTGGTCAAATATCTGCAGAAGCTCAAGAATATATTTCCAATCTGCAATCTCGTTTGTCTTCCATGAAAAAGGTATACTGTAGAATTAAAGATTGAAGATCCTTTACATTTGAAGGATTTTATGCATTGTGTTCATGGTGCATTGAACTGTCTGTGAAATTAATTTTGCATTGGACTCTATTAGTTATTGCTTGCCATATATCTCATGGTATGCTTCATCCTTCAAATTCAATTTTGATTATGGTCTATAATTTGTCCGTTGGAAATGATCTATCTGCTTTCAAGTGTCTCAATTGCAATTAGGCTACCATTACAATGAACTTATTTTCTCATTTGTGTCTTTCCCTTCTTTTTTGGGAGATTTTTAAAGGAGCTACGTGATGTGAAAAGGAAGAGTGCTGCTCTACAAATGCAACAGTTCGTAGGAGAAGAAAAGAATGATTTACTAGATTACTTGAGATCGCTTCAACCTGAACAGGTTTTGCCTTCTGTGAAAATTCTTCATTTGTGTTTTCATTGTGCAATGTGAACCACCTTATTTTGTGTATTATATGCAGTATAATTGCCATGCATGGTGCAATTGTATCTGGATTAGGTTTGCTGTCACATATTTATTGTCATTCTTCACGCATTACTTGGAAACATTGTCAAGATTGACAGTTTGTATTTGCGGTTACATTTTTCATTTGTGTATGGTGTGTGATATGACCACAGAGAAGAAAATATCTGAATTTCATGAAAAATGATTGTAGTACATAGTTGCTTATGAATCATTGGTATGCATTTTTTCCTTGTATATTTCACGTTTCATTAATTTATTTCTGTTTATTTTAAAATAATTTGTTCATATGATTTGTTAAAGCTGTGATCCTTATAACCAACCCTACTTAGTTGGAAAAGACTTTTGATTTTTCTACTCCATTAGGATGAAAATTCCAAAGATGTGACAAATCCAAGTATTCATTCAAACTTTTAAAAAAACATGTTCTTTGTTTTCCTTATATCAACTGTGACATTATTAGCTTGTGCAGGCCTATTTTATATAATATACCTAATTTTCAGTTTATATCAGTGTTTTAGTTGGGTGTATATGTGGCTAATAAGCAGGTAGCTCAGCTATCAGAATTTACATCCCCTGAGCTTAAGGACATCATCTTATCTGTTGTCCACGGTCTCCTTGCTACCCTTTCTCCGAAGATGCATTCGAAACCCTCAACTACGTCAGAGAATGCAACAGTTGGAACAACAAATGTTGGGAGTGAGGATTGTGCTGAGGTTGAGAACTCTTCACTTCAATTTCAGCCTTTTATTTCATTAACTCGGGACTATCTTGCCCGCCTGCTCTTTTGGTTAGTATTTCTTTTCGCTTTTGATTATATTGTTTTGTTTCAATATATGCATTTTATTTTTTATTATATTATTCAAGAAAGAATATTTCAGATTTAATAATGGTCAAAAAGGGATTCAGATGTACTATTTTTGATTCTTAAAAGATGATTTGGAATTTTTAAGGTTATGTTTGAGTGTGGTGCCTGTTGATGCTGATTTCTGAACTAAACTAACTTTTCTCACTGACCCCCTGAAGGTGCATGCTGTTGGGACACTATCTTAGAGGCCTTGAGTATCGAATAGAGTTGACAGAACTGCTATCCTTGACAAGTGATGCAGAGAATGGCTCTTCTGGGAACGAACAAATTGCTTGAATGCAGTTCAAATTTAGGCAGTTCAATCTATGTATAGAGGCGTGGTTTCAAAAGGATTTTACCATTCAACACTAAGAGATTATGATACACACAAAATGCTTGTCGTTTCTGCTCAGGAGATACCACTGCTTGCAAAAGAATAAACCTTGCTTTCCTGGAAAGATAACAATTCTCAGTCTCTCTAATGTCAAACCATCTGAAGATTCGAATGTGGTTGACATTGTTCTTGCTGGTGATTGATTATATTATAGTTTACAAAATATGAAAATGTACAAACTATGTCGCCTGAGACGCAAGACAAAGTTGATTTGTCAGTTTATATTTGAATAAAATAGCTTAGATGTATCTAGATTTTAAAATTTTCTTGATTGGTTTAATTTTATGTCTTGATCCAGCATTAAAAAACGGATCGAATGTGTATCCAAAATAATTTGTCTATACTTTGAGTGAGTTGTTAAAGTTGTCTGTAATTACTCACATTTATAATTCTTTCTTTACATCTTGTTTTTGGCTGGATTGAAGTTGACATTGAGGTGGTTCTTCACCAAACGAGCATGTTGCCCCAGTCCTGTAACGTTGTCGTCCCACTGATCAGTGTTTCGTACTAACCGATATGATTTATATTTTGATAAAATGATAATTTTTTTTTAATTTTTTTAATTTTTTTTTCAAAATAATATTCATATATATATTTTTATAAATAAATAAAAAATATAAATGATTTATAAAATAATTTAATATACTTGAAAAAGTTGTGATTTATCTCTCAATCACAATTAAAGAATGACTTACTATCATAAAAATTGTAATTTCTCTATCTATCACAATTGAAAAATGATTTACTATCATAAAAATTTAAATAATTTATAAAATAATTTTATATACTTGAAAAATTTGCATATTGTAAAATTTGTTTGCAACAGAACTTGATAGGTAATTTCTATCGACTTGTAAAATAATAAAAACTCAAATTTAAAGCGTGATACAAGTTAATATTTTTAAAAGTATTTATCCATTAAATTGATGTAGAATTTACATAATTTAACTTACTCTTGTGAGAAATAAATATCAAAACTATTAAATTATATTTTTTGTCTTCTAAATAAAAATTAATAATGATTTTTAGTGTTAATAATTAATTTATTTAAAAGAGGCATGGTTAACTATCATCACCGTGACAAAATAATAGAAATATAGTTAATAACGGAAGTGAAAGTGACAAAATAACATGAACATATTTAACAACGAAAAGTGTAAAAAACTTGTTTGATATGTACACAACTTTGTTCAAATATAATTCCAAAACAAATATAATCACCTAAATTTAAATAATAACTCTTTAAATAAAAATAATTCCAACACATATATATTGGTCAAAATTAAATTTATGATCACATTGTTTACCCGACAAATAGATAATTTTTGTGATTTTAAAATTAGTACTTCTTTTATTTTTATTTTTATCAAATTACATATTTGATATTCTTTTATTTGAATTTATTTTATATTTATGAAGCTGATATTTTATATTTGTTAAAAAACAAAAAAAGTCAATTTCTTCCTATTGATTTTTTACTCTATTTGTTAGTTTTAATTTGATTTTGATTCTCGCATTTAATTTTTAGTTGGTATGATTTATGGGTGAGTGTCGTTAAAATACTACATTTTCTTTGACTAGTCTACAAATTAAATTTATATTTGATTTGATTTTATTAATATAATTTAATTATTTTTATATATTAATTTAATAATTCTTCATTTATTAAAAAAAATAAAAAATAATATTAAACTAATGCAATCTATATGTTGTTTGATTTTATTTTGTTCATGATGTTTGATTTTATTTTGTTCATGATCTCGTTGTATAATTAAGAGTTTTATTTAGAATCGGAATATAACGAAAAGCAATTACAATACCGGGTCTCACCATCTCAAACAACTTGGTCACTAATCATAAACACTCAAGTGAGTAAGTTGATTACAACCCATAATAATAAGTACCTCAACAAAATAATTAGCTTTTTTTTTTTTTATTGATATCATATATGACTATGAGTACCTGAATCTCCATTCACTTTATTTTGTAAAGAAAAATAAAATTACCTTAAAAATGAAAAATAATTTAAAATAAGATAAATTAATTAATAAAAATTCCTTCATTAGAATCAACTGTCTTGCAACCTTATTTTGTATATATAGTATTTATTGATTATAAATTAAATAAAATTATAATAAATTATTGACATTGAAAAAAATTATATTGAAAATAATTAAAACCATTATGTTAAAATAAAACTAAAAATTAATACATAAAAATATAAATGAGATGTTTGATAGATAGATTAAAGTAGAAATGGTAGTTTGTTGAGATGTTTTTACAGAATAAAACAAATCTTTTCAAAAACTAATGTGAGAGCACACCCAATCATATTACTTTATATAGATAATAGTCAGTTTTTGATGGATTATCAAATGGATTATCAAATAAATAAAACAATCTTAAATTAAAATACAAAAAATAATCAAATTATGTTGAAAAAAGTATAAATACATTTTTTTTAAAAGATCAATAAGATGTTTGTTGGTTAAAATAAAGTTTGTTGAAAAATATTTACTAGATAAAATAAAAAATATTATATTATTTAAAATATAAATAAATTAATAAATAATTTAAATTTTATTGATAAAATTATTTTTAAATAAAATTAGAAAAAGATAAATGAGACGATTAATGGATATAATAAAAGTAGATAGAGTGTGGTTTGTTGAGATATTTTTGCTAGTTAAAAAATATTTTTTTCAAACTAATTAAAAAATATTGACATAATTGCATTTTTGGTTATAATTTTTATTTGTTCACATACT
>JBBPBS010000968.1:17143195-17154156 GCA_037974835.1 Cicer judaicum
ATGATGTGAAATGATCAACACTTATAATATTATAAAAAAAAATCATAGATAGATTAATTTAATTAATTAATGATTTATAAATTATTAATTTATCTGAATACAAAAACTATCTCAATTATTTATCAAATAAAAATAAAGAATTAAAAGTATATTTAATAAAATATATAAACAAAATGTTATTATATATAAAAAAGATATAATTTCTTTTACTAAAATATCAAAAATATTCATTAATTTCATATATATCGGCACATTTTTAAAAGATATCAGCACATGTACTTTTACAATATTCAAAATACTTAATATTTTAGCTAATAGTTAGTCATATGTATATGTTATAATATGTAAAATAGTTTATAGTTAAAACATTTCAATAAAAAATATATATATATCATAGCTCAAAACATTTTTAATTTTTGTAGAATATCACTCAAGATTTTTTATTTTTTAGAATATCACTCAACATTTATATATTCTATTACGAAAATATCTCAAATTTATGCTATCTATAATAATAATAAAAAATACACATTATCTTTATTAAAAAACAACCACTTTGTAAAATTAAATATTAAAAGATAAAAGAACAATTGCAGTCCTTCTAAAACTCAAATTATAACGGCTACAACATGCATGCAGAATCTATCTATATATATAAATAGTGCAAGTGCGTATCAATAAATTAATCAAATCTTTGATAATATTGTGTTTCCATTCTATTCACAAACATTCCTCTATACTCACCAAATATATATTTTTAATGGAAAACAACAACAACAACAACAACTCTTTCCCTTATTTTTCATCATGGTCTACTCGTGCTTTTTCCTTGTTTGATGGTCCTAATTTTTTGAATCCAAACCTTGGTCGCAATGTTTCTCCTATTCATAATAATTATATTAACAATATTCCTTGGCAGGTGAAGCAAGTGTTTGTTAATAATAACTTGGTTTTGATGGCAATGGATTGTGATGGATGTCGTTTTTTACTAGCGATGATTGATGAGGGTAACCCACGAAATGTTGAGACGATCTTATCAATGGTGAAGGATAATGTACATGACTTGATCAAACATCCTTTTGCTAACTATTTGATTCAAAGGATTTTTAAAACAAGGAACGCTGTTACCTACCAGCAGATTCACTCTCTTGTTTTATTGCTTATCTCAAATCATCAAAAGTTAATAGATGTGTGCAAAGATAATTACGGGTAAGTAAATACTATCGACTATCAACAATTTTATGCAAATATTTTTTATTTATATTATACTCTATAAATATAAATAAAATTAGGAGTTGAAAAATGATATATTTGAGTATATTAATTTTTTAATAATAATAATAATTATTATTATTATTATTATTATTATTTTTATTCTAAAAATTGTAGTTGTTTATTTTTTTAAAAAAACTCTCTGTTCATTTAGCATTTTGAATAGATTTTATTTTATTGTTGGATGAGATAAAATTGATTATAGAAATATATGACTGATTTTGTTTTTTTGGTTGTTTTTTGTTTTTGATCCCCGAACTGTTTCCGCTAATTGAATGTTACGCGGCGCTACTACATATAAAACTTATTTATATCTATTTGAATTAAAATAAAATAAAAACTTAAATTCCCAAATTAAAACCTTCCCTCTTTTTGATTTTTTTTTTTAAGAAAGAGAAAACTTTTCTTAATTTTGAAAACAAATTTCCTTATTTTATACCCACTAAAAAACTAAATCAAATATTTTTTTTATACATTTACAGTATTCATATCATTTACAGTTTTTTTCCCTCATCTACACCCTGCGGCTGGTTTTTCAGATTGTGTCTGATTTTTAACTTTTTTTTTTTTTTTTCTAAAATAAAATTCTTTATAGATGCAAACTTAACATAATATTATCACAAAAAGCCAAATAATTATAATATTTATGTATTATAGTAATAATAACATAGAATCTATAGATATGTAGTGATTTTTGTTTTCGTATGGTGTGGAGGAAGACAGATGAAGAAAGGGTTTCTAATTGTGTTCATGATTTAGGGTTTTTCCTTTTTATGTTATTTTAATTCAAATAGAATATTAATAAAACTAAATAAAAAGCTACTAATAATTAAATTAATAAAATAGGACTAAAATGCATATGGAGAATTTTATAAAAAATAAAAAGTGAAAAATAAATTACAAAGACTAAAAAAATTATTATTTTTTAGGGACTAAAAACTTATTTAATTTTATTATTTATATTATAGTTGTTTACTCTTAAAAAGACATTGTCCATTAATTTAGTGTAAGTTTGGTTCAACTTGTGAATGAGATAAAATTGATTATAGAGATTTATAATTGATTTTCTAATTTTTTTGTGTTCAAATATAATTTATTTCAACTTTAAAACTGATTCTAATATAAAATTAAAATTTGTAACTTTTGATTGTAAATATAATTTTTATGCTCAATTTAATTGTTCAACTCACTTAAGGAAAATGTTAACAAGTACTTTGAGCTCGTGATAAGACACTAAAAATATAAATTTAATTACATTCAACTCTTTAAATTTTTTATTTTTCCACAAAATAGTTGACTTTTTTTTTTTATTTCTTAACAAGTGTCTTAAGGTCAATTGTTAGCATATCCTTTATATTAATTAATGTATTTAATAAACCACTTTAAATTCGAACACATTTTTTAACTAAATAATTCTAACACACTTTATATATATTAATGTATAAAAAAATTAATTAATTCAAAATTAATTTTTATCACTGCAAAATAAAATAAATATTTAGTATATTTTAGTAATCTGTGACTAATTTCAGTTGAAGATCTTCTATAAGAGATACAAATGCAATTCTATTCAAACCGATGTATGTAATGTTGGTTGCAATATGTTTAGTATATAATTACTTATCCATGAATTTGATTCTCGTTACGTGTATTATATTTAGTTTTAAAAAGATTTATATATACCCTTTACAAAAAGAAAAAATTTATACCCAAACTCTTGAATTACTTCCAGTCTACCACAATTATTATTATTATTATTTAAAAAAAAAAACACCTTATGATATAGTAATTAAAGAGTTTGACGGACAAATTCATTTTTTAATATGATAAGTGTTAATTTTAGGAGAAAGATGTTGAAGTTTGGAGGGCTATGCCAATGCGTTAACTGAAATTGGAGTTTCGTTGATGGCTTGATGCTAAAAATAGAATAAACAGAGGAACGAGTGCTTAACCTTATTGAATATTGTTGATTTAGATCGGTGTTTTAAATTACGTCGAAAGTAATTTTTGGTGTGATGCACATGCTCTACGTAGAATAATTGAGTAGGAACTTTGGTGTAATTTTGGTCCTCATGTTTGATAATGCGGAGATCAATTATTCTCAAAATGCGGACAATATGACCTTTATTATAATCCCAGAGACATAATAAACTTGATGTGACATGAAATTTGATTGTAGTCGTAGACTTTAAAAATAAAAAAATAAAAAACCCTCTAATATTATTGGATTTAATTTTTATTTTCTCAAACTTTATGTTATTGATGAGTTATATAATTTTATTGCAGAACTCGTGTTATACAGAACATGCTGGAGAATATTAGTCATCCTCTCACGTTGTATAATATTCTGTTTGCCGTGGAGTGTATCACTGTTGCATTGATGAAAAATCTTAATGGTAGTTATGTCATGCTGAAGTGTTTGAAACTTTTTCATCCCAAATACAAAAGAGTAATTGATGTCACCTCTCTCACTCTCATTCTTGTGTTTTACTCCTATTGACTATATGTTGCTAGTGATATTGCCATTTAATGTTAGGCACATATGATTGATCGATCGTTTTAATATGATTGCTTGAATATGTTTCCTAGAACTAATTAAGTTTGAGCCAAACTCAATACCAAAAGCAAAATCAAAGTGAGAGTTGTCTCCACTTATAAATATTGATCACATTGTATAACTCAATCTAGTATGATACTCTCATTGTTATTATCTTTTACCATCTATTAATGTTTTTCTATGGATAGAGATTGCAAACTCAAATTAGATGTTACCCTCTCATTTACTTTTCACTATCTTTTATCATCTAGTTATGTCTTTCTATATATCTTTGGCCAATTTATCATGTTTTGAAATTCTTATATTTAATTAGTAGGATATGATGAAATACCCTTATGTGTCACATTAGCCTTCATCTAACTCCATCTTAATATTGCAATGCTGATTTTTTCATCCATTATTGATAACTTTCTTTCAGATATTCTTGGATAAAGTAGCACAAAATTGTATTGAAGTTGCAACAGATAAAGTTGGATGTACGACTATTCAAAAATGTCTTGGCCATGTTGGGGGAAGGCCCATAGAACTGCTGATTACAGGAATAGTCTGTAATGCTATGGTTCTAGCGGTAGATCCATATGGGTTTGACTCTACACTCTTTAACTTATTATTATTTATTTTATTATTGTTTATTTTTTGAATTATCCATTATTTTAAAACTGGTACTAGTATGTGATAATTGATAGATTTTTTTGTTTTTATAAAGAAACTATGTATTGCAATTTGTAATTAAAATGGGAGTAAAGAAAACGGTGATAGAAGTACTTCGCGGCAATTTTGTTAGACTTTCTATGGACAAACATGCTAGCAATGTGGTGGAAGATCTATTGATATACTCTGAAGAGAATGATGTTGTTGTTATAGTTGAGGAGATAATGACAAGTCGTGATTTCTTAACTGTTGTTCGAGATCCATTTGGAAATTATGTTGCTCAAAAGCACTAGAATGCACCAAGGTTTGAAACCTCTCTTGCTCTATGTTTCAAATTATGTTTTTCCAACTTAAAATAATATTTTTGAGAGAATTCAAATTATGATGTTTTGATTCATATCTTGTTTGTGTTAAAATTGTAATCACATTTTTGCTTAATCTTTTGGAAGTCATGTTTATTGCAGGGTGGTCTGCGTTTTGAACTTTCTTTTCTCATTAAATCCTATCGCAAAAAACTTCAAAATCATATTTTTGGTAAAAGGGTGCTGGCAGAGGCCGTGAAGATATTAATGAAAGAAAACTGGTTCAATGTTTAAGGGATCAAAACAAATTTTTAGTTTGTTTCACATTATGTGTATGGATTGTTGGTTTGTAGATGACAATGTAAGGTGTCTCTTTAAATAAATTTTATCAGTGTTTTTATATGTTTGTTGGTATGTCGAACAAGACAATTATTCTCCTATTGTTTAGAAAAAGGAATGTTCTTATGCGGTAAAAAATTATTTTCTTTCTATAAATTACCTATTTTACTTTTTTAACCGGACAATTCCTTATTCTTGCTTTGCATAGATATCAATTTTAACCTTCCAGGAATATATATTATGCTACAACCTCGTCAAAATATTATAGCTAGGTAAACTGGGAAAATTTTGCTACTACGTGCTATAGCTGGTAGAAAATTTTAACAAAAGTTACCTCAATTGCATGCATGATTGTGTGTAGCTTCTTTATATGGGATACTCCTTGATCTAACCAACATATGGTCTCTTTAATAAGCTCTAGTTTGAATCTCAAGCATTTTGTGTATCAGTAGTTTAGTTCTTATCTCAGTTTCATTATTTTGTGAGACTCAAGTTTTTTTTGCAAGACTCGTGGATCCTAGCTACCATGACTTCATTCTGTTTTTCTAGTTCTAACATAAATATTTTATTCTAACAACTAATAATAATAGGATGGTGAGTTATGTTGCTTGCACCAAATACCTTAGTTAGCTATAGCATTGTCCAAGATACCCATTAGATGTACGTGATGTAAACTAGGAATCTACATAAGCAACAACATATGAGCTTTAGTTTGATGATCAATGCTTCAAGAAGGTCCTTAATACATGCCTGAAGCAAGCTTTCATTGAATAAGCATCCCCATTCACATATACTTTTGGAATAGATGGGAACAGGGGAAATGGATTGTCAGTGTTTTAATGGATTGTTGAATTTTAAGGACTATAGAGACTTAATTACAAAATGAGATAAAACTATAGGGACTTAAGTATTAATCCAACCTCATTTATTGCAGCTTTTCAGAACCATTTAGCATGCATACATTCACAGTGCCCGAGACTATAATTTACTCGACGCCATTTGGTGCAGTGCACAGAATCCAGATCCAATATGCTCACTCACAGACAGTCGTGAAGTGTATCTAGACCCTCTAAACACTGCAATACTATATGATTCTCTCTCTCATGCAATAGTGAAAAGAATGTAATCTCTTTTGAATGATCCAAATTTAACACACAACATAACACATTTGCAAAGGACAAACACATTAAAGGCTGTGTGTGTCTATCTCAAAACTGGTAGTATTACTTATACTGATTAGTATCATTGGTACAATCATCAGATGATGATCCAAACAACAGTACTAGCCTCCAAGAGAAGCACTAGATCTATAAATTACAGTAAAATCAATCTTAAAAGACACACAAGTGGCCAACGAAACTAAATTTAGAAAGACACGCAACAGGCCAATGAAACTCAATTTAGACGATAATCTGAGCTCACGTATTCCCAAGAGAACAATATGAATAAAGCTCATAAGGAAATACAAATTACTCTGAATCAGAGGAGTCTGCCCTTGTGCTCTGCCGAACACTTCTTTTGTTTTGTGCATTGGACCTTGCACGATGTAATGATGATTCACCCTCCAAAAATATGACTTGAACTTTAGCCAATCTTTCTTCCAAAACCTCAGTGCTAAAGTCATCAGTACCGCCAAGTTCATCAAAACCCACCTAATACACGTAACATTATCATATTAATGTGTGTGAAATTACTTAAATTAATAGGGAAACCCTACCCAATATAGCATTCCTGGCAATATATATCAAATTAATCAAGTGGCTTTATTCACATACCACATAATCATCCACTTTGGCATTCTTTATAAGGGCAAGAGTAGGAAGAACAATGATCTTGAGCTTCTCAGCTAAAAATGGACATTTTTCAGCATTGATTTTTACAAACCGGGTCTCAATATGCTGCTTCGCCATCAAACTTAAATGCTTGTCCACAACCTGCAAATGAACTGTGAGCACAGATGTTTCTCCTCATTTCAGTGAATAAAAAGAACAAAATGGTGAGCATGCTGAATTGAAATGCAAATCAAGTCATTGATAAACTGATAATTCTAAACGAAATAGCTTCACATTGTTTATTATCGTGTCATTGATAGAATGAACAATCCAATATGCACAACCAGGAGAATTTTTCAATAGGTTCCTTCATATAAATTCTATATAGAAACTACAAAGAATTTCAAAGTCAAGAAAACACTGAAATGGTGAGCATTATTAGTTATTAACAAATTTAGTACCTTTCTCATATATGCACAACTTGTGTTAGTGGTTTGTCAAGTTTAACGGAATTTTCTTAGCTTTTGCAAAAAATAAAAAACAAACAATGGTAAAACTAAATTAAACAGCTTTTTAGTCATGTAGTTTGAATTTCACAGTGAATTCAGATAGTTCTTCAGAAAGCATACAATATTAGTAAGAAATTGTGTAGTTCAAACTTCAATTGCAAAGTACTCGTAAAATAATTGATACAATTCCATTTGTGCAAAGGCAATGAGAAAAACTATCTAATATAGGTAAAAATTAGTATCATTTTATTCATTTTCGTGAAGTTAAGAAAACTGAATGCATCGCAATTTGCATTTAATTTCACAGCAAATTTATAAGGTAAAGTTTATTCAACATTTAAATTCTACCTAAAAGAATATCAATGCGAAGAAAACACGTTGTGAGGAATCAACCATCTGTGTGTACCTTGCAGGGCCAATTTTCGCGGAAGAAATGACAGACGACGCGTTCGCTGGCTTTCACGACGGAGAAGAAGTCTTTCTCGGAAGGAATCTCGGTGTATTCGCCGTGTCCGAGGGAGATCCAACGGCTGCGCTTCTCCGACATCTTTTTCATTTGTTGTAGCCTGCGTTCCCTGAGGGCTTCAAGATCATCATCGTCGAGACGTTCGAGGGCGGCGATCTCTTCATCGATTTTGTCCTCGACGGCCTGCGCCACCGTGAGGACTTGTTTCTCGATTACCTCTTCAATCTTCCCCTTCTCCATCTTCCTTACTTTCTTAGATCTCTCTCTTCCCCGCTCTGCACTTCAGCTTCAAAAATTGTCGTTGATACGACGCCGTCTAAGTTCCTTTCGGTTTCAATAGGTTTCATTCAATTTACTTTTATCTAGGCAAAAGTATTTTTTAATTTTTCGTTTCAAATATTAACAAGTGCTTTTTTTTTTACTCACGAAAAAGTGCTTTTTTAATTTGTCTTTACGTTACATTTTATTTACACTATTAAATTAAATTAATTTTGTAAAAATATATTGTTTTTATTTTCTAAAATTTATATTTATTTTATTGTGATGAAAAGATTTTAAAAACAAATATAATCATAAAAAAAGATAAAATAGTAATCAATATAGATTTATTTCTTAAAATAATAAAAATTAATTTCTAATCCTTTTTATTATTTCAAAAAAAGTTAAACAATTGTTCACTTTCAATTTTTTTATCTCATTAATAAGATTAATATAAATTTAAAAACATATTAAACAGATAATTAATAACTTTAAAAGTTGTTTATCTCATCAATAAGATTAATATGAATTTAAAAACATATTAAACAGATAATAAGAATAATATGAATTTAAAAACATATTAAATAAATAATTAGTTTTTAAGTTGTTGCTAGTTTAGACCGTTGTCATTTACAAGACATTTTGTTTTAAAAAATTCATATAGCTATATTTCGATACAAATGTTTACATGATTTTCTTAGATAGTAAGTCTATATTAACAAATTATTATTATTTTAATTAATTTTTATTAAAAATAAAAAAAATTATAAAAATGCTTAATGTTTTTGTAATTTAGAAAAGTGAAATTTAGTGCAGTCTTTGACTAATTATAAAATAGTTTTTTTTTTCTCAGACTAACACTTTATATTACATTTCATTTATCTATAAGCATTTAAGTCATTATTCATTAAAGGTGTTGTTTAGAAAAATAAAACATATATGTAATCTACATATATCAACAATTGGGACCATAATCATACAATAGTACACATGTATTATTTCATTAAGTAAATGTTTATAAGTCATGTTGACAAAAATAAAAATCTTGTAAGTCACAATAATACACGTGTAATGATGTCTTTCAAACGGTACATAAATTAAATTATGGTTCGTACGTTGTGCGGATATTAATTAATTATTTTTATAAGTTTTATAAATAATATTTTATGTATTATAAATATAGTTATCTTATAATATTACTTAATTGATTTGTAATAATTGAATATGATTAAGAAAATTAAAATGAGAGAAAATTATGTTTATCACAATTATCTAATTTAATTTTTAAAATATTTTATAAAATTCATATGATAATTTATTATATAGGATAATTGTTTGAATCATTGTACTGTGATTGTTAATTTATTTTTCAACATATAATGATACTTGCATTTATTTGATGAAATAAAATGTAAAATACAAACCCAAAAATAAGATGTAAAAATTTAAAAATATGATTGACTATATAATATTTTTTAATTAAAAAAAAATTAATATTGAATTATATTGTAGCGTAGTATAAATTTATTTGTTTTATTAGTATGATATTTTAATTGTGAGCATAAGAAGTTGCTGTTAAAAAAAAATTATTGAATATATTTCAGCAAGAGTTTATAAAAAAAACATATATAATAGATAATAGTTTTTAATAATTGGAAGTAACTTTTTTAATAATTTTTCATATATTCGTATTTTATGATTATTTTTAATAAATTTGTGTATTTTCTGTCAAATAGAATATATATTTTTATTTTATAAAACGTTACTAAAAAAATAATATAATTGAAAGTAACTATAAATAGATTAACATTAATGAATAATTGAATTTTTAACGTATAAAATAGCCAGCAGGCTCAGGTCCAGACCTAGAGGCTCGGGTCCAGACCTGCAGGCTCGGGTCTAGAGCAGCAGTCTCGGCACCGGAGCAGCAGGCTCGGGTCCGGACCAGCAAGCTCGGGTCCTGACCAGCAGGCTCGGGTTCAGACCAGCAGGCTCAGGTCCAGAGCAGTAGGCTCGGCACTAGAGCAGTAGGCTCGGGTCCAGAGCAGCAGGCTCCGCACCAGAGCAGTAGGCTCCGCACCAGAGCAGCAGGCTCGGGTCTAGAGCAGATGGATGGATCATTTGTGTGATGAGTTTATTTTATATTGGGATGTGAAGACGAGAAGCGGAGTATCTCATGAGAATCATTGAGTTAGTCATGGGCAGAGCAGAAAGATCTGTTCTCTAAATGAGCTTAGTTCTAGGTGCAGGAATATTCATTCATCTTTAATATCTTCATTTAAAAAAATAATACACACTTTCTTTCCATTACTGAGAGTATTTTTTCTATCATTAATTATTATTAATTACTACCGTTATTCTTGGTCTCTATCACATGGCCATCGTTGGAACCATACATAGTAGACAAATTGAAAACGTTAGAATTTCAATTCTCACAAGTTGGCCAAAAAAGGGAGGCAAAATGAGATGTCAATATCAAAGCAGGATCGAATCCAGATAAGGCTCCAGAGCAGCAAGCTCGGCCCCAGAGGAGCAGGGTCGGGTCCAGAGCAGCAGAGTCCTAACCAGCAGGCTCGAGTCCTGAGGAGCAGGCTCGGTTCCAGACCAACAGGGTCGAGTCCAAACATGCAGGCTAGGGTCCAGACCTGGAGGCTCGGGTCCAGAGCTGCAGGCTCGGGTCCAGACCTACAGGCTCGGGTCCATACCTGCAGGCTCGGGTCCAGACCTGCATGCTCGGGTCCAGAGCAGGAGGCTGGGGTCCAGACCTGGAGCATCGGGTCCAGACCTGCAGGCTCGGGTCTAGACCTGCAGGCTCGGGTCCAAACCTGCAGGCTC